>JAIRCJ010000229.1:2940000-3222123 GCA_020883675.1 Bruguiera gymnorhiza
ATCACTGTTAGAATTATTTATATGGGTTTGTGCTGACGTTGCTCACTTGGGCTTCAGATCATCAGGCTTGCGAGAAAGCTACCTACTGGTGACATTAGTTCACTAAAGACTGATGCTGAGAATGCAGAAGAACCTCTGGACGAGAATGACCTCACATGATGTCTCCCATACAGAAGAAAATTATTAAACCTGTTCTCATTGAGGAGTGGTTTTAGGTACATAAGAGATCCGTAAAGAATGTACGTGTGATTGAATTTCATAACAATGGTCAATGGCTTGTTTTGTTGCATCTTGTGCTTTATGTGCTTTTTGTTATGTAAAAATTCCATCTTTTAATTGTCTGTATTCTAACTGGACTTCGCTCAAGTTTTGTGTTCGTTGGGCGTGTAGTTGCGTGGCGTCCTCAAGCTGTCACGCAATTACTATTACGCCCCCTGGACTTGTGGATATGTACTCGAGTAACTTTGTTAAGTGCTCTGTTGTGGTTGCAAGTTTTAATTCTACACCGACTTCAGAAGGGTACCTTAGCCCTCTGGTGAAGTGAAAGTAAGTGAAGCCCTTCAAAGTGTTGAGATCGTGATACCGAGGACATGTCTCCCTAAAAGCACCCCTCAATTTGTAAAATCGGTATGCTTAGGATCTACCGTCGATGAGACCCTGGGCTCCAAACCCATTGGGCCTACAAATGGCATACCATTTTATCGGGTGCACTCCTGTGTTGTCTTAGGTGGCTTCCAGGGGCTCCTGGTCCTGGCTAGCTGTGTACAAATGCTTGGGCCTGCTGAGCTTTCTGGGCCGGTGAGTCGGGCACGTTTGTGTCCCTCGATATTGGGTAATCGTACTAGGTTACATTAAGCTCTTCGCACGTATCCGAACGCGTAGTTGTTGACCTCGTTCTCGCAGTGTCGGGGTTTGTTGAATTCCCTTCAAAGATGAGTGCAGCCGTTTGAATGATCCAAGAGGGCAAAAAGCAAAAAACGAAAAAAGAAAGTACAACCGTTCGATTAGGTGGCCCAATCAGATGGTGAGAGATAAAAGCGAGGTGTAGTAGAACAGAATGTAGCATGTCCTTTTTTTTTTTTGTTTTTTTGTTTTTTTGAGCAGGAAAAAGTGGTCAGGCCATGTGCTTTATACGCAATCTACGTGAGAAATCTCACTCTCCATCCTTGTTGACATGCGAGATAAATCTCCGTCTTTTTGTTTATAGGTGAAGAACGAGACCTGAACTTACTCTCTAGTTTCCTTTCTTCATGCCCGACATGGATCTTCCCTTGTGAAGAGGGGGGGGGGGCAGCTGCACATGGCGATCCAAGCCATGGTTTTCTAAATGGAGAAAGCAATGATCTTTTCCACTAGAACCTCTCATAGTTAGCCTGGTAATAATGCACAGTACATTCTATGTTTGAAGTAGAGATGCCGTGACAGGGAAGTATTCTAAGAGATATCGTACTAGTAATCTGGGATTGTCTGAAAGCAATTTCTCGTCATCAAGAAGTGATCTTTTCCACTGGACTCGCGCATTCGTGGGAGGCTGGGGTTTATGGGATGATGATAGGGCTTCTGATTAGAGAGTGCCGTGATTTGCATACCCTCTCCGCGCGCGCATGTGTGTGTGTGTGTGTGTGTGGTGCGCGCGCGTGTGCAAGTTTATCCACAAACATGGCAGTAGTAAGTAGTGAAAAGAAAGCAAAATTAGAGGAGAATCCAATCAACCAAATGGAGATGGTAATAAAGAACACGTATTTCTAGTTATCAAAATTTCCTATTGTGCATAGCTTCTTTATCTCTGATCAGTTAAAAGACATCGGCAAATCAGCATTCTTTATCTGTGTTATGAGTATGCAGCAAATATCTGCGCACTGACTTGTGCCCAGAAACTCTCCCTCTCCTATAAAACCGTGAAAGAATGGGGGCCTAATCGATCAGAAAAACTAGCAAAGCTACCATAAATGAGAAAGAATTATGGGACCTAAGTATTCTCCTCGCCTACTGTACTGTTCTTCTGAATCCCCTCCATCACTGTTGTTAGTGTCACTCTCCATTCTGCACCTTGTGCCTCGCTGCAGGGTATCTTACACATTATTTGCACCTCTTCAGGACTTGCCTTCTTAAGTAGTCCTTGCAGCACATGCTGTACTTCCTCAACAGAATGATGACCTCTGATGAGTAGATTTGCCAGGTCCTTTGAGTTCGATTTCGACTCTGTTTGTGCGAGGCAGCAGCTAGATCCAACGGGACACTGCCTCACTTCGCTTGTGCTACTCAAAAGTTTTGGGCCTATGGTCCCAGTATTCCAAACACTGATGCTTTGTGTCAAGGCCTTCAATTATCTGAACTTGTTTTAGAGGAAATTCAAATTCAGATAACACATCTCATATCAACAGCATGACAAATACTCTATGGAGTAGAGCTATACGTGCTCACTTTAAATATCATATACACCAAAGTTTTTGACTGAAGTGATTAAGCATGTGCTGGTAACTTCACCTGCATAATAGCTGGAGAGAAAAACCCAAACATTTCAAGCCCGTTAATGTTCTGCAAAGGCTGCAAAGGGGGCAATCCTCTTTCTCCCAGGCTGGTACGTCGTAGGATTTCCTCATTTAGTCTCTGTAACACCATTTCCCAGCATTTATCTGCTGAAATACCAGCAAAAGTCTCACTTGGAGATTCTTCTAAAGATACCTGTAATTCAGAATGTCATTTTGAGAGTCAGACGGCAAAATAGCAAGTCCAGAAATCTGAGGCTAAGCCCCTTTTACGGTCTCTCCAAAATGTGAGAGGCCCTCTAACATCTAATTGGAGAGCAAATCCAATTTTGATGAGAAACTATGGGGCCATTTACCAAACTAAACTGCATAGGGTAACTCAAACAAGCTGATTAACCTTGTATACTGTCACTCTTGAAACCTCTTTCAGTGTCTTTCACTTAACCAACCTGGGTTTAGATACTGAATTCCCTCCTCTAAAAAGAGAGCCCCATTATTACCTGCTCGGTTCAATGAGCTTAATAGGAAACAAGTCAAATGGCTACATGTATCAGTTGATCTGAGGATACATGAATTTCTAATATTGTAGTACCTACAGAGGAGAATAACCAATCACGTCCAATGCATTTTGTTGTTCCAGTTATTTGTTATTAATTTGTCTCTATGACCAATTTGATTATCAAAAGAAGCTTAAACAACAAGCAAAAGCTAGCAGAAACAAACAAGCTAAACCATTTGCCAAAGAACGAGTGAAAAATGTTGTTAATTTGTTTGTAATTCGAGCCTGAGCTAAGGCTCCATATCAAGCTTGGTTTGGCTAACTGTTTATGGCTAATGAACCAGGCGGCACACAAGTCCAGATGAAGTACAAATTAAAGCCCTAGGTACCAAGAAAAACCCACCTTAAAAAGAGGGCCAAGGAGCCCAGCATCTAATATTTCTGAAACATAGGCACATATTGTTGTTGGATCAAGCACACTAGGAAATTTTACCCGGCTTTTGAATCCTGAAATGTTTAACCAAAACAAAACCATGTAACTAATTCCAAGGAAAAAAAAAAAGAAAAAATAAGACAAGAAACACAGAGTCCAAGTAAGATATTAGAAAAGAATACCTTTAGGGAATATGGCCTGCGAACTGCACCAAAGCCTTCCAAACATGATAGATCCAAAATTAATTGGTTCAACACAATATTCCAAATTCTTCCCATGATTGCTTTGGTCGGTTATAGATAGTCTTCCATTCAAGCTGTCAACCATTTCAGTACCAAAGAAAGGGTCTGGTGGCACCAATATATGTGAATGTAGCAACGATAAATCAATCCCAAATAACTTCTTAGCAGACACATGATTATCCCAAACATATGTTGGATTGGGAGGATGATCCTTTGTTGAAAAATGTTGCAGGTCTGGTGAAAAGCAATCATTAACGTCTTCTGCAATACCAGATTCCTGTTGTGTGTGTGAACTGCCTACTTTCTCTTGCTTAAAAAGTTGCAGGCATGCCTTCTCCACAACTACTTTATTAGAGCTATCAGAAACATGCTGAAACTCACTTTCTTGATCTTTAGACATGATGTCAAGATTTAGACCAAGAAAGGACTCTTGATCCAACTTGGCTTTATTTGTCATGACTGGAGTGTCACTAAGGACATGGGTACGACCATCTGGTTGGACTAGTTCTGAAGAAACTTGACTAATAGGACACCAGGAAAGATGGATGTCTACCATTTCTTCTGTTCCTATGGACTTCCATTGACTTTCTTTCTGCTCAGAATAATCAGTTCGAAATGCTTCATCCTTCACACCCAGATCAGATGGGTGAATATCAGTTTCTCTGATAGAAACCAATCTGTGTGCATTGGATGCCCATAATTTTACAGCATCGAGTTCCCCCTCCAATGCCTCAACTAATGAATATAATTCATTCATTGTGTAACGGAGATAGACAGATCTGTTGTCTATTTCACACGAACAAAAACGGTTAGCATGTTTAAGACATGCAAATTGCTCAGGAGAGCACTTGCAACTTGCAGCAGATAGGTGCAAGTCATAGAAGCACAAGAAACATTCTATCTCCCCATTCAAGTTAAAGCCTTTTCCCATCTTTTGCAATTTTAAATCAGTTGGAAGATGCTTTATTCTTTCCTCCTCAATCTGTACCCGTGCCTGTTCAAAGCAAGAATCTTCATTAGTCCTCTCTACAGTACTTGACCAGATTTTTGACCAACAATAGTGCAAGCATATGTGTGCAAATTTTTGAAGGCAAGGAACTGGAAAATACCTTCATTGCCTTTGTAAGCATCCCATCTTTACCACAGAACAATGTCCACCTGAAATTCTCTATAGTTTCCTTCCCAAGAAGTAACAGATCATAAAGGGCCTGGACCGCCTCCTGCACTGAACCCAGAAGTAGCTTATCGTGGGAAATAGAAGTCTTACGGTGCTGCTCACTGTAGAGCTCAACTGCATTCTGCCCATGGACTAACCAATCAACAGGGGCTACATTCACAGCCTCTGCACAGTTGAATCCACAATTAAAGCCAGCGTGATATGCCCTTGGAAAAGTAATGACAAACTCCCCAGAGTGTTGGACAGTCCTATATACTGGCACAGCCTCAGCTTTTAGAACCGAAGGAGATAATTGAGTCACCTGCCCAAAAGCAAACCACTAGTTTATGCCTGAAAAATTACCGTAAGATGCAAAAGCAAGGTTTAGGCAGAAACCAAGATGTCAACAGCCTGGTGCTTGCTACCCTTTGTAATTAATTGCCCAAAGATGCTTTTGGATTGAGTCCTATGGCCATCACAAACTATAACTTGTGCCAGTACTTCCATCTATATGTCTTTATTATCACTGTTTTGCAATTAATTTGAACTATAAATACAGACTGCAATTAACTACATAATATCTGAATGTCACCCAATTCCTTTCATACATTTATTCACTCTTATGCCTGCTATTATTTACAAGCTCTTGCTAGATAAAAGCACACAAAGAAAGTGTAAGACCAACATCCTACTTACCAGTTCATTGAGTAAATCAGGCTGTTCTTCAAACAAATCTGGCAAATGTTTTCTTGTTGCATCCTCCAAATTGGATGCATGACTCCCAGGTACCCCATACCATACTTTTGGGTCGCCCCAATGTAAATAGTTTAAGGAATACAGGTGGTGGTCCTCAACGTGCTGTTTGACAACAAAAATGGAATGCAAAGGGACAAAAACAAGAAATCATCAGTATGCAGTTTAAGATAATGAAAATCCAACTTTGCAAGCAAAGGGGGATATAAGATCAGGGGAAATATAGGATCATCTTTCCAACAATTGAATTGTTTTTTCTTTTTTTTTCAGTCAATACCATTTCAGTCAGAGAGAGAGAGAGAGAGAGAGAGAGAAAGTAAAAAAAACAGAGATATTAAGGGTCATTCATGGACTTTTCTCTGATTACTTCCAGAAATTTTATGAGCTTAGCCAGCTTCACCACTGATTATAGTTCCATTCATATTCTTCCACAGGTACATTTTTGGAAGAAACAAATGAAAAGGAACATGATATACCAGCCAGCAAGATTACCAGGCTCCTGACATTAAAAGGAGACATAAATCCAGCAGAAGCACTAACCACAGGTGCTATACTTTATGCTAATTTTTTAATGTGTTTTATATAACTTAAAAGAGGAGTTACGATTACCCACCCAACAAAATGATGAGAAGCACATTCCTACATAGAGCCATGGCACTAGAACACCTGATATATCACTTCCTTCAAAACATAGCACAGAACCTGGCAATCGTGGAAGGTTATTTAAATTCCAGCCAGAAACCATGTATGGATTGGGATCACCTTGATCTACAATGGATGAAGCCTTGGGAAAACCACTTCCAAATATTCCTGTTTCTAAGTCAGCTCCATAATATACCTGAAAAATCATGTAAGAGATTGCTTAGGCTAACACTAACACATGCAAGAAAATTGAATGAAATACAATGAAAACCAAATTCACATACCTCAACTTCGTCTGTTGGTTGCTCAATGATCCGCCAGTATTCGCCTTCAATATCTTGCACAGAAGGTTCAAATTTTTGGTGTTCCATGCCACCCGGCTTTGCATCATCCATCGAATCCTTCAGTCCAAAGTAGCACTCTTTGAAATGGTCAGCGTATTGCTGAAACTCTTCAAATGTGAAGTCTGATCCTGGTTGGAATCCAAACTTCTCATCAGTCTCAGAAGCAACACTTCCTTCTGAACAGGAATTGGTACGTCTCCTTCTAGCGCCCATTCTTGAGTTCCTCTTTCTTTTTCGCTTCCGGCTTCTAAACTTTTTTCTCATAGGCTCCCTATTTTGAAGCAAATCAACTTGTTGAATGCGTGTAGAAAATTTTGCACATCCCCATATGGCTCTATCTTTAAGACGACAAGATGGATTCCACGAAGGCGGAGGGACAATCCGACATATCCCAAAGGACTCAGCTTTTGTGCGAATCTTTGATATGTAACCAAGTGCATCTTCAAATTCCTGAAAGAATGGGGCATCATAGATATATCTAAACATAAAGGAATACCCAGAAAGCCATATCAGTTTTCTACTCTTTTTTTTAAGAAATACCTCTATAGTCGGATAAAATACTGGAGCTTCATCAATGATAGGCCTGCAAGCTTCATCTGGAACCCATCTGGCTGTTATCTGAACCAATTAACGGTATCTATATCAACATTATAAGCTAGAAATTGAATTCAAAAGATTTATATGGAACTCAAAAGCCAATAGTCTAGTTAGCATGATTTTTATCTCCAAACTCCTTAGAAGATGAATTCTGTTTAATCTGGAATTCATTGAAAATCCAAGCACAAAATTAAACTGTTCAACAAACAATGCAAGTGTCTGTATATTAAATAGAAACCCTCTCTGATATTTTTGGGCTGTTACATACAGAAGATTGATGCACACAACTTACAACACCTAAATTATATGATTTTATGTACCTTTCTATTTCGAGGGCTGCCTGGGGTCTCAATGTTATTGTCAGTTTTGAGGGAATGTTTAGAAGAATTTTCCTGCAAAATATTTACCATTACATAAGATACACTAACTAAATTTTGTGACCCAAGACCAAATTGTGTAAAAAAAATATAAAACCAAAGAAACAAAATGGTCTTAAAAATAAACTGATGGAAATTAATGCATGAAGAAAGAAGACAGTTAATGTAAAGCTATACAAAGAAGCTAGAAAATCAAATAAATGGAAAATGTATAAGACCAAGCAAAAACCATCATGATTCTTAAAAAATGCAACTCCTCGTCCAGCTAATATCAAATAAATTATTGTACAGGCAGTACCGAGGTTGTTATTTACTTCTCTCTGGTGCCTAAAACAGTTAATTGGAATGCTTCCAACAGTGTGTTTTCTTGCTACCATGGATTGTTAAAAACCTCATTTTTCTTCATGAAGATCTCATTTTCAGTTCATGTCATTGCCTCCTTGGAAGAAAATGAGCTAAGAAACCAATTATTCTCAAAGACCAAAAACATGATAGGGTCATAAAGATTCCAAATGTAGTCCTAGCATGGCAGGCTGCAACCAGAAGGATGCTACAACAGCCTAAGCTCCGGTATCATAAACATAACATTCCAATAAAGCAATTGATCTATAGGCTCAAAGCTTCTCTCTAAATTAATATATAATGTCCCGTATTAGCTCAAACCTTTTTCCCTAAAATACTTGTTCCTACTCTATATAATACATGACTGTGTTTGCCACCAGAATATGTTGTAGAGAATTCAGGGTACCGAAGCAAAAAACAATGATCAAAAGAGCGCAGATCAATTCACACTCTCACCAAAAGATTTAAAACAGATGCAGCGCATCTACAACCAAAATCATAATTGTTATCAGCCATATCAGAATCATAAGACACAGTTATTCTCCTGATAATCAAATTAAATTCTTTTCGTCAACATTAAGAGAAAAAAGAAATCAATCACTAATAATTGCACAAACAAAAGGCTTTGATCACACAAAATCAAAACAAGATAACAAGAACAGGTCAGATACATTATCAATTGCGGTTAAACAGAAGATATGTAAGTAAACTAACCTCCTTAACAAAAAAGTCTGCAGCTTTTGATTTGTACTGTTCCATTGGCTGGGGTAAAAATCAAAGATTGGAAGATTATGAACGGTAATGAGCAATCTTGACGTTTAGAAACACAATGCAACTTCCCTGAACCAACCAAATGCAAAGAAAATAAAGAAAAATCCAATCCCGAAAAAATAAAGCTCTTTCTCTTCTTTTGGAAATAAAACAGAGCTTAACCCACAAACCCTAATGTGTGATATATGCATAAATGAATGAATGAATGACTGAAAAAATGGAAAAATCAGGCAATCAATTATAACCCAATTCTGTAAAAGGAGTTTCCTTTCTTGTAAAGATTTTATTCCTGCATAAACAGAAAAAAGAAACCAACTTTATGTCAATTACCTCCATGAAAATTCTGGTAAATCGAAGGAATAAGTCAAATCCAAAAACCCCTAAAGATGTGCAGAAACAGGGTGCCAAAACAGAATGTCAAATTGACCTAGTTTTCTTCATCAACCCAATAATTTAATTAAATAAACTGTTACAAAAAAAAAAAAAAAAGATTTGGAAAGAAACTGACAAGATGGAAAATAAAAGTGATTATAGGGACCAAAGGGGTGGGGGAATTCACATCACATAGAGAATTCAAAAGGCTTAATTTATTCCTAAGCAATGAACAATTAAATAAAAGAAAAAAAAAATATTTGCTTTAAAAAAAAGTTTTTTTTTTTTTTTATATAACGTACAGAGAAAGAGAGAGGAAAAGGGTTGCTTGGGATGAGAAAAGAGCCGAAAAAGGGTAGGGCTTTAAATGACGGCTAGGATTGATTGGAGGTTGAAAGAGGCTTGGAATCCTTCTTCTACGTAATTACAAATTACAATTATTATTGAATTATTTATCTATTGTAAAGGTGCCGAATAGTATTTATTGATTTTTTTTTCCTTAAAAAAATAATAAAACGGCTGAGTCAACGGACTTTCGGAGTTGGATCGATCGATCCATCCATTGGAGAGAGAAAAGGTCGTTAAGATAGAGAGAGAGAGAGGGAGAGGGGGGGGTTGGGTCGGGTCCACCGGTTTCAGTTAAAACTGAGTGCGTTTTGGGCGGTTAGAAGCAAAGAACTGTTGGAAATGGACCCCACACACTGTCTTACGTAATTATGTGCGGTCGGTTAGACGTGCACACGGCGGCACACTGTCCCACGGGGTTACTTATTCGGCCTGCCCTAACCGTCACCGCCGGATGACACTTTTTGATAGATTCCTGTGGCGAATTAATATTATATTATTATCAGTATATCTAATAATGACTATGGCGACATTAATTTTCATGGATTTAATGAAATATATGGAAACAGAAAACAGGTTCTCTAATCCAAACCAATAAAGAAAAAATATTTTTCTTCTTTTTTTTTTTTTCTGAAATTTTGGTCAAATTACACCTTCACTGGTCCACCTCTATGTATGATTCATATACAAAGCACTCCACAGCCTACGCTACATGTAGATTTCATTTTAATTTTTATTAATTTATTTATAAATTATTATTACTATTATTATTATTATTATTATTAAACTGTTTCATAAATTACTTAATACAACATACATTATAAAAAAAAATGTTTTGAAATTTTCTTTTATAAAAAATTTCTTTTTAACATCATACACCTACACATTGAATATAAATGCATATTGTGTATATAAATTAAATTAATATATCGTGCCTTCAATGTCGACTGTGTATGCTGGAGCGGAATCTTTACCTCCTGCAAATTCCTTCAACGTTTAAAATATGTGCATTAAAAACACAATTACGATTTAATGAATAGCCTAAATACATAGTAATGAAATGAAGTAAACAATCGTAAGCATTTGAGTTACACTGAAATCAGAATACCAAAAAGTTATTATAGAAGGAACACAAAAAATTATGCTTACGAAATTAGTCATGAAACGGCCAACCATGTTTATATATATAATTGAAGTTCCATATCATAGAAAAACCAATTCAAGGTATTAAAAAGTTAAGAATAAGACAGTCGGCTGCTTAGGGACGAAGAACTTGCTCAGGTAACTGGGAGACAGAACCAAAAAGATAAGAGAGACACCCAGGTTAAAACAACCATTAGTGCTAGTGGATCTGCCAGAAATAACTAATTCTTTTAAATAAAAATTAGAAAAGAGCAAATTTTAGTCAACACAGAACAACCCTTAAAATAAATTCAAAACTGAATTGCGGTTACAATGTCACCATCCAAGGGTTCTAATGGAGCTTCGACATTTTAACGCCCCAATGGATAATTTCTGTGATCAATTTCCAGGTAAGGGTATACAATTCTACAAAATCCAATTGAACAATCATACCAAAGACAACCTACAATATACACAGCCATAATTGTTATGGAGGCGACCTAATACATTAAATTGAAATAAAAAAAAAAAAAAAAAGAATCCATCCAGACAATGCCGCTTCTTCTGACAACTCACATCAGCCAGAGAATAATTAAAACCTCACCGATTTCCAATTTACAATGTAACATCTATACAGCCAGCAACCCTAACCCTAATTCCCATGTGATTTCCCTTCCCATTTTTTGCTTACAACATATTGTATGACGGCCATACATGTTAAAAGATGCTGTAGAAATATCAACCCCACCTTAAATTTCATTGTCTAAAGAGGTTCAATAGAGCCGCTCTTAAGTCTCTCCATCCGGGCTTGAAGACCAGATAATGCTTTCTCATCCATAGGAAGAACCCCGCTCTGCACAGAATTCTCCATAGCAGCAGAGTCTGACACACGAGCCGAATTAAGGACTCCATTGTTTATGTTATCATTCATAGACATTAATGGCCTGGTTCCAGAGTCTAAACTCCCAGCAGCTGCAGCCAATTGCATACTCTTCATCCTTTCTCTAATTGCATCTAAGGTCCCACCAGTTACTGTAGTCCATACAATAGCTTGAGTTGTTTAGAAAGTAAAGCCATAACAGAGCAGAAGATGATCACTATATCAATTATCCAGTACCTCTGGTACCAAATTTCTCACCTCCTAGACCAGTACCACTTCTGTAGTCCTCAGTATATGAGGGAGGTAGATGGAAGTTCGTTGGTTCAGACTTAGCATTCAAGGACTTTCCATCATTTAAGGCACTTTTGTGGACTGGGGAAAGAGGCACAAATTCAGGGGAAGAAGCAGATAGAGCAGATGGTGGGGGTGTTGATATTGGCAAGCTAGAAGGCGTCCTTCCAGCAGCCGCATTCTTCTCCATCTGCAATAAGGTGATAACAATTAGCAGATGCACATGCTCAACAGACATTCAAACAAGGGCAAGGAAATACAGACCTGGGCTAAACCATCTCTAATGTATGTGCGAAATGCCTCGCTAGCATTTTGAAGCTGTGCAAATATATCAACCTGCAATGTGGAACACCAAATGCATGAACAGGTGATAATGGTGTATGACAGGTAGCAACCATTACACTCCAATAATATCAAGGAATCAAAAAGCTGACAATATCTCATATGCTTGCTATGCAGAAAAGATTCATACCTTTGGGTATAGTTGAGTAATGCGGTATAATTCATATAGACCTATAGTGCACGTTTGCTTGTCACCAATTTTCTTGAATATGGCGGCAAGTTCTTGCTGTTGGTAGAGTGAAATGCCAAAATATGTTGAGGACTCAGAAAAAAGGGGGGGGAAATGGAAAGAAAATTGCAATACAAAAGTATGATAAGGAGCTCCCTATCACATTATAAGTTTGCAAGATCGATAATACCTTCAACTGAGCATCAGAAGAATGTGAGGCAGTTGAGGAATTGTTAGCTGCAGAATCACCCCAGTGAGTTTGGCCTGCAGGCCCTGTGGATGTCAACATTCTTGCTGCAGCTAAAGTCTGCACACATAAAAGAGAAGCAGGAATTATTTTTATCTGTCTAAATTGGAGAGCAGGAGCACAAATCCTCATACTTCTTTACCTCAAGGTTCAGATCAATGTAAGCCAGAATAATTGGCTGTGGTTTCATGTCAATCGGAACCATAGAAAGGTGACCCTTAATTGCAGCACCACGAAGCTTAACAAGCTCATGTAGAACAGTTTTCACCATACGTAGTGGCTTGTCATCTGCTCCAGCCCTTTTATCAATTAATTTACACAATGAATACAAAGCAGAACAAGTAAAACAGTCAGTTCATTTGGCCAGAAGACCAAAAATGAAAAGGCAAAAACACTTAGATTTCAGAAGGTACTACTAGGGAACTAAGTTAAATGAGTTAACAGACCCATACATCACAATGTCTTCATTTAACACATACCTTCTTCTGATTTCCTCCATCCCCAATTCCTGAAGATATATATGGATACTTTGGAGAATGCGATCAAGATCAACATCATAAATAGTGCTTTGAAGAACCTGTAACACAGACATTTGTGACACATTTTATGTTGATTAACCAGACAAGACATAGTCACATCTGACTTATGAAAAAAGAGTCACTGCAACTAAAGTGCTTCACGAAGGTTTATGCACATACTTTATATAGATCAACTACTGAACAGGACAAACCTTTTGAACTTCATGTTCAAGAAACTTAAAAATTATTACATTCATAACTTATTAGAATTCACGTTTTATGAAATGCAATTGCATTAAATCAGCAAGAAATTTACAAATGCTGCACAGAGAAATAAATAGTTGGCTGCCACCCAAAAGACTGGTTCCAGAGGAACTAAAATGCTTTTAAAAATAAAGAAAAGTTACTCTTGCACCAGGTCCAGAAAATGTCTCAAATCCCAAGTCTGAAAAAATGAATATATCAATTAGAGGCCAGCAAAACCGGTCCATTCAGCACAGGGCTAAAAACTAAACAACTTCAAAACCATAGAGATCCAACTAAATAATTGTATGGGAGCCAGAGCCTACAAAGTCAAACTGCAATCTCAGGGTTACTATATCTATGTCCTTCAAGAATAAAACCCGTTTTCAGTTTTTTCACACACAACGATATGCCTATTTCCTACTTTGGGACAGTTAGAACAGTGTCCCAGACTCAGGTAGACAAATATGCTATTACCTTTGTGAGTTTGATTAAACATTTGACAACAAGATCAGAGAACTTCTGATTCCTGATGGCAAGTGTCTCATTTGATGCAGGCGATGGCCATCTTGCGGGATCTAATGGACGCAAGAGATTAATCAGGACAACAAAGGATGAAGTTCGATCTGCATTATCCTGCACATACAATCACATCTCAACCAAAAAGCATATTTTAGAACTCATTGAAGAAACATATGCTTTTTAAGGCAAATCTTTACCAAAATCTTCAGCATCAGCACATTCAATGCTTTCAGAAGTTGGCTGCCATCATCCATATGGGGAACTCTTTCATCCAAAAGCCAAAGTAGAAGCTCTGTTATGAGACTGTCAAGGGTACTCTCTCTGACAGCATAAGCAAATCTTTTATTTTGGAAGGTCTGCAGCAAAGTCCAATTAACATGTCAGCTATAGATACAATGCATGTTTATTGGTCATGAAGAGAAATAAAGATTAATCATCTCCATCTCCATAATTTCTCCCACAAACATATTCTCTCTCGTTTTATTCTTTTGCATGCAAGGAGTGTTGGGAAAGGTTCAATCACATGGTAAAAAATAAAAACAGAGAAAATTGCCAAAGACAGATATACCTGCATGAGAGTATTTAGAACATATTTACAAGATCTTGATGAAGCTCCTGTCAAACTGAAATCAAATGTCTTGGCTACCTGTTCATCGAGGAGCCACCACATAGACAGGATGCAGGTCATATTGTTAAGGATCAGACAGATTTGAAGTCCAGACGAGGAAGAGATATCAATGTACAATTAACTATCATGAGACAGTATTTGCCTTGTTTGCCAAGCATGAGACAAGCCTATCTGAATCTTTCACAAGTTCATCCATCATGCTGCCCTCCGGATCATTGGTGGCCTGTGCCAACTCATGACACACAACCTTCATTCCCTCAACTGACTGCAATAATCAATAGTTCACAGTCAATAACCCTTATCATGACAGATCCACAAAGAGATGCATGCAACCACATGCATAAACACAGAGAGAGAAAAGGAGGGGAAGAGAGAGAGAGAAATTAAAGCTTGGGAAAAAAAAAACAAGATATTATCCTATTACAACCTGTTAACTATCCTACCTGCCAACATCATCTGACCAGAAAATCAGGCTTCAATGTGAAGTGTAAAAAAATTGAGATGAACAAGAAAGAAAGTCTTGTATTTTTGTTTTTTTTTTTTATTAATATTTCCTGCATATAAGAATTTACACAGAAGGAGAAATCCTCTGTTCATAGATCAGGGTATAAGGTATCACTTCACAGAAGAACAGAAAGGATAAGAAATTTTAAAATACAGCTCTCCAAGCACCTCAAAAATCAATCGAAGACACTCAACAGCACCAGAAACAGATTAACACAATGAGAAAAGAATAGACTAACTCCCACAAAAAACTGCAATGCTATACTAATACATAGAAACCATATCACTCCTGGCATCCAAAAACATAAGAATGAACAATAACAAGCCTCCATGAAAAAACCCCATTCCCCCAGCAATTGTCACATACCTACGAACAAAAAAAACTCACAAACTTGGTAGTCTAACCCACCATATGAAAATTACCAGGATGCCAACCAAAAGTTAGCAAGGGACACTCTTACACACTATTTAATTAGGGAAGAATGAGATTAAGATTGATAGACTGCATACTTGCTCAGGGGAGCCAAAAGAAATAATATCCAAAGCCTCATTCCAGTTTGAGGGGCCATTTACCCTAGCAAATGCCTGGGAAGTTACATGTCTATCTGTTTGAAGCTCTTGTGATGCAACACTTTTCCTGGAAGTGATCAACAATGTTACTAAGTATGACAATCACAGGTAAAAAGTAAGGGAAAGCAAGCACATTATATAGGTATGATATCGGAAAATCTAAAACCTGGTAAATATCGGGCCAGCTATAGATTGTGAAACTTCTCCACTTTGCTCTGCTAAATCAGGCCTGGCAAATAAAATAGAAAAGAAAAATTGACAGTCAAGAAAATCAAATCACGAACATAATAAGTGTTACTACCACAAGATATAACCCAAGCCAACAGCTGCAAACATTTACAATTTATGTTGGCTAGGTAGGAATACAACATAAACAATACTTCTCTCAATCAAAGTGCAGAATCAGAAATAGATGTATCCCATTCATTCCAAACCGATGGAAGTGTTAAAATGATAGTAGATGCCAAACAAGCATGCACAAGACTCAAGACATTTCATGTGAAGTAATGAGAAGATTAAGTCAAAAGACTCTTAACCAGAATCCTATTTTAAAACTTCTAACCAGAAGCCATAGAAAAATATGAACAACTTATCATTTTTCTGTTTATGACAAGAGTGGCAGAAGGTGTTTAATCTCCATTGAAAATATCCAGATTATCCTTCAAGTGTGAACAAATCAAAGCATAACATATTTAGTTCTCTCCATCAATTTGTGTCAAATAATATTGAAATCCCTAGCTATTTCTTTCACAAATAGGACACTACCTGTGTCCTCAATTATCAGAGTCCATTTTCACCATGATAATGCAGAGGACAGATAAACCAAAATGTGTCACATGCAAAGGCATTGTCATGTCGGCTAATTCCACTTATAGGCAAGATATAGCAGGCCACATAAAAAGAGTTAACCTAATAAAAGCATAACATATGGTAATTAAAAAAGTTATAGGAAAAGCTTCATATTTGTATATAATTTCCATAATGAGCGGAATGTCAGAAGTAACTTTCATTATTCAAATTACTAGCAAGAATCAACAAACTTCAGTACATAAGCCTATTAAAAATCACAAAAGATAGCTAAATTATGGGGCATAAAAAATTGTATTTTTATGTGAAATACAATGAAAATATATCACAGCTTATGGCAAATACGAACCCATTTTCCCTGACAGAACGCCTTAAAGCAGCTCTAGCATCTCCTGGTCGCCCTTCCCTCCTTTTCTCCATCTCTCGGAACTGCAAAAGGCATTTCAATTAATGTGTTTAAACACAAAAATAAAAATAAAAAATCTGTTAACTCAAAATCTGATACTGACCTTCCACTTAAATCTATCATCTAACATGCTTCTCTGAGCATCTGTTAGTTTCCCCACATATTTCCATATGTCATCACCTGGGATAATAAGGAATTACTCAGCAAAATGTAAAGATTCTTCCACATAAAGAATTCTACCTGAAACTGACCCCAGACGATTTCAACTGCAAAGTTAAGCACAACTACATAATAAAAAAACCACTACCATCATAAAACATTCAAGCTTATGGAATCATCAAACGCTGAGAACTTAGAGGAAATGAGATAAGGACAAGGAGAAGAACAAGACATGTCCAATGAGAGAGAAAATTAATGTTCTGCAGGATGAAACAAAACAAATATACTTCATAATATACCCACCAAGATGCTTATAACCAGTGGCTAGTGTGTTTAAAGCTGCTTTCCTAATTTCACCATCCCTTTCTGCTGTCAAGCTTGCAACAATTTGCAGAGATTTTAATTGTCCAGTTATCTGTTTGACATAAACAGAGTATGGGTTTAATTATTACAGTATAGAAAAAACAGTAACAACAACAATAACAAAGGCAACAACAATAACAAGGATAACAACAGTAACAATAGCAGTAATCAGGATAAATGCTTCTCTGTTACCTCGGCACCATGATGATCTATCAAAAATCCAACCAGCTCAGCAGCTTCTATCCGAGTACGGTTGTTTTTAGAGCGAAGACCCTCCACAATGTAAGGAAAAGTTTTAGCTGCTGAATAGGTATTTATAACTTGTTTGGTGAGGTCACGCAATTTTTCTCGCACTTTCTCAATGTTATGCCCCAACTGCAACACAGTAGAAGCATGGTTCAAATGTGGAATATCTTCTCATCAAGGAACATAAGAAACTTCTTCAGAATTGCTAGAAGAATCAGAGGCAACTAAAGAGCAGCATAGACTTTTAAGCCATGTGAATTGAAATTTTGTACAAGTGGATCAAAATCCACCCTGCCACGGCATACACACTACCTTTTCTGTCAAGCATGGAAGAAATATAGCTGCCTCTGATTCAGTCAACACATATCCCTCATCCTGCAGCATGTCAAAAAGTTCGGGAAGAAATTCCAGCACCTGCCCATTCCCACAGAACAAAAATCAGTCATGTTCTCAAGCATCATACTCAGGATAAAATGATATACAGAGCAAGTATAAAAGAGACATCAATATGAAAGGAAAACAACCCATACCTTCAAAAGACATGTTGTGTTAGATTTACAGAACTGCAATACAAACCACCTCAGAAGGATATCCAAAACTTCAATTATTTCTTTTCTGATGGAAGGAAGTCCCTAAAACAAAGTCAATATTTTCAATTAGGACAAGGCTTGGCTTACACAAGGCTACCCATGCTCAGGAATACAACTAAATACCTTCTGTAACATCTCAAGCCCATCAACCTGCTTTTTAAAATCTGTACTTAGAAGCCTCCTATTCAAATCCTCCCTAAAATACTTCATCATGTCGCTCTGCACAAAAATCAAATTCCAGAGATCTCTTGGTATGCATTTAAAAGAAATCCAGGGAATTTACAGTAATCTGTCCAGACACAAACCTCAAGTTCTTGTATCAGTTCTATCCGTGGTTCTTCAAATTTACACCTTCGGACTACCATTCTCTCCCTATCATCCTGCACAGAAACCACATGCAAATGACACATTTTCAAGAAATGCAGTTAACATATAATGCAGGCTTGAATGTCTAGGAGCAATATACACCTTGTTTGAGTCCTTCAAATTTAGCAAAGCTTGTGACTGAGCAGCTCTTTCCTGAACAGAAATGAGTGACTCTGGCCGCGCACCCTTAGTTGGCATGGCTTTCTGATGAATCCAGGAAATTTTTGGCATCATCGTATAGCTCCAAAAACAAAGAGATCCAAAAGTTTTTTTTTTTTTATGTACTAAAAAGTACACAATGAAGTGACAGCTTTGTTAACCTGTCTGAAAGCACCACTAGCAGCAGATCTTCCACCCTTTGGACCAAGTTTGGATGCCAGCCCCATTGAATTTGTCTTAGCCGATTCAAATGATTCTAGTAAAAGAAGTTGAATTTTCTTACAGGATTATCAGCCATGGTAAGAGAAGGCTTGGATGTGCACACAATTGTAAAGAAAGGGGCAAAAGATCACACCTTGTAAAGCCCCATGAGGTTTCATTCGTTCAAGAACAATAGCCAGAGCTGGGCCTTGGATATCTTTAAGATTCCTTTCAATCTGGAAACCATTATACACACATACATAATGCACTAACAAACTATGCATTAAGTCAACTTCAGAAATTGAGATGAAGATCCAGAATAAGCCAAAAGAATGTACCATTTCATGTCCACAGACACTCAAAATCCCAGCAATACATGCTTCTGCTGCTTTTCGAACATCTGAAGATTTATCCTAACATTGCAGGTTACAGCAAACGCAGATTAAAGGTGAGCACTAATGCCTGTTTTGATCCAGGAGCAATCTCAAACAAGATAAAAATTACCATCATAGCAGAGCCAGCTGGTTTCAGCAGATTAGCAGCTTCAGGAAATTCAGAGAGTCCAGAAAGTTGCCTTGACAACCAATCAAACAAGTCCTTACGCCCTTCAACACCAAGCTTTGCATCCAATAAAGTGGCTGTAATGTAAGGAATCTGGAAAAACAAATTGTCAAACCCCTGAGCACAATAACAGAGTTGGAAAAAACAAGATGACATCAGCAATTACCATTTTATCAAGATGAACAGCAGCAACCCAAGAATCCAACGTCGCCAAAGCACATTCTCTCATTTGTTTCTTATTGTCACCAAGGCACTTCACAATATCAAATAAAATGCCCTGCCAAAAAACAAGAAAGAAAAAACACACTTGTGTTAAACTTTCTGCCTGCAAGGTGATAAATATAACTGGAATTCAAGGTGTTCCAGAAAATTGCAAACCTTGCTTGACTTCTCAACAGCTGGTCCCATAGCAGTTGCAATAACGCCAATTGTGGTCAAAGTTGCCATTACCAAATTTTTATTGCTGTCATATAGACGCCCTCTAAGAGCACCAAATAATTCACCTAACAATTACATGAGATCAATGACAACAGATCCTTGATGGCATAATTTCAAGCCTTATTATGCTTTTGATAATTCCAACCCACTGTATATTTCAGGAGTGTAAGGTGCATGGGAAAGATAGTGCAATGGAAGCTGTACCAGTTCCAGTTGGTTGAATGCGTTTGTTAGCCTCTTCCAAGATACTATTGACAGTTTCAATTGACTCCAAACGAACCTGACAATAAAATGATAATGGCCAAAGAAGTAATACCAAGTTATAGATTTGTGTATCAGTTCCACAACTCAAAATAAATAAATAAAAAGAAAGAAAGAAGCAAACAGATATGCTTGCTCTGGCTTTTTTGAGGCCACACCTTCCAATCAATACTTTCTAAGCCCTTCAGCAAAACATGTGTTATTTTTCCACTAATGTCTTCACGTGGCAAGCAATCAAGTCCACCAGTAGAAAAGGAAGCCACAGATTCAGATGCCCTAACTGTTTTCTTTGGCACTGCAGAAGCACCCTGAAGGACACATGAATGCATGCATGCATGCATCCACAGACACATAAAATGAAAACAATAAGCAATGCTGTAGCAACTAATTAAGATATGTTAGAGCATCATCTTGACATTACCTCAAAAGGATTTTTTTCAAACTCTGCATCAATTGCACTAAGCAGGGCAGGCTTAACATCAGCAAGAAATCCCTTAATATCTGTAGAAAAGCAAAGCTTTTAGAAGCATCTAAGATGGATCTAACAAAAATGGAAACTAGGCATGAAGTAGCTACTCACCGGGACCAACAAATTTATGTAAAGCACCCAAAAGCTTAATAGTAGCATTTCTGCTGGCAGCCACACTAGACTGCAGTGCAACATCTTTACAGAAGTCAATTAATTCCTGCAATATGTAGACAAACTTCTCCTTTAATATCAAAAAGGGCAAAAATATAGCAAAAACACTGATACACAGCAAATGTGTTGAGCAAAATAATTATTATCGGTCAGAAATGGAATCACCTTAAGCTTCAAATGTGATATACCAAAGTCCTCGACAGCTGAAACCATCCACAAGACTCCCTCACTAAGAACCTTGGGATTTTTGTGCTCTTTCATGATTTTGTAAAGCTACAAAATATTGAAATTTTCAATTATTGATGGTAACTTAGGAAACCAAATAAAAAAAAAAGAGTCCAATATCCATCAGTTTATGGACCATATCCAAGATAGCCTTTTTGGAAAAGAAAAATAGAAGCTCAGTCCTTGCACCTAACTTTTGCTCAGACATGGACGAACACATAATGATTTGCAGATATACTTACTCTCTCAAAAATGAACCCTGGACCTACAGCTTCAGAGAAAGTGCTCAGGCACTTCATGGCATGAGCTCTGGTTTTAATATCAGCTACCCGTTCACTAATACCTGTCAAGTGGGCATGAGAAAGCAGAAACTAAGGAATCTTTACATTAAAAAGAGACGGACAACAACAATAAAGTCTTGATCCTGAATTTGATAGGTCATCTACATGAATCATTTTTGTCATTCCATTCTATTATGCACTGAGTTTGATATGAGGTATGATTGCTTAAATCCTTTCTTATAAAAAATTCCCCAAGTTAAACTCCAGTCACACTCTTCCTCTCCTCTCACCATCTACCCAGATTTGCTCTTCACCTCTTAATTAGAGCATTTCTAGGTCCATGTTGGACATGTCCAAAACCAACAAAAATGTCACTCCCTTAACTTCAATCGAATCTACCTGTGCTTTGCTACAAATATCCTCACTTCTTATTCAATTATTACTCAAATGGCCACAAACCCATCCAAGTATTCTTATCTTTGTCACCTTTTTTTTTTTCTTTTTTTACATGATGTTTATTAACAGCCCAACTCTTGCTAACAGAAAACATTGTTTGCCTAATTGCTAGTCAATAGAATTTACTCTTCAACTTAATGGGAATTTTGTAGTTATGCAAGGTTACACAAAGCTCCAGTCACACGGCCCCATGTTAGTCATCCAACCCTCATCCTATCCTATGAAGAACACCATATTCTGTTTCTGTGCAACTCAACCTAAAGCCCTTAGATTCTAGGGTATCCCTCCACAATGCTAGTTTGCAGTCCAACCCCTCCGTAGTTAGATTTATCAGGACAACATCATCCATAAATAACATACATACAAACATAACAAATTGTATTTAGAACAAGATTAGTGACCAAGTTCATCCATGCAAAGCAAGCAAATGACAAAGTAAAATTTTCATAAAATTAACTTTCAGTTTCAAGCAAAAGACAGATGGCTTTAAGGCCAATACCCACCTAGGAGGCAAAGCACAACACATTTCTTTGGAAATTTAGACGTAGTTGAAGCTATGTAGGTAATAACTTCTAGGACTTGCTGCTGAACCTGCAGTATTTGAATTTGTTGTATTAAATATCATAAAAGGAAAAATAATAAGAAAGAATAATGTACACTCTAATTAAATGGAAAAAGCAAGGCCTTGCAATACCTGAACATTTTTTTCAGTCCAACCAGGAACGGCACAAAGTAGACGAATAAGAATCTCCACCGACTGGTCAAGGACCTGTAAATTCTGGACTTGTGTTTTCAGAGATGATATTGCTGCAACCATTGCCAACAAGATTAAATGATAGTTATGTTCTCTTGGACAAATGGAAAAAGAGTTCAAAAGCAGACATGAGCCATCGAGTGAAGACAGCCAAAGTAGCATATCAGTAAAAGTTATTAGTCATGCCTAAAATTGATGAGATTTATTTTATTTTGGAAAACTAGATATTTTTTCAAAGGGTGCCAACAGGGAGCAAGTGAAACCCAGTACAGATAATAGAAATCACTAACAATAACAATCAAGAGAATCATCAACATCCACCACATCCTCTACATTATTATCTTCAGTACACCAAAAATAATTGCAAGAAGGATTAATTACAGAAATTTCTTTTTTATTAAATGGACACCCTTCCAGACACACAATGCATCATACATTAACACAAAAAAAGGAAAGGAAAGAAATAGTTATAGGAACAATTTAAACTACCTTCAAGCCGCTCCTTCCACACAGTGCTTTTCAGTTGAGTCACAGTATCTTCTTGTACAAGAGAACCTAACCTGCTTTCTATCTCTTCAAGACTCATTTCTGCAGGCTGTAATGACCAAACAGACCAAGACAGCAAACAAATCAACATCCCATGAACAATTATTACAAATCACACTTGACGAATGCTTCCATTGGAAAAAGATTTTCATGCAAAAATAATTGGCTAACCTCAACATCCTCAGGTGGTTCAACTGATTTTGACTTTTCAGACCTCACAACCCTATCTCCTTTCTTATTAGCCCCCAACTTTGCAGACCCCACTTTTTTGTTGGCAGGCTGATAAAGCCAAAATTGTCAAAATAAACAAAAATTGCTGTAGCCTTTCCTCAATAAGCAAGAATTATCACAATGATAATGAACAATGGTGAAAATGCTGAGGTAGCTAGTGGAAACATATGCACATGATAGAGAGAGAGAGAGAGAGAGAGAGAGACGAAGACGCACAGCTGCTGGGACAGGCTTCTTCCCAGTAAGCATGCTCGCTGCTGACTTTCTAACAAATGACCCTTCTGATGCCTGCAAAATTTGTAATCAAGAATCCTTTTGTTCATGTTGGCTGTATGACATTCCAATTTCTCATAATCTTTAGTAGTGTAAGTTGAGATTTGGGGAATAGCACCATGATACAAGCATAGCACCAGACCAAAAAAAGAGGTGGGAAAGAGAGAGGGAAGAAAGAGGTGATAATTGAAGGCAGTAAAACAAACATCACAATCAACAAGCAATTGGCATTAACCACAAAACATTGCACCAGATGTTAAAATCTAAGATGACCATTCATTACATAAGAATATCAATCTTAGACATCCTTTTCATTACATAAGAATATCGATCTTAGACATCCTTTTCATTACATAAGAATATCGATCTTAGACATCCTTTTCGTTACATAAGAATATCGTTCTTAGACATCCTTTTCATTCAGACCCCTTAAAAGACACAAAGAAATTATTAACCATAGCAAACAAGAAAATTATTCTCCAAAAAGCACCAATAACTGTATGTTATTCAATAAATAAAAAATTAAAAAAAAAAAACCAACCTCCAAGGAGGAGTTGCTCCCACCAACAGTTCGAATTGTAGCTGGCATGCAAAATAGCAAGATATTTAGAGGGAAAAAAGCAATGCCAGTAGGGCATGCATATATATTATAATGCTAAAAAAATTATGCTGATCACAATATGCAAATTACCACCAAAAAAAGTACAAACCTGAGCTTGTATGGGCTGAGATACCACCTCCAGAACCTGCAATCATTTCAGATAGCTTCTTTCTTCTGACATCATCAAGCTTCTCCAACAACCTCTCCAGAGGCCTCATACCAACCAACTAAGGACATGTGAGAAGACTATAAAGATGGGAGCAACATTTGGAACCTATTGAAATTATTCTGACCACATCAAATTAAAGTAATACCTTAGCTATTGCTGCCAAAGCTGAAAAGGCTGAATCCCTCACTTCTGGAGTCCCATCATTGAGGCACTACAAGATCAAATTTGTTGAATTCCAAATATTCCATTAACAACAAGAAGATTAATTAGAAGTACAGAAAATGCCAAAAAACTTAAATGTTAACAACTGTTCGGTAATATAAAACTCCAGGGGTCACTAGCAGAGTATACAACTAAAGGATGGCTCCCACGGGTATCGATGAACCAATTCACAAAGTTCCCCACTAGCAAGAACAACAACAACAACAACAAAGCATTAATCCCCAATTTAATTAGGGTCAGCAGTGTGAATGAAGATATTACTTTTCCCCTTAATATCTCATCTTAGATCATCCCACACACTAAGCAATAGTCATGGCTCCTAAGCTTAGATTCAACATAGTATAATCTATAATTTGAGAGAGTGACACAAGGGTCAAATGTGCACTACTTTAAACAGGAAAGATCACATAGTGGCGTAGAAATTAATTATATAGACAATACTTTAAGATAAAGATGCACTAACCTCCATACAAACAGGCACATAATCCTTATGCGCCTTTAAAATAACAGCTTTATTACTTGTTTCAATACAAAATGTCACCCAGTTCAAAGTTAACGAGCGCACAAGAGGAACTTTATTTTTGACAGCAGTCCTAACATCTGCAGTAGAACATAGAAATGGACTATTCAGAAAAAATGTACACTGTGATAAGCACAAATGCAGAATCAAAAACAGTTTATACAACAAGTAAACAAATAGCGCAGGACCAACAATTAGAAAAACCCCTTCAAGTGCCAGTATAAGGAAATTCTGATGAGAACCAGAAAAGCCAAGTCACTAATCCTGTTAAGGCTTAGCGCCTTTCCCAATGCCCCCCCCCAAAAAAAAGAAGCCAAAAAATAAAAAGAAAAAATAAAAACACAAATTTTATCAACTTTATGCTGCAGGGCAAGAAAGCACAATTTGGGAAGCAAAGCAAAAGATTTATGAGAGCTGAAAAAACAAATATAAACAGAAGGAGCTCTGCAAATTTTAGCAAATGAAGGGAAGAAGGGGTGAGGAAGATGTGGGGTTGACGGGACAGGAAGAGAGGGGAGAAACAACACAAACAAGGAACTTGAGGCAAAACTAATATTGCAACATAGAAATTATAATAAAAAGACAAAAAAAATAAAAGAGAAAATAAGTTTGACTAAAAGTAAAACTTGCCTTCAACAATGTCAACAAGAGTTAAACACCCAGCCTTGTGCATGGCTTGTAGGGTTTGCGTCAACGACTCTGTCAGAACAGGTTTTTTCTCTTTCAATTTTTCCTTTGAAAAAGATAATAAAAAGAAGAGATCCATCATTAGATAATGATACATCAAAATTCAGTAATAGTATTTTATCAGAAACTACAGGCAACTGGACAGACTGATGTCGCATAGACATTCACATGTAAAAGGGCACAGAGAAAACACGTATCTGCAAGTAACTTGCTCAGAAAAAGAAGAGAATTAAGAGACTTCTAATTTGGCATGGCTTCTCCTTTAGGAATAATGCATCATCCTCACATTAGATTTACACAAAAAGTGCATAAACATTACTGATTACATTCAGTTGTCACTCTTACACACCAACTTTGCTGCCAGAATTTATGGTTTAAATTGTTGATTCAAGTCTTCCATTCATGCATTCCATAACAGATTTTGCCAGCTATCTTATTCAAGTATTTTCATAAGGTTGCACACCACAGCTTTTAAAAAACCATTGACAGATACTTTAGTAGACTTTTTACATCCTATGCTCTTAAATATTAGGCACCCCTTATTTCCTGTTTGAATCTCACAATGAATGCAACTGATTGCATGAATAGCAAATGCTATGTTTGGCTGCTACTATTTTCTTCATTTTGTTTCCTTTACCAACATCAAATATCAATTCTGAATATCATTTTTTTTTTTCACAATCTAATCAGAGATAAAAGTAACAATTAAAACCATTATCATTCATATAATTTACCATCTTTCTCAGATTCCAAACAATATTATATCATTAACCACTGAAAGCTTAATAGATGCGTTAACTGTTACATACATACAAGTATTATTTGACAAATACTTTACTTCTTTTGAATCAACGTTCAGGAAAATAGGATTACTTATCTTCAATCAATCTTTAGGGTACAACAGCACAAGCATAATTGAACAAAAATAATAAATTGGCATATCTTATATATTGTGTACCAAAATTATAGCACAAAATAATGTGCACAAAGACCAGATAAACTAATATATATTGGCCAGACTTTTACAAGCAACACGGCAATGGCTTATAAATAAGATTCTCAATCTCAAGTAATATAGTCCTATTGGCCAGACCCATAAAGATTTGAAATGGAGCAGTACAGTGTTCTTGTGTGTCTGCATCTTTTGAAGTATATACTTACAAGTAAAACTGCCAATAAGAAGCGTGAACTCCCAGAAAAATGGGTTCTTAGACCACGGGCAAGATTTCCAATGGCTTGGATGGCTTCAACAGCAACAGCAATGTTCACATCCGTAACAAGCTGCAGATCAAAATACAGTCAGACTTCTACTCTGCACATCACCTAAACTGCAGATGCAATAATCTAGCCACAAAGTACAAAAGTTCTAGATCTGGGTATCATACACACACACACACACACACACACACAATAAACAAAAGCATGCAGTTCTGCCAAATCAACAAAATCTATCATGAACTAGTGAACCATACAAGAGATTACATTCACAAGCCCCCACTCGTAAAATTCCTACTAATGCCCCTTCAACATGGATCCAATGTTCAAAAAGATACACCCATATAACCTCCAAATTCAAAGTAGAAATTACCAAAGTCATACCAACAAGGATATACTGGAAATTGAAATAGCATCAATTAGCACTTAGTAGTTCCCCCCATCTGATTCTTAGCACTTAGTAGATCTGGGGGTAGGAAAAATATATGTTGTCAGTTACAATGAGAATGCTATAGCATTAGACCAGGATTTTTTCACAAATGAACTTATTCAGATACTCAAGGCTGGAGAATCAGCATCCACATGCAAAAAAGAATCCTGTCCTATGAGACTACTGGATACCTAACTGAAGCAGTATTGATCAACCCATCCTAGCATCCAAATGGCCACACTACATTTGTGAGATGACAAAACAGGCATCATTATCTAACAAGCAGCAAGATAATATGAACACATTTGCAAGTAAAACCAAATTCAAATTGATGAGGATATACTCCGTAATCAACAATGAGCTATCACATACATGAAAAAGCACCGTAAATCTTCAAAGAATCACATCATGTCATCAAACAATAAGTGCAAGGTTCTGTAACTTGTATTTGGTAAGATCATATTAAGGTCATAAATAAAAAATAAAAAATAAAAATCTTACGTACATTGCTTCCATCAACAAGCAGATGTATTTCCATAGTAACCATGAAACAGGGAAACAAAAAGTACAGAAAAAATTCTGCACAAAGTCTGGCAAACTTCTGAGAACTTTTATTTTTGGCAATAAAAATTGAACTAATGCACAAAACAAGACAGCATACCTTCTTCAAAGTCCGGCAAACTTCTGAGAAGTCACCAGGTGCTATCCTCTTTGTAGAAGCAAGCTTAGTTAACTCTGCAACACCATCCCTTCTCTCTGACCACTTGGTAGCTTTCTAGAAGGAAGACGGGATTCTTAGGCCATGTGAAGCAAACAAAAAAAGAAAAAATACAAAACAAAAACAAAGAGAGAAGCAAACAGGGTACCTCACAAATAGGTATGGTAAAACATAAATGTGCTAGAAGCAAAACAAATCTAGAATTCACAATTGTAATGTGCCACCAAACAAAATAAATAGAGCAGCAAGTGAGAGAGCTAACCACTCCATCCCAAAATCCAGACTTCTCCAAAGGATTCAAAATATCAACAGGATCAAGAAGTTCATACTCATCTATTTCATGAGGAGCTGGCAATTGGCACATTTAATAAGTTTAAAGCAATATTAGTCGAAAGGCAAAAAAGAAGATTAAAATTAAATTTCCAAAGACTTGATCACATACCATCAGAAGTGGCCTCTTCAACATGGCCAGGACCTACAACCTCAGATACTGCTTCAGGCTCTGGTTCCTTGTCTTGCTCAGATCTAATTGAGGCATTCATATTAGTAACCTCAAGAACTTGAAATCCTCACTTCCAACAGATGGAAATGCCATTTTTTTGTTAAACAAAAATGAAAACCAAACACCATTAAAAACCTAGCAACCATGCATGTTCCTATCAAAATCCAGAAACTGAACAGGACAATGGTGCAACTCCAAAAACATTCCTAGGCAAACAGGAGGAGAAAGACACCCATTAGATAGCTACTTGATGTGAACATCAAAGAGCCAATTTAGACCACAGTTCAATTCTCCAGTAATATTTGTGGATGGCTTGATACATGTGAAAGTGTTGAAGAGACCAGACAGACACGTGGCAACTAGAGAAGAGAGTTTGGCCTTGACAGGGAAAATTAGTTGATTTGTTGGTTAGCAGTAGCTGTGTGATCTGGTTCATTGTAACTAATATAGGATCAGTTAACTTGTTGTAAATCAGAGATATAGACACTGATTAGCTTTGTACAGATGATATGGATGAACAAGCCAAACTTTTCCTATCTCTCTTTTCTTCTCTTCCTTTCTCATCCCTCTAATCATCTTCTTGATCTTCATTCTGCTTCTCTTCAATTGTGAACAGAATCTCAGAGACCAGTCTTTCTTGCCCTGGTTTCCCTGGTTACTTGATCTTACTGTATCATAGTCATATCTGTGTAATTACAATTATGCTAGAAAAACAACAGCAACTAGGTTTCTATTATTGAGGAGATTTAACAAACCTAATTAGTTTCCAATAAGTAGATTTTAATAGGTTTTTCTTGCTAGGGTTGATTTCTTTTTCATTATTAGCTTAGGAGTCCTTATTCAATTAGAATTAGTACTGTCAGAGTCTATATAAATAGGTGATTGTGTATTAGAGAGAGGAGAGAGATTGATGAATTAACTTTGCCTGCTGGTATTTCTACCCACAGTGCATGATCCTTTCTGCCCCAGGAGTGATTCCTAAACCCCACTAGAGTGATTCTAGTACTGGTGTGATGCAGGTAGATCTTCTATCTTAGTAGTCTGATGCAAATATTCCTTACAACCTCCTTTGTTCTTAACTTTCTTCAATATACCCAGATCTTTCTTCTTTTAAAACCTTGAAATCCTCAATTTTCCTGAAAACTAAACCTAAATTCTGTCAACTCTAGACCCGCCCTCCAAGCTGTCCTACATCACTGCTAGTTCTTAGTCACATGCAAATAACCAAACAACCCAAAGCATGAAAACAAGTAATGGTAACTAGCCTTAACCATGAGTAATATGTCATGCAATAAACCAAGATAATCTTCTTCCAATTCACCAATGGCTACTATGAGAAAATATTGAGATGTCCAAAATAAAAAAAAAAAAAAAAGAAAAGAAGAGTTGTAAAACACTTCACAAAATCACCTAATTTTACGAGATGGCTTAGCAGTTCCTGCAACATTAACAAGCTCAGCCTCCAGCTCTTTTCTCTTCAAAAAAAGAAAAAACCGAAATAATTGATCGACTGCGATACAAAGGTGAGCATGGGAATACAAATTATAGTTTAGCAGATTAACCACTGTACCATTGTATCTCGCATCTTCTCAAATAGTATTGATTTTACCGGGTCCTTCCCAATCCAACGACAGAGCTCAAGGGTCAGTCCCTTAGCAGAAGCACGAACATTTTGATCTTGATGGTCAAATAACTCTGGAAGTATCTTTAATATCCTCTTTGGGGGAACAACTTTGGCTCCAAATTCGCTAAAACAAAACAGAAGGTAAACTTAAATTATGAGCCAATGCCATAGAATTGCAATGAAGAAATCTAGTGCACAAACCTTAAAGCTAGAAACATGACATCAATTGCAGGCACAACAGCTTTGGCAACTTTGTTCTTAATTGCTTTCTCCATAGCATCCTGCAAACAACAAACAACATTAGCAAATACCAATAGATATAGAGGACAGAAGAAATTGGAGCAATACAAAGGAAAGCATTGCAATCTAAATATAGATAAGATGGTATCAGCACCAAAGTACAAGTATGGATGACAAATAGCTCAACCACACATGCCTACAAATCCAATGCTGAAAATGCTTCCAACACGCAAATCATGACCAAAAATTAACAGGAAATGAAAACTCAACAGTATATAAAAAGCCTGATGAATTAACAGGAAATGAATCCCAACATTATATAGATAACCAAAAAATTCTTTTTTTAAAAAGTGAGTAAAAATTCCTCTCACATGCTACATTTTAATGGCAAGAATCCAGTAAAAAGAACGAAAAAAAAAAAAAAAAAAGAAGAGAAGATAATTGACAAAATGGGGAAAGATTGGACATCGGTAAACTTAATGTCTATCTTCAGAAGATAAAATCATGACAGAAGAGATTAGTTGTTTATATCCCTTTGAAGACAAGGTGATCAAAAGACACACATTCATGTGCTGCTGAATTTGCCATCCCAAAAGGTCATATAATATGGCATGTACACATGCACCTATGGCATGAAATGGATTGATGAACACCTCCCATTCCATAAGCACAATCATTAGACATGAAAAATAAAATATTTCTCCAACTTTCAAGATGCAGACAAAAAATTGTTGAATACAAAACTCCTACAACTAAAACACTCAACTATCGTACTGCTGAATACAAAAGAAAAATAATTAATAAACCAAAAACAAAAGAAAGAAAGATCCTCAGTTGTAAATATAAAATGAATGATTATAAACAATTTTCCAACTTCCTTGCAAATTTAGTATTTTCATCACCTACACTATCATTTAGAGAGGTCTCAAATTCTAATTTCCATCTGTGCCACCCATTTACAACTGGTAAAGAACATAACCCCAAATCTGAGGCCCAGCCCCATATAGGTCACATAATTGATTTCACAAACTAATTAAAGTTTCAATGATATAAGAAGAAATGGCCTTCACATCTGCGATTGTAGGGAAAAGAAATCAGTGGACAAGTTAAATTATAACCAAAATTGTACAATTCTTCTCAAAGTGAATAAAAAAAAATCATGACATTCCAAAAGAGGGGAAAAAAACCTTTGCACAAGCTTTAGGCTCTAAGATTTGGTACTACTTGGTAAGTCATCCTGACTTTGAATATCTAGCAAAATATACACTAGCTCATGCCCACTCCACTAAAATGACAAGGTCCTTTCAAGGAATCTAAAACCTTAAGGATTTTTTGGGAAATATCATCCATCTCAATCAGTCACTTAGGTGCTGCATCCTTGTCAATTCCCCGATCACCTAAGAATTTGGTGAAGATGGCATCAGTTGTATTCTTTCATGGGTTTGACTGCCCTACTCCATGTTACACTTGCCTCTTGTAGTGATATATAATCTCTAACCCCAGTGCATTTGAGAAATGCTTCTAAGTTAAGAAACTAATACAACCGGCACATAATTTAAATGTGGTGAACATAACATAAGCCTCATTATTACCCAGGTTTGAACCACTCCACTTCCCGGCACACCACCTCTTGTAATGATAAACAAACTCTAACAACAAATCATTTGAGAAAGCAAGTTCTAGTGACATTAAACACCGCTTAACCTGCCCTTGTGGTCTGTGAAAGAGCCTAATTACTAAAATTTACAAGGCATGTAGGGACTTTTAGCACAGGGTTGAGCAAGATCAAAAAAGTTATTAAATTTCATAAAGCCTCTTAAGACTCTTACCATGGATGCAAGCAAGTTCTACACAAAAGTAAGAATTCGGAAAACTTTCACATGATATTAGATTCCAAAAAACAACCTTGTTACTTGTATCTCTCATTTCTTTCTATCTATTAATGCTATCAAGTACCAAAACATTCCGTTCTCCCAACAGTGCAAATTTCATGATGTAGCCAATAATTAACCATCACAAAAATGTTGATTTTATAACCACAACAGCATAGGCTTATTGCAATTTAACCATGTATAAATCCCAACTAGTTAGGTAAACAAAGACCCAATATTACAGAAGCCAATCTCTAAATACTAGTGAGATAATTTGGTAAAACTAGTAACAAAGAGTGTTTTCAATCTAATCACAGATATTGGCATACTAGGCCAGCAGTAAGACTTTCAGCATGTAGAACCTCAGTCAATAAGACAATCCTAGAGAGATTCTAATTTATTTCCGGTTTGAAACACTGAAAAGGCTCAGCCAAGCCAATGGTTAGAAGTAAGGAAAGCACCAACAGACAAACTCTTACATCTCATAGTTTCCAAACACATCACCCTAAGCATTGTAAGGGTGCAATGTGCAATGGCCGCGTACTTCTGATACAAGAACCAGGCACTGAAATTTTTGTCAAACTAGGCAAAACAACTGTTTCATTCGTGACTGTGAATATAATGATCCGACCATTAACTAGAAATACCTCACAAATTTTAGGTATTGGATACTACCAGAAAGATGAAATGGAACAAATTGCACACTAAAGACCAGTAACAAAAAAGAAAGGTCCTCCAATTAACTTTACTGAAGGGGAAAAAAACAATGTGCTAGCTATTTGCTTGCTTAAACAAGCAGAGTAACCGGGAATCAAGCAGAGTAACAGAGCTATTAAGAACCACAGTGGAGTTTAAAGTAGACAAGAAAGCAGCAGTCTTCAAGGAATAAAAGAGAATACCAGAAAAGCGTCAATAGCCTCCAACTCCACCCAAAGCATAAACGCAGACTGAGACTTCTCCACTGTTTTGGGCCTACCCGTGAGGCACTTCACAACGATTACATCACAAACTTCTTTCGCATATCTTCACAGAGGAATAAGAAAAAGACCAATTACAAAGTCACAGAAGGACAACATAGACGACAAAACCAAAAGGACGCGCAGAAATTTCAAAAAATAAAAGATAAATATATACAGAAAAGAAATTTAAAAAGGCAAAAAGAAATATCACCTGCCGACATCGGAATCAGCAGCTCTCAGAAACGCAATCAATGCATCGAGAGCCTTATCCTGAGCCGGCGCATTTGAATCGGCCAGCATCTTCTTGAAAAACGGGGCTAACAAAGAAGAGATTTTCAATTCAAATCAACGCACATTTCAAATAGAAACCAAGAAACCAACAGAAGATCGAACCCACACTTTCAGGAATCAGATCTGAGCCAATAACCACGGAAACCCAAACAGAAATTATTTTAAAAAGAAAAGAGGGAAAAAAAAAAGAAAAGAAAGCCCTAACAGTAAGTAACGGACCGAATTCACGGATGCGGTGGTCCTTTGGATCGGGAATGGAGTCGCAGACGGCGGCCAAGTCGACGTTGGCCTCGCTCCGGACCTTCCAGTTCTTGTGAAAAAGCCGATCTTCCCATGGCAGTTTCTTCGCCTCCTTTAACAACTTCTCCTCCTCCGACATTGTGAATCTCCTACTCGTACTCCGCCTTTCTTTTCCGATCGATCTCCGTCATTCACCGGTACCCCTTCGCTTTTTAACTCTTTTTCCTTCGTATCACTATTTTCTCTCTCCGCCGGCCGCACAAAGAGAGAGAGAGAGAGAGAGAGAGAGAGATGAAGAAATGACAAGCGCACTGGGAGGCGATGTGTTTTATGTTGTTTTGAATTTTTTTTGTTCTTTCTTTTTTTTGAATTTCAACCTTAATGTTATGTTTTTAGGTATTCATAAATAAATAATAAACGACAAAAACAACAATATTTTCATGTAATCTTACTCATTTGATAGTATAATAATCACGTGCAGATAATAAAATAAATTTTTTATTTCTAAGTCGATTTATTTGTAATAATGAAAAGAATATCATTAATTTATATATTATATATTTTTAATGTATTTTAATAAATGTTATTAGTTAGTATTTTTTTATATTTTTTAAAAATAACAAATAATTAAAAATTTAAATTTTGTTCCTTAAAATTATATATTCTAATCATAAAAAAGAAAGTATATTTATTAGAAAATTTTATTAAAATATTAAAGAATTAAAGGTAAAATTTTGCGTTTCCAAAATCTCGTGCCATTGTAATAAGTAATAACCAATAACCCTTGAGTAAACTTAAAATGACATGGAAGGGGATCAAATTTCCTTAACTCTCTCTTGTTTTAAGAACATTGATATTTTTTAGAAGATAAAAAAATATTCGTTAATATGTTAAAGGAAATACATTAATGAGACAACGAGGGACAGTGGCCTCGCATGAGTCAAAGTTCCAAAAATATACGGTCAAACCTTGATTTTTGTTTAGGCGTTTAAAATTGTTGGATTGTTTTGTATTTTTCTTGAAAACACTTCCATTGATTTTTTATCACAAAAATAAATAAATAAAATGACGACTATAATTTCAATAAAAAAAATTATAATTTTGTACTACATAATAATAAACTGACTCACAAAATGAACACCCAAAAAAGAAAAAAAGGAATAAATTTTGTATCTCCCCTTATTAATCCTATTCATTCCATCACCTCTGTGTCAGGCAAGATTCTCACTTACGTAAAGCAAATTATGATTACGAATTCATGAAATGGACTTGATTATTAGATTATAGATTATTAAGGTCATAATCTGTTTCTATCACGTCCAATTATTATATCTTGCATGTTACTACTATATACCAAACTCATCCCTCTTGAATTTGGTGGATTGTAAACCGAGCACAGATCTTTTTAATTTTAGAACGATCTTTTTAATGAGAAATTGAACAAAAGATTTTTTTGAATTGTATGTTGTGGTCCCTAGTGGAATTTCCCTCTGTCATTATTATTATTATTTTTTTTTTTATGGAAAAACATTTCGTCCGTTCAGTACGGTCAAAGAAAATATTCATCAATGGGCACGAGTGAGTCTCACGATCTCTTCTATAGTTCGGATACAACTTTATTTTTTCCTGTGAAGAAGACATTGATATATTTATATATATACACAAATACTGATAAACACCGCTAAACAATTAATAGAAGTGTCAATTATATGGTTGATGATATAATTTAAAAATTTTCTCATAGGCACATAAAACAAATGAAAACCGAATATTATTTTATTGTTTAAGGAATGCTAACAAGCTCATTTTCCTATCACAGCTTATACATCATCTTGCAGGTGCAGAACCAGGAAGTCCAATTGTTTAAGGCGCGGTTAAAAACAAATAAAAAAAACTTGAAAATGGACCGTCGGATCATCCAGGAGATCGTGATTGATTAGTATTGCCACCAGTGACCAGTTGCCACGTCACCTATCCCGCTGAGGGGTCCCACCAAAACAAGCACCCCTCAACCGTACCGTGCTTTCTACGACATCTTGAGACGAGTGGGCACTCGGGCTGAAGAGTTTTTATCGGTGTTCTTTTTTTTTTTTTTTTTTTTGCCTGATAATCGGAGAACTTTCACTAATAATTGCACATATTACAAAAAAAAAAAAAATTCTTTCACAAGATCCAGAGGGTTAGGAAAGTTTTCAACACACCGCATAATAGCAATTAAGAGCTCCAAAACCATAGAGAAACAAAAATAAAAAAGGAAAGATTTACAAAAGTTTGACAGGCAAACCCAAATTAATAAATAAATAAATAAATAGGAAGACTGAACAATCTGTGTCCAATCAAAGATTCAAAGAAAGTCCCTGATTTTTAGCAAGATCCTAACTCCTAGAAAGGGCTCGAGGGCATTGCTGCACTTGAGAGAGAGAGGCCTGTCCTCGATAAAGCTAGGCATGTTTTTTCTTCTGCTAACTATTTGTAGTTGTTGGAAAAAGAAAATAAAACGAGGTGTTTATTGGATCTATGTTTGTTGTATTGCTTTCAAACATAATATCACTTATATATCACACATTATTATTCATCATTCATCCACTAGTTTTTTGTTATTGGTTATGTTTTGATCTAATGTGCAACCACGTAGCCGATAGTTAATCGAGTGACAACAGCTTAGCAAAAGTTGTTAAATTTTGATTTACTTTACCACGGTGTTTAGTAAACACACTAAACTTGAACAAAGAGGTAAGGCTACCGGACCAATAAAATTTTGGTTGTTTAAATCTTGTAACTTTTTTCTTAAATTATGTAAATTTTAATATAATATTATTTAATTTTAATATATTATATTTACAAGATTAAAATGAAATCAAATAAATTTGTTAAGCATTATAAACTTTGATTAGTAGCTAAAAACTTTACTTTAAGAGTATGATTTAATTAAGCACTTATTAATAGTTGCTACAATTTAATATTAGAAGTTATTTCAAGTGAATAGTAAGAATGTATTTATTAATAATGATCTCACTGAGGAAGCCTACACATACCTTATACTTGAATATGACCATCTACTTAATAAAATTGGTCATTTTCGTTGAGTGCTCTATGGTCTTAAATAAGACACTTTGGGTATAATTTGTCAAATTTAGTACCACTATATACTAATTTACTTTTTCTTCAAAGTCCTTATGATATTGCCTTTAGTTCGTAAAAGTGTTAAAAAAATTATTTTACTTTTAGTTTATTTTAATGATATGATTATCATAAAAGATAATTTGCAAGATATTAATAAATTTAAAATATATGTCGATCAAAAGTTTGAAATGAAAAATCTTATCTTACTTAATTATTTTCTAAAAATAAAAGTTTCTTTTAATGTTATTAGATATTATTTGTTTTAAGTCAAATATGTATCAAATTTGTTCACTCAAGTATAGATTAATAATAAAAAAAAATTTTTACTCTTTTTTAACAGAATTTTTTCTACTCATTTTGAGTGCAATGTTAAATTTTCTCCTACTTATACATTATTAAAGGATCATACTTTTTATTGACAACTAGTTGACAATCTAGTGTATTTCACTATTACTCAACTAGATATTGTCTATAATTTATATGTAGTTAGTTAATTCATGATATTACTTCGGCCTATTCACTTTACTATTATTCTTTGTATTCTTCACTATGTTAAGGGGATTATGTTTCATGAACTTCATTTCTCTACTTGATCATCAATTAAGTTGTAAACTTATTTGAATACTGATTAGGTAAGAAATCCTTTAAATAGACATTTTTTAACAAGATATTGTTTCTTCTTAGAGACTTTACTCATTTCTTAACATAATAAGAAACAAATAATTATTATTTAATCTAGTACTAAAGTCGAATATTAATTTCTAACAAAAATTACATCTAAATTGTTATAATTCTAATAACTTCTATAAGATATAAGTATTATATATTTCTCTACTATATATATTCATTGTGACAACAATAATATCATTTAAATTATTCACAATGAAGTCTTTTGTGAGTGAACTAAATACACTGATAATGATTATCATTTTGTTTGCTAACACATTATGTAGAATATTTTTTGTTTGATTTATGTTACTACTATTGATCAAATTACCGATATTTTATCTACTCAAGTAGTTTTTTGATCTAATTTCCAAATTCAAGTTACCTACATTGTGAATTTGAGAGAAAATATTTGTAAATTTTCATTAGAATCATATAAATTTTAATATAATATTATTTGATTTTAATATATTATCTTATTTATTTATTATATAAATATATTTTAATTATATCAAAAATATGTATAAATTTCTCTTCTAATATATTGTTATATGTAGAGTTTAAATTTATTATACATATATTTATTAATTATATAAAAAATATACATAAATTTATTTTGATATAATTAAATAAATATTTCATTAATTTTTTAATTTTTTTATATAAATAAATATAATTTTTTATAATTTAATATACAAAAATTATTCCTTTATTCTTCATCTCTTTCTCTCTCTCTCTCTCTCTCTCGTAACTTTTGTAATACTTCTATTTTTCTTTGTCACTGGTGTTTTCATCAACTTTAACCTCCCCCTAATGTTTGTAGTGCAGGACTTTCCTAAGTACCAAAAAGGGCATATCTCATTCTTCTGGACGATTCAACAAGTTACAAGGCAGTATATTCGGGATTTTAATGGGAACACAATTAAAGTATATAGCATAGTCCCTTATAGTTCTGGTCCGATTTTAACTAGCGTACGAATTGGTGTAAATTGTAATGGCGGAGTCTGCGACATGCATGCCTGCCGAGGTGCATCGCACTTACTTGTTGTCTTAGTCTAGTTCTTAGCCAGTCTTGCGTGACCTGTCCTTTTTTTCCTCTCCACCCAGAACTTTAACTATATAAGTTCCTAAACCATTCCTTCAATTCAATTGTCACTCTGATTCTCCACAAGAGGCCTCCCAGTACAATTTCCCAGGCTAGTCTTGCCCCTTCTGCTTCCTCTTCTCTGTCCTTGTGGTAATTTTCTTAAAAGAAAAAACCTTTTCTGCCTTTTTTGATTTTATTTTTTTTTATTGCTATACCATTGTTTCTGGTGTGAATGTGGCCTTTTTGTATAGCTATTATACTATGTGTATATATATATATATCTTAGAAATTGGTTTAGGCAATTGGCAAACATAATATATATATATATATATATATATATATATTTTTTTTTTTCCTGAGTTAATTGACTCTGATTGAAACTTCAATTCTAAACTTTCGGAGCTAGCACTCATTGGTGTATAATAGTTGTCTAGGGACCTGCCCAAAGCCCCATATTAAGTATCACTTGTGCGAAGTTTCATCATTTCTGGTTCGGAAGATGCTTCTTCTAGCTATTTAACTACTATTTTGCTCGTTAATGTCTGCATTTAGTTGGAATATTCTTAGTCTTTAAGAAATAAAAATAGAGAACAAAGTGATGAGGAACAGATTCTTAGATATCACTGTAAAGTTTGGATGTCCATAAGTTAGTGCCCATATCTATCTTGTGACATTAGAATGATAAAGCAAAGAAGCCTCCTTTGAAATGGCTGCTGCTGAGGTTCATGAAAACAGATGCCATGCCAGAAGCAATATGAAAACTATTTCCCATGATTATGATGTTAATATTTGAGTTCACCCATTTTTTGGATAACAATAAGTGACTAAATCTGTAACTTTGATGTTGGGTCTCTTTTGTTTCCAACTATTTGAAAAAATAGAAGATAGCACCATTTTCCTATGCGTGAAGCAAAATTTCAGTGCTTTCATGCGTTCTTCTGAATCATAGTAGTTGCTCTCGTTTTGGTTTGCAGGAACAGTACATCCATAACCGAGATAATCCATACTTCGATGGCCTTTTAAGAGATGACAGTGCCTTTAAGGGAACTGAATTTTCCCTTTAACTTTCGAGGAAGTTCGGGCAACCGGGAAAGTTCTGTTTTGGACAGGTTCGAAAAGTACATGCACTCACAATCTGAAGACTCCTCCTCCTCCTCAGGAATTATCCTTAAACATTTCAGGCAGGCTTGATTTGGGGGTTGGTCCAAGACTAACAAAGAAAGTTCTTTTGCTCTGAGAAGGTCCTGAGACTGATTTAAGCTTTGATTAGGGAGATGCTTATGACCCAATAAAGCCCAGCTCTGTGGTATCTGAAGTGACCAAAGGGGACCATAATGTACCTGCAGGCCTACCGAGACCTTTCGTGGAAAAGGAACATATGGTAAGCAATACGGGACCGGATTTGTCAAAGATTTCACTTCCCCAGAGTGCAACATTATTTTATAATGGTGCCTCCTCACAACTTGAGATAGTGGAATCATGTGAAAGTATTAAGAGGCTAAATTCGTACTTGAAAGCCGGAAGTGACGATGTGAATTCTAGCGTTCCAGGAAAATTCTTGCATGCTATAATTGGGCAGGATGTTTGTGATATGCCCTCTGCTCTACTCTTGTGGCACTCATTAAAAATTCACCATTGATACTTGACAAAGAACTGCAATAATCCAAATCTCGACATTAGAAGTGATTGGCATTACCAGATAAATTGAGTACCTAGCTTCCTCGTCTTGGATAATCTGAATCTGGTTTGCTTCCAATAAACTGCTTATACTGATATGGGAAGGACAAAAATTAGTAATATGATTCGTGTTCAAAAAGGGATAATTGGCATCAATGTAGATAGTATGGTATGGTAGAAGGGCTAATCACAAAAATTTAACTTGTAATTCTTGATCAAATTATAAAGCTCAAAAACTATAGTTGAGAATTATGAGGGATACATTGGACTTGACTGTATGGTGAGTTTAGTAACATCGCTGCTCGCCACGGCAAATACAAGCATAGATGTGTCGCTGTAATCATATTCTGACAATTTGCAGATAGTGGATCTATCGCTTCAACCGTTATGTATGCCTTCTAGGTGAATGAAACGCTTGAAACGGACCAGCTCTGCACCGTACCTGTCATCAAATTGAAGAGGGAAGAATTGAGCTCCCATGCTGAAGTAACATGGTTGCTGGATTCATGAGATTATAGATTTTATAGATTTTATGCTTCTCCTTTTTCACGAGATTATACGAGTGCAATTAAGCCGAGCTAGGCCAGCCTGTTAAGTGACGTTTCTTTACTGACTCGAGAAATGCTGCACAGATCGACCTGTCATATCATAATCTGTATGGAAGTCTTAAGCTAGTTCTACTAAATGGACAGACACTCCCAGTCAAACAAGAGGTAATAAACAATTGAAAGAAGTGATTGTTATTTTGTTTGAAAGTTATAACCAATAGAAAAGCTTCATACATATCAGTATCTTGTTTGGTGGAACCGGCATTAAAGGAAGCAGTAGCTGAAATATTTCATTGCAGAGAGGTGCATTTCATTAGCTGAGTGTGGTTACCTTTCAAACTTATTTCGTTGATCTCTCAGGAGTTTAATTATTTACAGGCCAATGACATATCTCTTCGTTTTACAGGGTGAATCTGCGTATCCTTGGATTGAGGCTGTTACTGTGGCACTGGTATAGACTGCTAATTTTCAATCTTTATTAGCTGTTTACTTCTTATTTACATTTTACGGTCTAAGAATTGAATGTTTCTGCTGCTATGTTCGAAGGCATGACTCTAAGCTTTTATAGCTCAGCAGACCTATTTTCAGATTTTTTGTTACTCGTTTCTGTAAATGAATATGGAAAGAGTTCTGTTTTCCAGAGAAACCAAATTAGACAAATGATATCTCACTCTCTAGCTTTAAAATTTCTTCGGGCATATTCTAATTGAACTCCCAAGCAATCACCGCATCAGTCTAGTGCTATACTGGGATTTTTTTTTTTTTTTCTTCTTACATTTTGAGGTTAAGCTAGCACCCCATCATCTCTTGCAAGTAATGCATTATAGGATAAGGTTAAGGAGCGCTTATCCATCTGTAACCTGTTAAGACACAGCCACACAGGCTTTTCTTTTTAAGCACAACACAAAAGTATTGGTTTGGAAAGGTATAGTGCTTAATATATATCTTTGTGTGTTTAATTTTTAAAGTGTTTTGTACTGAAGTTATCTTTCATAATCCAGTTTACCCGTCTGTGGCATCTTCGCAGGATACGGATTCATGCTGCACCCTCATTGTCAGGATTCAGTCGACTTTTGGTACGTTCTGCTTCTATCTCCTAATGTTCAAATGGCTAAATTAAGTTTCTGTGGGGGTCTGTCAGCATCAACCCCCATTCACCTCTTTCAGCTGTTTTTTTTTTTTCATTTTCAGTTACTTTTTGTTAATTTTTAGTGGAAGGCAGGACATGATGTGCCAGAAAAATGTTAAAAAAAATTTTGTACTTTGGACCAAGTCTCTCCCGCTCTGCTACTCAAACATCGTCTTGTCATGGCAGTTTCTTTCTTTTCTTTTCTTTTCTTTTTGTGCCTTTATTTTGGTTCTTATTTGGATGCAGTTAGCTGGCATCCTCATGGACACCGGAAACCTTAAGAGCCCACGTTCCACTGCAAAAGACAGCTACACGGCTACATTGTTGATCAATGGGACTTGTCGGTTTAGATGTAACGGCCTTTACCAGATACGTAAGTGCTTTCAGTTTCTCCCAACCTTTTTGCACAACTGGCCTTTTTTTTATCCCCTATTAACCCTTATTGTTCTAACTTGTGGTGCTAAAACATTTGTTTGCTGTGAAGTACAAAATATATGACATCTCCGATCTCAAAGTAATAGATATACTGCGCAGAGATTTGGAGAAGTGGAGGGGAGTGGGTCTGAACTTAAACTTACATCAAGCTTGCTATTTAATATGCAACAGGCTGGCGCCATGAGGGAACTATTGCCAGTTAATAAGACTCAATTTCCATGGTCAAAAAGGCCATGCAAATGCATTGCATTGGTGGGCATTGTATCGTTGGATTGGTTCCATCATGGTAACGTGTTCACGGTATTTGGGATCATTTGTGAACTCGCAATGTTTTCAACGGGGGAAGAGTTGACTATTGTGAGACGGTAAGAAAAGTGAAAAAAGAGGGGGAAATGATGCTTCAACTTGCAACAAAGTGAAGGTAGAAAAGTAAAGTCAGCGTGTCCATTTTATTTATCTTGCAAAATTCTCTTATCTTATTGACCTTTTATATTTAGTATCAATATGACCATTTCCCAATAGTAAACGATGCTTGAACTTGCCGCTAATATCTGCCCTTTTAGGACTCTGTCAGCTGCTCTGTGAATCGAATTGTTTCTTCCGTGGCTTTGGCCAAAAACTTCACCTTAATTTGAACAATATGGACAATTGGTTTCCTATGCATTGTTGTGTGAAAGTATTTTTCCTCGACATCTGCAATTTGACCTCCACTTCTGTTGTTTCTATTTTTCAGAGTAAAAACGTAGAACAAAACACACACCCACACATTGCGTCCACTAACTCTTCCCATATAACTTCTGGTTCAAAGGGCTTTTCCTTGTCCGTTTATTTGATGGTAAGTGATGATGTATCTAACACTTGGTCGTTACATAGCAGGGTTGGAGAAACTTGGATTACTCATAATTGTGACTTGCTATTATGATCCGATGAAGAACTTCAAGATTTGGAGAAACTGTTGTCTTGCTATTTGTTTAGTTGTTTGCCTATTGATTTACATAGGCTGTAAATGGCCCGCATTTGCCTATTCGCTAGATTCTGAATGATAGTTGTAGAAGAAGCTTCGATTCTCGATCGACCATTTCATTACAACTCCTAGTACTTGAAGCGTAATTAATTTGGGGGGACCAGAAGAAAACTTAGTGAGAAGAAACTAGCAAATATTGAAAACAAAGAGCTGCATCTTCAGAGAATTTTCAAGACTTGCATGCAGAGTTAAGAAGGAAAATAAATCATATTTTGAAATTTTATTGCAATGTGCAAAGCAGTAATGTTCAATAGTTCTTATATTATTATTATATAATTATACAAATATTTTATAATTTTATCGATATAATAAAATATAAAAATATGTATATAAATAATATAAATATTAAATATTACTTATCAATCATATAATAAAATGAAATATTTAAATTTTTATATAATAAAAATATTTAATTTTACATAAATATTAAAATTATATTAAATTAGATTCAATTAATTTAATTTTTATTCACAATATCTATTTTAACTTGATATAATCTATTAATAAAATTATTCAAAATTTTCTTAATTAATTTTATCCAATTTTTACTTACTCTTTAAATTTTTGAAGAATTTGTGGCAACAATAAAGTTTGACATTTTACTTTTTACAAAACTTTATAATAATATGTCATATTTATATAATATTATTATATAAATATTTCATCCCACTATTTTTCATCTTATATGAAAAATTGAACTAAACTATTTTTAGTTATCAACTTAATAAGCTTCTGATTTTTTTTTTTTTTTGGTTCTTAACTTCACAAATCTTTATAACTAAACTTTATAAATTTTACTCTTCAATATAAATTTTATATATTTCATTAATTTAATACTTTTTACATCAAAAATTTTTATTTAAACCGTTTATAACAATTACTTATAACTTTATATTTTAATTCAACTCTTAAATCCTTGTAACTTTACCGTTCAAAATGTTCTTTTTTTTTTCCTTTGATTGCTTTACTGTTGTTTCTTGTGAATTATTTCTCTATTTCATTCTTTTTTTTTTTTATCTGACCTCAACTTTTACTTTTTTTTATGAGATGCACCATTTTTTTAGTTTAAAAATACAAGAGGAAAAGAATTTGAAGCTCTCCATCGCTAGACAAGAAATAATACGAGTTTTTGGCGTAATAATATAATAGAAATATTATTTTCTTATGACCTGATAACTATAAGAGTTTGAGTGAAAGAAATTTTTTTTTTCACAAAAATAAAAATAAACGGGCAATTGGTCCACAGTAAAGTCAATAAAGAGTCATACTTTATTTTTTTTTTTACAATGTCATCTGCATTTGGTCCACAGTCGTCAATAAAGAAGAGAGGGGCATTAAGTACTTTACAATGTACCAAGAGAAAAACAAGAAAGAAAGTGACACTATAACGATCTGTTCATGCTAGGGTCTAAGTCAGAGAGAGTTACTGATCACTGCTGATTCCGCTGAACTTGTGAAGAATCTGCTATCGTTCTTCTCTTCACGTCAATCCGAGCTGCCATTAAAGGTATTCCATCGACCAGTTCAGTTATGCTTCAAAGGGGTGCATTCAATGCAAAGTCCCTCATCCTTTGTTTTCCTGCAAAATCGTTGGCATTCTCTCAATGCTGTCCCCGTGTGTACTTTTTTCTGTCCCCGTGTGTTCTGCTGCTAATTAATGCGCAAGAAGAAAGAGTCTCCATTGAACATATAATCATTAGCATTAACTCCCATAGCAACAGGCCTGGACATCTTTGGGTAGGTCAGCTATTTGGTCACCGCGTCCTTTAAGATGAAGCCTAGTGATGGAAAGGACGTTCAAGTGCACAAAAATCTGTTATTATTGAAATTTGTAAAAGAGTCAAATGTTCAAATGTATGAGCCTTTATTTTTATTTTTGTGAAAAAAAAAAAATTTTCTTTCACTCAAACTCTTATAGTTATCAGGTCATAAGAAAATAATATTTCTATTATATTATGACGCCAAAAACTCGTATTATTTCTTGTCTAGCGATGGAGAGCTTCAAATTCTTTTCCTCTTGTATTTTTAAACTAAAAAAATGGTGCATCTCATAATTTTTGTGAGTTAAAGCCGGAGCTCACTCGTTGGCGGTGCCAAACCTGAGTCTCTCACCTACTGCCGAGCCGCTTCTGAGGTCTGAGATTCACACAAGTGAATGGGTCTTTTGGGCAAGTTTCAAATTCCCAGGAACTTCGGTGGACGTGGAAGGCTCAAGTTGTAGTCGCATATCTGCCGTTGCTTTTCCATTAGGCATCAGGGAAATTTCAAAGCCAACCTTTGCTGTGCATGCAGGTCTCAAGAATGAGATGAAAGCATTTGAGGTCGACGAAGTTACATCGAGAAGGAACATTGAGGGTCTCTTAGAAGAATTTGCTGGTTCAGCATCAGAAGGCTAACTTGGCTTGTAAGCTAGCTTAGCTAGATGTGGCACTCATGTGGGCATTATTCAATTTTTTTTAATTCAACGTAGGTATGTGCACCTCTGTAAACAGCAGAAAATTTATAGAGATAATACCAAGTGCTGTAGTTCTACAGACATAAGTTCTTAAATATGAGTCTGAGTTGGAGTCTATTAACAAAAAGAGAGAGAATTTATCAGCCAATCCAAGTTTTTGGGGCTTTTATTCCTTGGATTGAAAATTTGAGCTAGTTTTCCCTGTCTCGGGATGAATGGACGATGGACATAAAAAAACACATATAACCATAATCATCTCACTCCATTGAGGTTTGTGATCATTAATCTCTCCATTGGGTAAATCCTTAATTTTGTTTTCTTTCAGTTGCATTTGTTCCACCAATCATCCATTATCTGGTCTAGTCCTGGCGCAGGATGACATAACGTAGGAGATAGGTCACATTCGGCTTGGAGTGGCCCAACCAATATATACTACTAACTTTCGTTTTTTGTTCGTTTACCTAGAGTTGATTTAGTTCCTCGGATTGTTTGACTTCAGACTGCTTCGTATGTACGTAGATAATGCATAAGTAGTTAACAACTGTGGGAAAAAAAAAACAAAAACTCGGTTTGTTGAAGGAAAGCATGATATGTAACAATTAATAATGAATTAATAATTCAACAAGACGAAGTACGTATTCAAATCTTTTTCTCCCATTTCAATAGTAGAAAAATGGCTCAACTCTAACTTGTATACTACGCAAACAAGAGAGTTTTCTCAACAACCAACGCGATGGCAAGTTAAGTGGATCGATGGTTAGACAACCGGAGAAATTGAAATGTGACTTTAGGCATAACTTATTACACCCAACTCAACGCCCATTTCTCGCTCACAAAAGAACAGAACTACATACACACATATATATATTGTATAGCTCATACTAAGCATTGCAACGCTTTGATATCTATCCATCATTCTCTGTTTCTTTCTTTCTGATCTCGATCAACTTTCCATTCCATATATGGCTGTAGAAAATGGTGAACAAGGAGGTCAAGTTGATGAGCACTGCTCATCTAGCTCGCCCCGAAAGAAATGGGTTCTTTTGATGCTAAGGATGGTTGCGTTTTTGGCTACCGTGTCTGCAACAATTGTGATGGCACTCAACAAAGAAACCAAAACCATTGTGGTTGCCACCTTTGGGAAGACATCGATTCGGGCCACTCTCACAGCCAAGTTTCATTATACCCCTGCTTTTGTGTAAGCCTTTATAATAATTTACCATATTTCATTCCTGCCTATGTACTTAAAGAGATTCATGTCATAAGGGTTTGATGAGTTTTACATTAACCATTAATTTATCCTAACCCTCCTTCTTGAGTTGGGCTGAGAATTGGCAATGCCGAGCACGAGGTGGCAAAGTTAATTAAGGTTTTGTTGTTATAGTCCTATCCACTCCCACGATATGTGTCTGTCATATTGTGTACCAAAGGCCTTTTCGATAAATTTTGACATATAAATTATAATTAATACGCTTGATACTTAGGTGTGTATGGATTGGAAATGAAGTTGATGGCTTCTAAGCGTGTATATGTGATGGGATTATTGCAGGTTCTTCGTGATAGCAAATGGTATGGCTAGTCTTCATAGCTTGGCGATGATTGTGACAGATATATTGGGAGACAAGCTTGACTACAAAGGATTTCGCCTCGCCATAATTGCCATTTTGGATATGGTATTCTATTCCATCTTAAATTTTCATATATATATATATATATAATTTTTAAGTATTAGAAAGTGATCTAATGTACTAAAAAAAAAAATTAAATTTGAACTGCTAAAGAGAATGTTTCAACAAGGTTAAATTTTCTGTGCAGCAAGAGAAAACTAAAACTAGGAAAGATTGCCACTCTAATATAAATTTTGATAAAGCATAATGAAAGTTATTTTGCTTATTTTAACGAGGAAGGAATTTATTTGAGATTTAAGTTTCAGGGCATTAAAATTATTTTCATATGGCATCCAAAATTAAATATCAAAAATTAAGAAAATTAACAAGAGGAAAAAAAAAAAAACAAAACAAAACAAAACTAGAGAACATTGCATATATCTTGGAATTGGAAAGTTTTGAATCATTAGATAGGGAATAAAAAAGGAACGAGAGACACGAAGAACTACTGTTTGTTGCATTGTGCCCAATCCAATCGCCCTTCGACTACATTATAAATCGACTATCATGAGCATATTGTAATGTTTTTTGTTTTGGTGGGAGCAGATGACAGTGGCTCTGGTATCAGGAGGGGTCAATGCTGCGCTGTTCATGTCAGAAGTAGGGAAACATGGGAATTCACATGCAAGGTGGAATAAGATCTGTGACAAATTTGATACCTTCTGCGACCATGGTGCTGGTGCTCTCGTTGCTTCCTTTGTTGGGCTTCTGTTCCTTTTAGTCATTTCGGGGACTTCCATTCTCAGGCTCCTCAAACAAAAGCCCCACTCTTTCGGCCAACTTCCCTAGCCAACATTGATCCGATGGGATGGACCAGCCTTTTAATTCCTTGATCTCTGCCTCCAGGCCAAGGTTTTAAATTGGAAAGACCATATAGATACACTGTCTTATATATAGATAGATAGAGATAGATACAATATAATTTATATCGTATAAATATTATTTAGTGTCATATAAATTTTACATAAAAAACTATTATATTTTTTTGTAAAACTTTATTATGTGATATTAGATATTATTTATGCGGTGCTAAATATTATTCAAGTAATACAGACTTAAATTATACTATAAATTATACCGTGTCCATTTGTTTACAAAATATTTTCCTTTAAATTGCAGGGTTGTAGACAACACGATCAGGCACCATGAGTTAAACCCTGCTACAGTCTGTGTTGTGTGATTAGTCTAAAACTTTTCCTTTAAGGATGTAAATTACACATGGAAGTGTTGCGTGTTTCCCTCAGTGTTACGTACTTTCATTCTCGTAATGGTGGTTGAATTGGGTGAGATTAATTGCGACTACTACTTCACATTCTTTAGTGCCAAAAAACAATATCAATCTGTAATTTATGGTACAATGACCATTCAAACAAAATCCACCCAGATGTAAAAAGTTTCCCAGAGAAAAGGTGTTGTTACGCGATGCAGAACAAAAACAACACGGTATGACATGTAACCATATTGCCTCCTTAATTTTCCAATATATAATGCAAATTTTTAGATGTTGTAATCTTTCATAACAACTGCAGCTTAAAATGAACCATATCTGGGGTACTAACCAAACATAACCATAGAATTTCCCGCATAGGAATCTGCCTACGATTGGAAGCAATCAGATAAAAAGGTGAAAATTATAAAATTTTATAAGAGTGGTAAATATTATAAAAAATATAATAATTTAGGTTAATATTTAGATTGATTTATAAATTTCTTAAAAGTCATGACTTATGTATATAGTAAACTATGTCATGCATTTTTTAACAAAAGATGTCACAGAAATATATAATCAGATATTAACAAATATAGTTAAAAGTATAATAAATTTTTTTTCTTACCTAAATTTTTGTGAATGTATGCATTATTTGTTAAATAAAATTTTTGATTAAATAATTCAAAAAAACTCTTGTTAAATTATAGATGTGAAGAAAACCTATTTTAAGATATCTAAATGTTTGAGGTTACTTAATAAAAGTAAGAATTCATACCAAAAGAAATTAAAATCTCGAATAATTAGTGATTGCTTTATTAGTTATTAAAAAAAGTTTAAAAGGTATAACTATATTACTAAAATTGTAAAAATTAATAATGTAAAATTTATTAATAGTAGTAAAGATAATGTGAATAATAAATGTAAAAAATATGAATATAAAAAAATTAAAATAAACATTTTTTACTTATAATAGTTATTTTGTTTATTATAACTTCAAGTGTTATTTTAAATAGTTATTTTATTTATTATAACTTCAAGTGTTATTTTAAAAATTAAAAATTATTTGGATAAAAAATACTTTTGAAGAAAATTAACCCAAAATTAGTTAATATAAATAAACTAAAAGAGACAGTATTAAAATTTTTTGAGAAAAAAAGAAATTAATTATTTCAAATTATTATATTTTTTATTTACAATAATCAAATTTTAATATTAAAATCAATAAAAATCCAAATTTATTTTTATAGTTACAAAAGTATTAAATTTAAAAATATATAATTATAGTAAAAATTAAAAAAAAAGTTAATTATTAAGTTAATAAAAATTTTTTAAATGTATAAATAATTTTAATTTTTATAAATTTAAGTATATTATATATAATATTATTTATATAAATATATTTAATTTTAAAATCTATAAAATTAATATTTATAACGAGAAATTTATTAATAAATCTAATATATGGACAAAGCTTCTGGATATGCTCTTTTAGAGATTACTCCAGAGCAACTCAAAGAATTGACTCTGAAAGGCTGCTCTAAATGCAGATATCTTAAATCTAATCATTTGAAGACGTCGGTTTTTCAAACCCTCCATTCCGTAACTTGTTGACATAAAATTTTAGCAGATATGATTTTGGAAGACCAGTAACTTCCATGCTTGCCAATCTTGTTGCAGATTCACGAATGTGAAAAATCAAGGAGTGGTAACCTGTTCCACTTTTTCTAGTTATTTCTGGACTGCTAATAGATGTAATATGAAACTCCATAGAAAAATTCCTTTGTAACAATCCTTAAAGTTGGCCTGAAATTCAGGAATATGTTGCAAAGTCGATAAGAACCACTTGACTAAACAACCTTCTGCTGTATTGACAATGAAATACGAGGAAGAATAAGAAGATTGGGTTGCTGTATAGGATAGGGGTGAGCATGAATCAGGCTAGGTTCCAAGTGATTGGCCCAAAAACAAAAACTTTTCCAAGCAAAAATATCTGCAGCCTTCATGGTTCGCATCACACAGGGACATGTATGAATTAAAGAAATCAAAGTGATGCATTGAAGAAATCAAAGTGATGCATTGAAGAAATCAAAGTGATGCATTGAGATCAAACCGAGGCTTCTTGGAAAACAAGGGAGATGGGATGGTGGAATTGCAACGAGGGCACTTGGGGTTGGTCTTAAAGGTCATTACATACATCAGGCACCCTGGACATCCAGCAGCACACATGCTCTCCTTCTTTTTGTTCTGCTGCCGATCATCACCATAAACGCCATGATCTAGTTCTTCTTGTTCTTGTTTATCGTTGGATGATGTTGAAGCATGTGATGATGATGATGGTGGTGGTGATCTCTTCTTTCTGCGACTTTCTTTCTCTGCCCTCAGCAGGGCGGACTTGACCTTGTCGAGAGTGCAAACACTATGACAGTGGCTTGGAGCTGATGGCAACAGCTTCAATTCCAGGCAGTTTTCTTCCAAAAATTTCAGTGCCGGATGAGATCCCCTTACTCCTCCAATATTATGAGCATAATGCTTCTTGCCATTGTTCAAGGATGCCAATGGTGGGCTCAACTAAAAAAACAAAGATCAAAATTTAACAAAAGACCAAACTTTATCAAACAAAACATACCCCACCACAAAAAAAAAAAACCAAACATACACAATAATTGACCAAAAGGGTGCACGAAGAACAAAATGTCAAGAGGAAATGAATGGAAATGAACCTTTGATTCAAGAGGAGGGATTTCCAGCAAATCTTTGTTACCAGAAACTTTAGACAACTCTCCAAGCAAGTCTCTTGTGGTCGACATCTCCGGATTGTTACTGTTAACCACTGAACTCGCCGTCGGCAGGCATCTTTGTTGAGGTCCCTCTTGCCTTCAGCAACATGCAGCCGAAGAAGAATATCTGGGTGTGTGTGTGTATATATATATATATATATATATATATTATATCTACGCACTTGTTAGATCAATAAATGTTACAATCCATTGCAATTAAAGAATTAGTACGCTCAGTCAGACTCTGGCTCCACTGAAGTCTACAGAACATGAACGCAGACCCCTTTTTTGCAACCCGTCAAATTTTTATTCTGCCACAGACGCAAGACTGTGTTGTAAACAGGCTAGAGTCTTTTCCAAAGCTTTACACTCAGTGTAGTAGTACTCTCGTATATTATGACATTTTGGTTTAATATTTTGGAAAAATTGGAGAATTTGAATTTTACTTTTACGTTTAGCCCTGCTCATCGAAGCAGCATAAATTAGCATCCGTCCAAAATATGCGTTGGTGAAAATTTTCTATCGAGAGAGTGACGTAACTTGTGGTTAACGTTCATAAATTACAAGAACTCTGTTACATGGGCAGAAGTCTTTCTATAGAATTGATGTAGGTCTCCAATAAGTGTAATCTACAAAATGACAAGATGACAAATATAAAATGTAAGGTTATTATTATTTTATTTTAAGCGTAAGATCCACATGACATCTCACTTTCCCCACTCCGTTTCCTTGACTTTTTCTAAATTGGAATCTTACTCAGTCAATAAAATACAGTGAGAGACATTCAAGCGCACAATTTTATGGGCAGAGAAAAACAAGCGGAGAAAAGTTAAAAGATGAATCAACATATGAATTTTATATATTAAAAAATAACTATTTTTAAATTTTAAATCTTTTTACCAAAAACCTAACCTACTAATCGACTTCGATTCTCTTCTGGTTTTTTGTTTTCTCTCTCTGCCAACTTTTTCCCAACATTACATTGCGGAGTTGAGTAGACCACAGAGACAGCATTACGAGGATGATATTGACATTTCACGATCCATTTCATTGACAAAGTAATACAGTAGCTGCCTTTAGAAGTCAGATGAGGACGGGACACAGACACAGAGAGAGAACAAGAGGTTGCGGGGAGATGTCATTAATGGCGACCATTTAATGTTTTTTGTACCCTTTTGTACGTTCATTAAATGCTCCTCTCTCTCTTCCTTTATGGTCAGGTAACGGGCACCCTTATTTTATTTTAATTAAAAAATAATGAAATCGTGAATTATATATTGAAAATATCATAAAAATAATTTATTTTATTCTAATAAATTTTAATTCTCTCTTAAAATTAATTTTTATGTCTCAAAAATAAAAATTTTTATCTTTAATTACTGAAACATGAAAAATGTTCTTATTTGTTTTCTTCTTTTACATACACGTTATAATAATAATAATAATAATATATCAATACTCACGTAATAATAAATACTTGAGGCAAAGTCTTTCCTCCCGCAGCCTGGCTAACTCCGCGTCCCAAATGAAATGAAATGAAATGCAAGAAAAGAAAGTCCCCATGTTTTGGAAAAAAAAAAAAAAAATCTCTTGTGATTTTCAAGTGTCTCGATGTCGTGGTAATTTAAGTATAATTTCGTAATTCAATTTTATTGAAAAAGAAAAGGGCATCAATTTTCTTTACTGTAATAGCCCTATTTTTTCTTTAAGATGGGTACATCGTTGAAAATTGTAATAATGACTCTTTCCTTCTTTCTTGTTTTTTTTTTTCTTTTTTTTTCTTTTTGTTGATGACGTAAAATTTTGTGAGCCAGAAAAATTCCAAGCCTATGAATGATCTCCGGCGCTTGTCAACGTAAGCCAAACCCCACATCCAATATCTCTGCAGAAGCATCATTATTGTATAGAAATTGTGGGCTTTTGAGCTTGAAATCTCCCGGTATTCATCGCATCCGAGCTCTTGAACCCTTGGGACTTTACTTTGCCCGTCCACCAACTCTTTCCTAAAAGGATACATTGCCACAAAACATAGAAACCATGATAAAAGTAAAAAATTAAAACAAAAAAAAAATTGTATCTTAGAAGAAAATTACCGTAATTAGATGATAAATGAGGTTTAAAAGGTATATTAAAATTTGATCAAGTCCAACCAAATATTAATAAGGTAACAATCGTTGAAGAAGGCATCCTCTTGTAAAGACTATAAATATATCATATTTAAGTCATGTATGTGCCCAAATCTCGAATGGCATGCTATATATTTTCGTTTCCTTTGTTTAATTGTAGAGATTATGGTGAATAATCACTTACAGGACCTGCAAAAGTATCCTTGTAACATACTTATCCAAGTTTAAACGATAGTGGAATAATGAGAAAAATAATTTGTTAGATTAGGTTTATGTTGGACTTAACGAGTTAATCTAGTTAGATTTGACACTCGACATTAAACGATAAAAATGAAAGGTGAAACTATAGAACTAGAGTATTGATCTACCTGACTTTCGGTTACATCATAAACTTTATTTAGCTAATGATTACTCGAAAAATAACACACCTTAATCCAAATCCAATGAATAATTTGACTTTAACTTGCCCAGATGTGCATTCATTTTGGTTGGTTTTCTTTAAACTAGTGGAGTAAAATGTTTAGTTGTCTCTTACAACAACTGTTAGATAATATGGCAAATGAAATAAACTTTATTCAAAAAAAAAAAAAAAAACAAAAGAACAAAATGAACTCAAATAGACGTCATGTTCACTCCCAAAGTTCCGCCTTCCATCATTTGACATATTTTTTTTGTTTGACCCTATTTTGATCATATGTTTACGCAATCCCAATCAAACCCATCTACACCGTTAAGAGTATCCAATTGATTCTATGTTGCGTGTTGTACTGATGTATTAGCACATTGTGATCACTCAACAATATAGTACTTTCCTGAGATGAAATCCACCCGATAAAAGAGGAGAAATCCCCCAAATAAATATGGTTGACTCTTTTTAGTGCATAAACCTTAAATATATAATTGAGAAACATTTGACTTAGTAAAAATCCTCCGGACGCCAGTAACCCAAATTTCTGTATGCCATGGCAGCAACAGCAACTTGCTTGGCATTCACGGTGAAAAGGGGTGCACCAGAACTTGTTCCTCCAGCTAAGTCCACACCCCATGAGCTCAAACCACTTTCTGATATAGATAACCAGGAAGGCCTTCGTTTCTACATGCAAGTCCTACAATTCTACAGGCACAATCCCCTGGTAGACCAGGCCACAGACCCTGTGAAGGTGATAAGAGAAGCACTTGCCAAAGCGCTTGTGTTTTACTACCCTTTTGCTGGAAGGCTTAGGGAAGGCCCTAACAGGAAGCTTATGGTTGATTGTACCGGTGAGGGTGCCATTTTCATTGAGGCTGATGCTGATGTTACGCTTGAGCAGTTTGGTGATCCCATTCATCCTCCAATTCCTTGCTTGGAGGAATTACTTTACAATGTGCCGGGCTGTGACGGAATCCTGCATTGTCCTCTGTTGCTTATACAGGTACATACCTAGCTACTGTTTCTATTTTAAGGACTCATATGATCATGGGCGGAATAGCACTTGCAGTAAAATTTATTTCTGTTCTGCTGTTGCCTGTCGGTAACAAATGGACATCTCGATGATCAACCTAAAGCAAATACAAATTGATGTGACAATATATTACATTATTTATAATTTTTGGCTATATATTTTCCATTGGATCCATTAGAAAGTCTATTGGACAGTTCTGAACCCAAGGGCTCTAACTAATGGTTCATTTCATTCAAAGTAACATTTTTTTTTGGGTTCATGATTAATGTGGGCTCAAATACATACTCTGATTTTTGACGCGAGAGCAAGGCAAGTTCATAAAAAGTGCTATTAAAATCTTTGGTTGTGCAAAGTTAAGTGCAACATCAGGATTTTATTTTTGGTAACCCACGTCATTCTGGCATCAAAAACCTTCGTCCAACTAATATTTCCCAATTAACATTAACAGGTGACACGGTTGAAATGCAACGGTTTCATAGTTGCCCTTCGTTTCAACCACACGATGGCTGATGCAACCGGCCTAGCTCAATTCTGGAATGCCATTGGCGAGATGGCAAGAGGCGCTCTTGCACCTTCCGTCCACCCCGTATGGCAAAGGGAGCTGCTCGGTGCTAGGGATCCGCCGCGAATCACTTGCCAACATAATGAATTCAATATTGATAGAACGCGTGCACCGAAGCAGAGTCGTGTTCCGTTTGAGGGCATGGCTCATTCTACTTTCCTTCTCGGCCCTGCAGAACTCTCCATCATTGGAAGATACATCCCCCCTCATTTACAACCGCACTCTAAATTTGAGGCACTGACTTCATGCTTATGGCGATGTAAAGCTATTGCATTTCAAGCAGACCCCGATGAGCAGGTATATACAGGGTGGCGGTCAGTGGATTGTGCTCCGCTGTCGCAAACCAATCGATAGGTATATGTAAGAAAGGACGTCTCCGTGGCTTCCATACCGTAGATGTATGTATAATTCTGCTCCCACTTGTGTGTAGGTAGGCACGAAAATTGCTGTAAACGCACGTTCCAAATTCAAGCCCCCCTTACCAACAGGGTATTATGGAAATGCATTTGCCCATACAATAGCCGCAACAACTGCCGGCAGGCTTTTTCAAGGGGACCTAGGACGAGCATTGGAGATAATAAGGGATGCCAAGAACATGGTTACCGAGGAGTACATGAGATCTTTAGCAAATCTGACGGCCATGAATGGCCGGCAGGGGATGGTGCAGTCCTTTTATGTAACGGACGTGAGACACGCTGCATTTGGAGAAGTGGACTATGGGTGGGGCAAGCCAGCTTTTGGGGGACAACCTAAGGGTTGGATGAGGGATCACATTCCCGGTGCGGCAACTGCTTACTTACCATTCAAAAACGGGATGAGGGGGCATGGGGTTATGATGCTAGTTTCCTTGCCCAAATCGGTTATGGAAAGGTTCGTTCTGGAATTTGATAAGATGCTAAAACATGAGGCGCAGCCTTCATTATGATTGTAGCTAAGGGCCCAGAAACAAATGATGCTTCAGCACTCAGCAGCAATGCCATGCATAACAGAATCATCCCGAGTGAGTGGCTTGACACCTTAACAAAGCCCAGCAGTCGGGACTCGTCCTATATCCCATCAGCTGTAGACAGAATAAAAGTCCATTTCATAAAGCAAATTACAAGGTAAAATGCACGGTTTTTTTTTTTTCTTGTCCTTTCTGGTAAATCCGAAAGGAAATCTGTGTACTTATCTTTACAGATCCATGGTATACACGTAATGTGCATGCAAGTACAGCTTTTATCCAGAAAAATCTGCCTCCGCATTTCTTGTACTTTGCCTATGACTCAAACTTGGACTCGAGTATTCAATACCATCATCAGACGATGAAACAGTAGATGATTCTGCAGACTCAGCCGTTGTGCTAAGTATTGGATTTGGCTGAGTTTTATTCCTGAAACTCTGAGATGCGAGCGATACCGGCCTCGGGGCTTCAGAAGTTGGACGGCCCTGAGCCTCTTCAGCAAGTCGCCTCAGAAGATCCATTACAGTAGGGAGAAATCTTGATGAGATGGATAACAGCCCAGCTAACTGCTAACACAGCAAATTCAATGAAAAATACATATAATGGGTCCTCTAAACAAGACTACACTCCTATTCAGAGGAGAAATGAAAACGTCCCAGATAAATTAACTTGATTCACGCTACTCAACCAAGTAATCTTTTTTATTCAGATTTTTCCCATTTGTTCCAGACAAGCAACTGTACAAAGACCATGGTTCATCAACCAACAATAATCTTTCTGTTGGTCGCTGCCCGAGAGACAATAGCAAATTTGTTGCAACAGATGGAAAGATGGTTAAATCAAATAGCGAAGGGCCCTAAATCAAAATGTTTACAGTTTGCCCCCAATAAAATAGGCTGTTGCCGAGGAGAGCCAGTATCTTCACCTTTACTGTATGTATAGATATGACCTATTTCTATTACCATATCCTAGAAGAGCTAACCGGATAACACATGGCCAAGATGCCTATTGTCCCTCCAACAACAGTGTTCGTGAGTGTGCACCTGCACATGATTGCACCTTTTCTTCCCAAAATTTTTCCAATATTTTAACTGAAATATTTATTTTAGGAATAATAAGAATACAATAGCAATTATTGGAAGGGCAATTTAATTTTCACTCACAGTGCCTTGTCGAAACTCCCCTGCAACATCCATCTGTACCCATAATGCTTTTGCAAGGAGAAATGCAACAAATAAAACTATAAGATAAAGAGGGTTCCTGTTCCATTAGCAGAAAATGTCAGGAACTATATTCGTAATCGAATGGAGACAATGGAAAAAGACAATCAAAAAAATTAAATAATCTTCTCAATAAGACCTAAGCCTTAAGATTTTTGGTCATCGGTGCTTACTTTAACAGAAGCATGAATTCATTGAAACCAAGGACAAACATTGCAACAATTGCCCATGGTGGAGGCAACCAATTGTTATTCCGCTTGTAAGCCTCCTGAAGATAACACCAAGCACCACAAACTAAGGATCAGGAATAATTATTATCTAGTATTACAACCAACAAAGATGAAATAAAGGAAAATGCACAAGACTCGCTAAAAACTGCAACATTCTCAATATTGCAATCATGACTATTCCATATTTGATATGAGTGAATGGTTTCATGTAGCAGTTGTGATAATAAAGGAAACATGTGCAACCAAGTGAGAGCTGAAAATCTGAAGCAGGTTATTAGTTGGTTGTCTTTAGATACAGTCATCAACCTCCCGGGCAGAAATCAGTTGTGTCTCAAGTATCTCAATATCATTTATGCAGTTTGAAGTGAGATCATCTTTTTTAACACCCATCGACAATGAAGTGGCATTAAGAGGTAGCAGAAAACTCTTATATGATTGTGTCATTGATGCTTCCACATGTTATCCCCTATGTGGACTGTATACTTGTTTTGGATGAAATATCAATATAAGGAATTTCACAGATCAATTGAGATGAATTTGTTTAGAGAGTTCCCTTCAAATTGATCTATAATTGAAGGATAGTTCAAATAGAAGACCACACCCATAGACTCACTTGGATAATGTGTGTGCAAATTATACATATAAAAAAGGATACTATCACAAAAATTCTTGGCATGAAAGACCACCTGAGCGGAAATAGCTTGAGTAACTGTATACTCAGTCTCTGCTTTAAACTTTCTCCACAATGACTTGCATTGTACTGGTGTAATCAGGGTATCTTTTGGAGAAACCTGCCCATATTTGAGCCACATGGAAAATTAGTTTGACGATTGGTAGATAAAAGGTAAATGCATATATGCGCATCAAAGTGAATGCACACTCAATACATACATAAATGATAGAGTAACATTGATCAACCATTACCTCTTCCCATGTGCTTGAAGCAAGGGGGTCTGTAGCAGTTGCTATGCTCCTATCTCGGGAAGACAAAGCTGCAACATCTCCATCCATTAGCGAGGAATAAAGCACTTTTTCAATCTTGTCTGGCTTCTCATCTAAACGAATGGCTGCCATGTCCGAGAGGAGTTTCAGAGACTAGAGCAAATAACAATGACATTCAGATGCCAACCCAAATAAAAACATACAAGAAGCAGCTACTTAGTAAAAATTCCCTCCAGATTACCACATAGCATGCTTCTTTTGTAATTCTCCTAATGTCTTCTCTTCCAGTCCAAACCCTTGGCATTGAATCATTATCATGACTGAAAGCTATTGCAAACCTGAAATACGACCAATAAAAATTATAGAGAAAAAAGAAAACATAAAGAATTTACTTAATTAATATTATCGTGCCCCATACTTTTCCTTCATATAGATCAAAACTTTTCCTGCTTCTTCTCTTGCCTTTTTTTCAACCACATTTCTAGCATAATCCCTTAATTTTTGCACCATTTTACCAATTGTAGCTCTGTCTAACTCAAAACTGGCAACAGCATATGAAAACCCTGATACAGCCAGCTGTGTCTCATGTTCAAGAAGCTCTCTTATTGCAGCCCATGTATCATCTCCACCAGCTTCAAAAAGGGATTCTACAAGTTCAGTTAGTGCCCTGGATAGTTGTTTCTGCATTTAAGAAATGTATATGACGGTTTGGTCTTCCTTTTAGCCACGCAAAAGTTCATTGACGTTCACACATGGATACATCTGGAGCAAGCAAGCTATGGACTGTCACATTAACCTAGTTACCTCATATTTGTCCATCAGTTCTGACAACTTGGCATTGCATACAGATGATGCATGTGTTGCAATGTCACGCCGAAGTTTTTCACGAACTTTTGAAGCATCCCAATTAGCCTGCCTTACGGCAGCATCTATAAAGGAATCAAAATTACTTGTCAAACTCCCAAACAAAATTTCATTTCTAGTGTTCTAACATCACAATAATACACAAAACCACAACCTTTATCACTAAAAATTACAATTTATTACCAACCCTCTTGTAGCTTGGTGGTTTGGCTTATGGTCAAGACCCTCAGGTCAAGGGATCAAAGACTGGTGAGAGTGCCAGAGTAGATAGCATAAAATTGAACCCAAAAATTACAATTTGTGTATTTTTTCTTAAACATCACATATGCCATCGGAAGAAAGATATAGAAGCCATATATAAATTAAGATCGGATATTATTATTGACCTCTAGTTTGATCTTGATTGAATTTTTTAACTTTGACTCTCTTCCCCTTCATTTTTTTTTTTTTTTGGTCTAATCTAATTCAGAAAACATTGACTTAAATGTTGACACACTGATTACTTTCAACTTCGATGAGAAAAAATAAAAAAGAGTTTTTAGAGGTTCCTTTGGACCCAAAATGTTTTTGACTTTAACCTTTGGCAGCAGCTGGGAAAAACTCAGACAAAATTATATGTGAATTACTAAATCTGAGGACCAAAATAGAAGCAAAATATTAGTTTGAGACTCAATTAAAAGAAATAAAAGAATGAGACCAAATTGGGAGTTCAGACAGTTCAAGGAATACAATATCCATTTGGCCTGAAGGACGGTGCAGGATATCTCCGATATATGGCAGTTACCTGCACATCGTTTGTCAAACTCAAGCATACAAGATTGGGCATAAGTACGAACAGAACCAGCAAATCCTTCTCCTCTGTTCAATGACTGTTCCAGCCCAGTCTTAAATTCTTCAAGTGTTTTAGAGCGTAAATGTCCCAATAATGTAGCATAAGCAGGATACACCAGCTGCATAACATATAAAAAGAAACACTTTACTATATAAATGCAATAATCACATATCAAAAACTTGAATGCAGACAACTTGGAAGTTACTAGATCAATATGGGAACCACGTATCCAACACCAGAACACAAAAACTTCAAAAGATCCTTTTATCCAAACTCACATCTAACCCTTCCACAAACACTACAATATGGGAACCTCATGCATTGGAACACTCCGTCTCCCAGATACTTTTTTTTATTTATTTATTTTTTCTTGTTTATCAAGTACCAAGATTCATATATTGGCAAACTTAATCACGGGAATACAAAGACTCGGCAATAAAATCAGTAGACATTTTCTGAGATTGTAATAGACATCCAATGATTGCGATCTTTATCTCTCTCATTCTATGATTATATATGCTTTCTTGTTATATCTGAATTGTATACACTTGCAGTCATGGCAAAGTAAGGTAGATCCACCAACAAAGCTACCATGATAATGGAACATACATGCAGCAGCCACTACAGCAATAACTTGAAAAAGAGAGCTAGCCTTACATCCAATGCTTTTGATTTCAACTGCTGTCTTTTCACATTTCTAACACCCTCATCGAAATAGGTTGTCTCCATATCATACCTATTGAAGAAGGAAGTTGCAGCCTATAAGCAATACATGAGATTCTGAATCAAGTCCAAGACTGTAGGCTAGCCATGGTAACAATTGCTTAGCATAATCTAAGCAGCTTATTCAAACATTGACTTCAGTTTTAGGTAAAGGATCAGACACAAACAGCCAAAATTATTTTGGTGTGAAAAGAATATATGATTAATTTGGAAACAGACGCTAACTTAGGATAAACTTGTTTAGAACACCTTTTGACTTCAAATTAATCACTAACAAAGATGCACAGTATTGCCTAAATCAACACTTACTGTGAAAGATATGTTTCCAAAATAGTGTTGAGCTTTTTCCCAAATTCCAAAACTGGACCTGCTTGAACAGCCTCTTCCAATGCTAACCAACCCTATACAAAATTGATCAAGTATTGTCTGACATTAAATGTCACTATTAAAGGATTAAGTCCACTAGGGATAAATTATAGAAAAAGGATGCAAATGAAGTACCTCATCAGCACCGAGACGTCTAAGCATCTCATTGCCAATCTCTTCACAACGTACAGTGGCAACCATCACCTAACATATAAACCAGAAATAAATACATACAAAAGAAAACCTAAAAATCTTTGGAGCATGTCTACATAGGAAAAGGTATCTTTTTAACCTTGTGAGCAGGTAGATTCAGATCCTTGTTTTCTTTTATAGTTTTCCATATTTGCTGCACACTAAAAGAAAATCCTGAAGCTGGTACAACTCCATGTCTATCACCAGCAAGTCCTCCAGGAGATGTAGACTGAAAAAATCGCTGCCTTAGTTGAGCAACCTGTATGAAACATTGGCTTGGTTACAAGCAAGTAGCATTACCTATCAAAAGGGAAAAAGGATTCATTAACTCTAGATACAAAACATACGAATCACTTTCGAGGACTTCTTTACAGCGAATTCCAAAATTTTCAACCAAGAAAGGTGACCACTATAACTCTTAACCCTTAATATATTGTTCATTCTAACATGAGAATTACCTGCTCTTTAAACTGTTCCTCCTTTTCTTCATAGCTAGACAAAGCAGTGACCTCCACCTTCATGTCAGTGATGCAAATGACATTCAAAATTCATGATAATTGAAGGAGAAAAAGCATTTCAAGGAAAATGAGGATTACAAAAACAAAAAAGTTAGCATATCTGTATGGAAACAGAAAACATCAGTGGGAAATAGACCGGGGTGGACATCCTTGTACATTAAAAAATTCACTGAGCGGAGTATTTCTTCGAGCCTGGGACTTAGAAACTCCATTCCATATCTGCACAAATTAGAATCATAGAAAAACTAAATGAAATGAATGATTGACCCGGAAACATGACACAAGAGTATAAGAAGTTATGAACAGCAATACCTTCTGAATGTCTTCCCTAAGAACAGACTCCAAATATTCAAGTGGAGTCTACATGCACAGCCATCAAGAGGACACAGATTTAGTATGAAAGTAGCAGGTATATTCCAAGAAAGGAGTTGAACAAGAGGGCACATATCCAAACCTTTGTTTTATCACGTATAACAAACAACAGAGTTGTTTTGCGAGGGCTGAACAAATGCATCATAACCTATATCAAGTGAAGAAGATAGAATGATTTATATATATGTGAACAAAATAAACATGTGAAGAACCCTCAATTATGTATTGATAACAGGCAAACAACTACAGTACCTGAAATACTCCTTTTAAGAGGGGTTTGTTGGCAGCATGTTCGCGACCAATGTCATGGCACCACCTGTGTATATGTAACATCTATTTCAAATACCAAACAAATGCTCAGAAGTCACCAAGTATCAGACTCTTCGTTGAGGCAGAATCTCAAACCTCCACAGTTTAAAGGATAAAGAAATTACAATAAAACACTAAAGAAAAATTTTACATATGCTTTTTCTTTTTTTTTTTTTTTCCTTGGGCTAGAAAAAACTGCTTTTTCCCATTGTACCAAACTGAGCTCTGTTACATATATGATGTAGAATATCTAAAGGAAAACATGATTCAGTAAAGATCCTGAATGAGATTCTAAAGAAAACTGTGTTAGCATACTGATGACTTTTATGTTTCACATCATTTTCTACAGCTGGATTGCAAAGTAAGAACAAAACAAAGAAAAAAGAGGTCCAACATATATTTGATCTTTCCATGTATTATGTATATTATACATAATATGCTTAAAGCAACTTTACATAAATCTTATTTCCAGTAGAAAAAGAATCTAACCAGAGCTAAGCCTAATCAATCAATCAAGCATCCAGACATCACAATGTAGGACTAGCAAAACTCACATGTTTATCAGTACAACATCAGCAACTGCCAGAGCAAATAACGCACTCTGTTTCTCGAATGCAGTGTCATCCTGGGAAAACAATCGCTTGAGAGCAATATTAGCACCAACTTGTTCCTAACTTATGATTTTGATAAGAGTATGTAGAGCAAGAGTCCCTATTCAGTTGATCATTCTATAAGTCAGACAGATACTCAGAAGAGATCGGAACTGACATACAAACACAGACAAAGACACAAATATACCAAAAGAAACTATGTTTTGTTTCTCTCCCACAAAAACCCCATCCAAAAAAAGCTCCACAAAACCCAGTGCATGCACATGCACATCACATCAACCTAAGAGATAATGCTTCTGGCCTCTGAAGGCCAGGAGGTGCTCCTAACCACCATTTAAAATTTTTCATTCATAAGGAAAGCAAGAAAGTTTCTTTGGCAAGGACTCTCACAATGATGTAAAATACTTCATCAAATTGTAATTTAACTATGACCACGTGAGCTATAATATCTATTTTTGAAGTGATAAAATAGATGGATAGAGTCCGTAGAATATGGTGTCACTTTCTTAGTAAGATAACTAGATTTGAAGACCAAAAATTTGGGGAAACATCAAAGATATAAGACTTTGATGTCATGGATGGTGATCCTACTAATTTCTTCTGTTATGATTGACTTAATGCTCCAGGTTCACAACTACATGACTTTGGAGGGAAAATAGCCATAGGCTTTGACGCAAAGCCAAAAGCTGAATAGCATTATTGTGAGTTGGTTGACAGAATGGCAATTAGTAACTACACAGTCATAGATTTAAAAATCAATTGGCACTTAGTGTTTCTACGGGAAATAAGACATCAGCCTGTAAGCATGTGGCACAAGGGAAAAAAAAAAACACTACTGTAGAACAATGGAAGCTACTAGAAAAACACTGATATATAAAGCTTCCACACCTCTCCTCTCTCCCTTGCGTCAGTTCCCTCCAAATCCATGGCAATTGTGAATGGCTCGATGCCAACACACCTCGCAATCCAAATCCCCTTGGTCGTTTGGGTCCTGGAATAAAATTAGCTCCAATCTTTAACATGGCACATTCGAAAGAAGCAGCATACAGCAATAACAAACAGATTAAAAATCCTTCTTTCTCATACTGAAAACATGAAAACACAAAAAATACCATACCTTCCCCTGAAGGCATCCATTTCCCTGAAATTCGTACGGAAAAGATGGTTCAATAAGGTGCTCTTACCTGTTCATAACAAGCGGGAATTTGAACATTATGAGCAAGGGCCGACGATTTATACAATGATGCTCCTTGTCCTTGAGCTTATTACTAGTAAATAATGACCCAAAGACAACCCCAATCCAACGGTAAACGCAGTTCCTATTCGCAGTAAAAAGTAAAACCATATTCCAAAAAACTCAAAATCGAACTTTTTTTATCTTCCCCTCTTTTTCTTGGGATTGTGGGGTTGATAGAAAAGCATATACAGAAGAAGAATTGGGAAATGGAGTCAAAGGAAGAAAATATAGAAGAGACGGTAATAGTACCGCTACTCTGGGGGCCCATGATGGCAACCACCGCATAGGAGAGGCCACGGTCGGCGAGCTTTGTGGTGGCGATGAAGTGGTCGAGCCCCTCCGCGTTGAAGGCGCCGCTGCCGTCGACCAGCTGCGTGGCACAGCACTCTTCTTCCATCTCTACTCTCTCTCTTCGGCTCTCTCTCACAAAAGGGTTGGTCCCAATTTCAAAAATTCAGACGAACAACGAAGTTATAAGACAAAGTTGGGACCTTTGTCTTTTGAGTGGACACGAAGTAAGAGACTGCGTGCGCTTCTGGTTTTCGGTCTCTGTCTCCTCTCCTGTCCTCTGTTTTTTATTTTTGTCGTATATTTTTTCTAGATGATAGACGGTAATTAATAACAGATGAAAGAAAAAAAAAATTAAGTAGCCATTAGAGGATTAAGAGAATTGGTTTGGCTAATTATATTTAAATCAAATCTTTAATTATAGTTTAAAAACTTTTTAAATTGCAATAGAACTGAAAAAAAAAATTAGTTGCAGATTAATTTAGTTAGTCAATATTTATTATTATCAATGTCTTTTATTTAGTTGATTTATACGACAATTAAATTTATAAATATTTAAAAAAACACTTGCGAGAAATATTAATTTTTTAAATATTAATAAATAAATTTTAAAAAATTGAGCTGAAAGATAAACAATAGCAAGAAAAACTATATGGACATGTATTTTTTCTTATTGTATTAAGTTTAAATTAGTCATATATTTCTAAAAATGATTAAATTTATTTTGCATTATACATATTTTAAAAAATAAACGTTTATATTTTAATATTATATGTGAGTTTAGTTTAATTTTTGCAATTTTTGACTTTGGAAATCATAATCAAACTTAAGGTGTGGTTGATCCAGTTGCAAGCTACATCTAATCCCTTTTTTAGCAGTTTTGAAATAATTTTAGTTAGGTTGATTGATTTAAATAGATTCGACAATTCTACCAGCATCCCTCGCGACAATCGGCGAGACAATGAAGTGAGTTTTTTTTTCTTTTTTTTTTTTGAGACGTATAATGCCCTTATGCAGCTAAAAAGTTTTAAAATTATATAAAATTATAAATATATTTGTATACGAGAAATAAAATTTTGTACGATCCTTAACGAAATAAAAAGGCAATAGTCTCAAATCTTTTAAATTTGCATCATGGTTAGATTAGATGTTTCGAGAGAAATATAAATTAAACACATAGGATATAATTCTTTATATATATATATTTATTTATTTATATTTATTTTTTCTTTTTTTCCTAACGAAACGCTTTTGGTAAAATTGGCAATCGAAAAATCACGAAGGAACTGCAAAGCATGCCGTGAGCCCTGAATTTTGATTGGAAAGTGGCATGCTTTTGGTTCCAGGCCCTGTGGTTTGGACGAAATATTAATGTCGAGGGACATAATATCATACTCATATCAGCCAATCAAATTACATATCACATCAACAAAAATACTTGTTTTTGTTTTTTTTTCAACCCGTCGCCCTCCAAAAAGAAAAGATTGAATAAAAAAAAGAAGGAATTCCTGTCCTTGGATTTTACAGCCTTGGTTTGCCCCTTTATTGAAGATTTGGGGCGCTTTTTAAACTGTCCACAGATTGTGCATTAACAGAGTTACCCTACAAAAAATTAACAAAGTGTTAAACTTGAGTCGATGACCAAGCCTTTCCTGCATCAGGAATTTTGGTCATTTTTCTGTTTTCTATGAAGAGATTTGCCCTTTTGAGATAGTTTTGCAAGTTATAATATACAATAAAAAATTAAAAAAAAAAAAAAGTAAGAGAGAGCTATCATTTTCAACTTACTAGCTGCAATGAAACTTGGCTGTAGGTAGGGGAGGGGCTTGAACCCCCCGTCAATGACGTTGCATGCATGTGTTCTTCGGCAAGTGCTCTAAATTTGTTGAGTTCTGGCAAGATAACCCTGCCAAGGTCCGGTCTTTCTTTCCGCCTTAGTTCTGCACACTTCAGCGATAGCTTGGCAATGGTCTTGGCCTCTTCAATTGGCCAATCTGTCACGGTTGGATCCAGTATCTGAGCAAAAGTATCCTTTTCGAGTGCCCTTTCAACATAATGAGTCAGCCCCATTGGTGGCTTTCCTGTTAGTATCTGTAGGAAGATGATCCCAAGTGAATATATGTCAGACTTTGTACCAAGCATGCCAGTCTGCTGGTATTCTGGATCGATGTAGCAGAAAGTTCCAGCTGTGGATGTCATGCGATATTGTGTTACGTTGTCTGCAACGGATGGTGGGACTAGCCTGGCCAATCCAACATCGCTGATCTTGCTGACAAAGTTGCGGTCGAGAAGGATATTGCCAGGTTTTAGATCACGATGCACGAGCGGCTCTGGTTTAGTTTGGTGGAGAAACAGCAAGCCAGTGCCAATTTCGGCCGCGATTCTGAACCTCAATTGCCAAGACAGGGGTGGAGTGTTTCCTCTCCGGAAGAGACGATCCTCTAGACTTCCATTAGCCATAAACTCATATACCAGGCACCCATACTCTGGGCAGGCTCCCAGAAGGAGAACCATGTTGGGGTGCCTTATGCAACTCAGCACCTCAACCTGAAAGGCCATCAGCCACAGAAACATATAAATAACATTCTTTGTTTGCCCGTAGGAATATATAAATATAGATAGAGCCTTATTGTAACGGTAAGATGATCCAGAAATCATAAGTTTGGGTTGTAGAAACTGTCTCTCTGTGTAAAAACAGAAATACTGCGTAGATCTAATCCAAATAAATGACAGCTCATTCAACGGGTTTGTTGGGAAATCTGGATCCATTTAGACAAGGTAACGAAGGAAGGGAGTATTTTCCATTGTCCTGCTCTTAATCAGAATAACAGTGATTCAAAATCCTCAAGTTCCCCACTTGAGCTGTTTGTATTTGGGGCTGCAATATGAAGGGTTAAAATCACATCTTGGCCGAATCAGTTTCTTTTAAGTTGGAAGAATAGCTTCAGCTTTCATTGTTTTACCTTACATTGATTTTTTTTCTTCTCCTTCGGAAGGAAGAGAAATCCTCAGAATTCGATTCAATTTTAAATAAAAGTTTTTCTAGTAGCATACCTCTTGCTGAAATTGAGACCTTCCTTGGGCTGCATCAGGACGCAAAAGCTTAATTGCAACAGGAGTATGGTCCAGGTAACACTTGTAGACAGGTCCATAACCTCCTTCTCCAATCTTGAGAGAGTGTGAAAATGATTCTGTTGCAGCTTCAATTGCCTCGATAGTGTATTTTCTGTACCTCGTATCTGAATGTGCCAAAGCATTAAGTGCTTTTTTCTTCTCTTCTGCTTCTCTGAGAGCTTTCGTTTCTGCATCCCTTCTTTTTTTGGCTTCCATTTCTGCGAGCCTCTGAGCTGCTTCAGCTGCTTCAATGGCTGCTCTGGACTTTGCTTTCTCTTTCTCCACAATTGCCATTGCAGTTTCCTCGGCAAGTCGTGCCTCTTCCAATCTTCGTTCTTCTTCCAACTTCCAGAGTTGCAGCTCTTTTGCCTGAAACGAAACTCAATCTTTGAACTCATGGAGAAATCTAAGAAGGCCCAAACCAAATATAGTTTCACTTACTTTTTGTTTAGCTGTGAGTGCTTCCTTGCAGGCTGAGCTGTACATGTCCATTGTCTGCTTAAGCTCGATCCTCAACCTCCTCATTTCGGCTTCCACATCATCCTGTAACGTTTTGATGTTTGATTCATATTACAAATTTCCAACTTTCATATTTGCACATATGCAATGCAATAATATTATTGTTTATGTCTCCCTCTCTGCATCTATGCAAACGTCTCCGTTTTCACATTGAAGAGACCAAGAAAAACTTTATTGATTTCACTTTTGAGTTGGCACCATGTCTAGGTAAAAGTGGATGCAACTAAATCAGGTTTCAAATTGTCTTGTTTCTGGTTGATGGTAATAGCAGCACAAATGCTCATTATCATATAATGCAGTAGCATTTGCAAGAAAAATACATAGCCCAGATAATCGTTCATGTTCTTACCACTGACTGTGATGCGGATGACAATCTTTCATTTTCAGTTGAGAGTGAGGATAAATCTGGCGTAGAGCTGAGATCCACTGATTTCCTTCCAAGCTGCATTGACTCGAAATTAATGTTATCATCCATGTCTGAGATGTTCGGCAGCCGGGGTGCATGGGTTGTATCTAGGCTATCATAGAATGTTGGGAATATCCGGTCAATGCTTGGTCTGGCAGAGTTGACGAATGATATGTCTGTATCTGGGAGGGAAAGTTCACCGTATGATTTGCCATTTAAGCCCCTTCTAGCGAATGGGGACCTGTTTCCGTCACATAGTTTCCTTTAGTCCTTCAATCAAGTATTGCTGATATGGACTGCTATTTGATTTTATCATTCTTATTCTATTGTCCATCCTAGTCCAAAGGCAGTCAAAGGTGATGCATTTATTCGCTCAAAACCTCAGCTACTTATTAATGTCTGTGTTCAAAGCCCTTAGAGGAAAGTGGTTGCTTGAAAATTCAATTACCTGAAGAATTCAGTCTCATCGCTTGATTTCCGTGGTGGCTCATGTGGTGGCTTCTCAGTTGCTGCAAGAAAAGATCGTCAATGTTGCATAAAACAAAAGATCATGAGACCAATTTATGTTTATATGCGGGCCATAATGGAGCTGATACAGAATTAGGCATGAAGGAAAGAAGAAAAATTCGAGGGGAGAAAGAAAAGAAGACACAGAACAGCTAACCTCTCCTGTTGGGAGTTTGGGCTCCATTTGCCAACTCCCAAGGGGGAGCTGGCTTTGTAGAGGGTTGATGAATAATTTGGTTCTGCAAGAGGAAGGCTGGCACAGGACGGGACGCGGCTCTAAAGGATTGGACCTTGCCTTTGGCAATGACGTATACAGAACAAAAATCTGGTGCCCCCTTCGATAGGTTGGCTGGAATATCTATTGTCTTGAATCTGTAAGGCAGAAATTTTTTGATAATAAGAAATTCCGAGGGAAAAGCTATGCATTGATACTGTCTAGAACAAATGCAGCAGGACAGGGATGTTCTTTTGAGATGCTACTATAAAGCTCATCAGAAAATGTCACCTATCAGGAATAGCATTTTTCGTTTTCTTTTCTTTGGAAAAATTATCCAAACCCTCCTGCTGGAATGCATTTTATACAAGTATATATGCTTAGACTTGCTGTCCTGCAATTGACTCTGCAGAAACAAGCAGGGTGCATACCTAAATAAGCCTGGTTTGGCGGAGGCACCAACGACTAATACCTCAATTAATGATTGGGCAACGTATTCAATTAATGCTTTTGTCACATCTGTGTCTTCCAGTACAACCTCTTTGCATTGAATCTGGTATAAAAAGCAAGAGTAGGAAAATTCATAAAGCCGGCCAGACTTATATCTTGTTGAATTGTAATGTGTTGGGCAAGGTTTATCGAAAGAAGTTGTAGTGAAGAAAAAGGAGAGGAAGTTTGTTAATGTTGCATGCAAGCATACCTCTTTGCGTGTGCAAAAGCAACGAAAAGGGAGGAACAATTCCCTGGTCTGGAGATCAGGATCTCTGCATACCAACATACTGTCACCATTAGCATCCGTGATTTGGTTTAGCCCTGCACCACAATTCAAACAAGGAGTATGATGCAAGTTGTGAAATTCAGTTAATACTATGATCAGTAACATGTTTCGCTCTTTAGAGAAACTAGAATCCATGAATGACTTTTTTTTTTATTTTATTCTCCTCAGTGTTTTCCCTTATTGGCAAAACAAGATCACAGGCAAGGCCCTTAACATATATATATATTTCTTTTTTTTTTACCAGCAATTTCATTTAAAAGGATTCATTGATTAACAAGTTTGTCAAAGATGTGGTTCCTAGTCATTGAAACATAATAATAATAATAATAATACTAATAATAATAATAATAATGGATAAAAGGTACTTGTCTATGCATGCATGGAGAAATGAATGGTTGCATCGCAAAAAAAAAGAAAAAAAGAAAAAAAGAAAAAAAAAAGAAAAAAGTATACTTGTGGCAGTTGGGAAAGGAGGAGGAGGGGCGGAGGAGGAGGAGGAGGAGGGGCTCTTGAGTTTGACGTGAACAATGTGAACGGTTTGGCCCTTGTGCAATAGATGGTCGATAGCCCATTTGATGGCATTTGGGCTGTTTTTGTTGTCTCTGTCAATTGCCACTGCCACCAACCCATTATTTCCTCCTTCCCTTTTCTCTGTTTGCGACCTTGCCATCCGCCTTTTTTATCTCTCTCTCTCGTCTTCTTCTTCTTCTTCTTCTTCTTCTTCTTCTTCTTCTTCTTTTCTTGTGTGTGTCTGGGAAAATTCTCTGGAAAAGAAAACAAAAAGGATATAACCTTTATTCGTTTTCTCCGGAATAAAACTGTCCTATAATGCCACCTACAGCCTTCTTTTCTTTTCTCCCTAATAATTCGAATTGATATTTTTTCTTTTTGATGTTCCCCACTAGCTAGAAACTATGAGTTTTAAGGTGAATCTGGGACCTTTGTGTTTCTTTTTTATCTCCCTAAAAGAACAAAAGGATGAATTGAAATGCCAGCTTGTCTATTTTTGGCTTAAGTTGCCTCCTATTTGTTTTTGGGATTTTAAGTGTCACAAACAAAGACCCTTGTTGTCCTTTGCCTAAATTTGGTGTTTCTAACTCTTTTTCATAGAAAAAGGTCAATTCTCTTTCTCTCTCTCTCTCTCTCTCTCTCCGAGACATACACCGCACATATCAACCGACATTGGTGGGCATCATAAAGCCTTCGTCCAAGTCAGAAACAGAAAACAGAATAGAGCCTTAAAACAATAAAGCCTTAAACCAATGGTTAAGTATTTAGCCATACTGTGAATGGTTGAATTAAACGGCGGATCACTGAAATCGTCATGTTTACATCTCTACTTGCATATTATATGCAAATATAATTTTAGTTGTCTATATATAAGATCTGTGCATATAACATTGAAAGTTCTGGTTGAGTGAAAGATGTCTACTGCTATAATTAAACTGTCTCCTCACAGAATCAGAAAAGTGGAGGTATTAGGTGTACATAGAATAAATTGAAACTAAATTAAACCAAATAAATATAGAAAAGAAAAACCATATTAGGCTGCAGTAACTAACCTATGATCTATCCGCTCATTCTAGCTATTCCGATCCAACCTTGAGGAAAGTGTAATTAAGTTGCTCACATTTAGGGCAACAATACATTTATTAGCTACGTTGAAGACATTTATTACCCATAGCCGCCAATGTATCAGAGTTTGGCTAGTCTTAAGCACGACCCTCCTCCTTTCTCCTGACTTGGGACCGGTGACCACGAACACAAGGGCCTTCAAGCAATGACTGAGAAAGAGAAATCATCATCCGTCATTGCTCTAGACGTGTACACTTCAGCTTCGCTTGGATAGGAACTATAGTCCTCGTCGGTCGTCATGTCTCTCTCTTTCAATTCCTCTATCTTTTCAACAGCATCCCTTAAATCCCATCTCATCTCCAAGCTCCATTCGCAGCAACGCATCCCAATCTTCAGTAACTTGAGCATCTCACCCTCCCCATTTTTGGTACCCTTCATGTCCTTATCAAAAACTTCTCCTGTCCACTCTTCTCTGACAACTGAGTTAACCCAAGTTGCCAAATCTGCATTATTACCCTTGCGTTTACCTGTCCAAATTTGCCAACAAGATATAAATAGCTTATCACCAAAAATTGAGACTCTAGTGTCAGTAGATTCTTATCAGAGTTTTTAATTACAGTTAATTATGGTCACAGCAAGATATATAAAACTTTACAAGAACATCACATACCTGTCAAGATTTCTAAAATGAGTATGCCGAGACTCCACACATCCGTCTTCCGAGTGGTAAGCCCGGCTTGTGTGAACTCAGGGGACTCGAAGGCCACCATGACTTGCTGAGCATGATCTTGGTTCACCATGGGAACCAGGCCATAGTCTGTCAACAATGGCTCCAGCCTTTGGTTGAGAAGCACGTTGGATGATTTGAGGTGACCGTGGGGCAGAGGTAAGGAGGGGAACTCTTTGTATAGATAGGCCAAGGCCTTGGCTACTCCTCTAACTATCTGTAGCCGGGTTGGCCAGTCTAGTTCTTGTTTCTTGTTCTCCCATGGAACTATTACCTTGCACATATAGGAATCCAGACGATATAATTAATTAATTAAAAGCAATATAATAAAAGAAGATAAAAATATATTACTTTCAAAATACAACATACATTTATTCATTTTTTAAAATTAAATTAAATTATACCAACTTTTTATAATATTAATTTTATTAACTAAAAATATAAACAATATTATTTTAACATCTAAAATTATTATTTTATTCTAATAAGAATAAGATAACTTGATTCTAATTTTATATCACAAGGTCTTTCTCTTCTTTTTTTGTTTTTTGTTAAGTATCAAAAAGTCACGAGTATAAAGTTGAGGTATATTAACCATGAAGATGGGCTGCCAAGCTGCCATCTTTAACAAAGTCAGAAACCAAAAGCTTCTCCTCCTTTCTGTAGTAGCATGCCACAACAGGTAGCAGGTTAGGGTGTGACAATTTGCCGAGCCTTCTCATATGCCCGCAAAACTCTTCTTTCCCAACATTGGTCATTTGACGAAGCCTCTTCACCACCACGGTAGGCCCATTCACAATGACAGCCTTATAAGATGACCCCAATTCGCCACTCCCCAGAGCCTCAGCTGAGGCCCTCAGTAGATCGTTCAGCTCGAATCTCTCTCTCTCGTTCCTCACAAATTGTAGCTTCCCTGTTTCACCTGTCTTGGTATTGGCATACCGGTCGACGGGCTGGGCCGTACCACGAGTGGCTAATTTCTTCTTTTGGGCATTCGTCTCTACCCTCTTGAACTTGGATTTTTTGGAGCCACAGCCACAAATATATGCAAATGCCAGGATAACAGAGAGTACAACTACGATTCCAGCAGCTACGCAGACTATGTTTATGACTTTGTTTTTGGATGAGTGGCACGGCTCCAGCGGCTTTCCGCATAGACCTTTATTTCCTGCTCAATGAAAAAGCAGCGTATTTATTATAGAATTGAACTTCTTCTTCTTTTTTTTTTTTTCTGTATTTGAGATTGGAAGAATAGCGTTAACAATTCTAAAGTAAAAACAAACAACATTTCCGAGTCTCTTACACCATGGGATTTAATAATAAAAAAAGAGGTATAATTATATAGACCTTACCTAAGTTTTAACATGAAAACACTTCCACAACTTCAAATAACAATAGAATAATTTTTATTATTATACTAAACTGGACATTCAATAAGTAACCACTTTAAAGTAGCAAAAAGAAATTGAACTCAATCATAAGACAAGCATATAATTGCATATAAATACGTGCACAAGTGCACATCATAAAGTTAACCTTTCAATTCTGTACTGGTTGAATTGTATAATTGCTTGTAGCCTGACCCCAAAGTTGGATTTTGGTTAATAATTAACGAAGTTTGAACCATGCGTACCTGCTAATTATTATATCATCATTCGACGTTTAGTTTTTTTGTTGGTTAAAACTCGTATTTTTCTTATAGCTCGTGAAGCACTCGATGTCAGGTGGTCCAAGAAAAGGAACCAAAATATTAACGTCTTGGATCAATTTTGGCATGAGGGATTTAAGAAAAATAAAGATAACTTTTTGTTTTTTCTATTGATACATAGCCACTTAGCAACAAAGAAAAGTATAAAAGTATAATTCAGCAAATTGCACGTATCTTATTTAAAAGGAGAAAAAATGGAAATAATAATATATGGGACAAAATACTAATACGTTAAAGAAAAGACTAATATAATGGAGTTCTAAAGTTAAACATTTAAAAATCTTTGGTGGGTTGATCTGCCTCGTAATCTTCCAGTAAACGTGATTCAAGCTTAAAATTAAAATAGCCTCTCACGAGCAGCAATGTGGTTTACTTGTATATCTAAAACATTTGAAATTTTGGAGGAAACTAATAAAAACTAAAAAAAAAAAAAGAAGTACGTATTGCTATCAAAATTTATAATTTAGAGTCCCATCACCGACATGCAGTATTACTTACGAATACCCCTTTCAGATTGTGTCAAAGTATATGTTTTTATTGTTCAAAGAACCTATATATATATATAACTAGTAGTTGAAATTTCCAAATTGCAACCAAAAAATGTTGGGTGTGTGCGTGTGCGTGTGGAAAGGGTTCCACTAACATACTGTCATAAAATGCACTAAAAGCAATTCAGAGTTACGATATATAAAGACCCATTTAAAGTATGAAACGGGATGGGATTACCTTAATATAATGTTTCAATTTCTCAACCGATTCAGAGTTATCATTTCTGTAAACTCTTTCTGTACCGGACAAAATATATAATCTCAAAGGCCAAAAAGGAAACATATAATCAAATAATTCCGCCAAAGGACTGAAACCCCAATATTTATCTAAATGAAATTTTAATCATAGGGTTTTGGCTAATACACCAGAAATTCTTTCATCTTTGATTAAATTAGTGTAATCTTAATCTTCTAGTGGAACTGTTCTTAAGAGAGAGAGAGAGAGAGAGAAAAGTCTTGAATCAAGTACGTGTAACGATATATGGTTATTTCAATATGGCCTACCTGCAAAAAAGCTTGGATTGATGTTTGCAAGGCTGCTAGGTATGCTGCCCTCCAACTGATTCCCTGCCACATTGAACTCTAAAAATGGTTGGTGAACATCTGGGATCTTCCCTACAAATTGATTTCCTTCAAGATTCAACTTCCTCAGATTCTCCAATCCAACAATTGATCCTGGAATCTCACCCCTAAATTGGTTGTGTGCCAAATACAAGTCCCTCAAGGAATTCATCCCATCAAAGGCATCCTCCGGAATCACACCAGAAAAATTGTTGTAAGACAAATACAAGTTCCTCAAAGATGAAAGCTTTTTCACTTGAGGAACTGGACCCTCAAAGCTGTTGTTCATCAAGCTCAAAGTCCTCAGCAATTTTAACTGAACCAACGCGTCTATGTCAATGGCACCGGATAGCCCCATGTTTTCAAGCAGCAGCTTGTCTGTGGTGCCCTCATTGTTGCAGTGCAAACCATTCCATTTTGGAGTCCTACCAAAGCATGGTTGAGGATTCAGTGTTTGATTCCAGCTGCTTAGCCCGGCCGTGTTGTCGTCCAAGGACTTCCTGAAGTTGGCTAGGATTTCTGCTTCGCTTAATGCCTCGGAAAATGTTGCAAGATGGAAGGTGAAAAGGAATAAAAACATAGCTTTTATCTTATCAGGCACCATTGAAGATGTGGGGCTGATCTTTCAGAATTCGAAATGAATCCCCCAGTGCATGAGGCAGGAGAGAGAGGTCGGAAAAGGGAATAAACTGAGGTTCCTTCAGAGGGCCAGGGGACAAATTTATAGTTAATATTGCCTGGTGGGTTTGGCTTGGTCACTCCAGTCCTCGATTAATAATGGGTGGTGATCTGTTTGAGGAGGCCGGCATTTAATTTATATATATAAGTTCAAAAAAAAAAAGAAAAAAAAAGAAAAAGAAAAAGAAATTGTAGGTTTCTCATTCTTTCCTTCTCGACTCCATTTCCTTTGATCATTGTTAATATCGCTTTTGCCGATTATGTCCAGGTAAGACGTTGCTTGCTTCCTAGTTTTCACTAATAATGAAGATTCATATTGTTCCCTCAGCCTGTCTCTGTCTTTTTTGTCCATGTCAACACAGTAAGGAACACAATTTTGTCTCCAGGGGAGACTTTCATGTCTGTGAGTGTGAGTGACATATACATGTATACATACATATATATACACACACACACACACACACACATATAGGTCATAATTGAGTCAAACTATAAGCAATAATATTATCTCTAGGAGTTTTATGATTATGATTATGAGTGACCAAAGAAAAGATTATTAAATAGATCGAGTTGATATTTTATACCTGAGGAGGCGGCAGTTGATATGTCAAACTCAATGACAAACTCAATTCAGTCTTCTGTTGTACGGAATAAACCCTGCAAACTTGATAATTACTCGCTCGCCAGAAATAAGTCATTACTTGCGATGAGGATATTGACTCTAAAAATGAAAAAATAAATAAGAACACAGGAAAATCGTAAATAAAGTGGGTGAAATATAATTTAAACTATCAGTTACAAAATGAATCATTATACTCCGTTCATCCCATTTATAATTTTCTCATCCTCTTAACGGAACTCTGGATGAGAAACCTCTCAAAGCCAAGTGTCGCTCTTTTATCTCTCTTCTTCACCCAACAAGGACGTCACGTCAGATGTATAGAAGGATCAGTACAGGGATTTCTTCAATTTGACGGGCTTGGGGCGTCGTTAGACTTACTAAATTCCTCGGACCCTTTCTATGCAACGAGAGAGTCAGGAAGCCGAATCGACGATTAGATGCGTACGGCTGCAACATTCTACATCTATTCTCGAACTTTAAATAAATAAGGTAACATGGAAGCTCTATAGGGGGTCGCGTTACATGATTCAGAACTCCAAGTAAAGGTATTTTTGATAAGCAAAAACGGCGATGTGGGATGAACTTTTAATAATATGTAATTGTGATTAATATGTTTCCTCATTTGACCTCACCCTCTATCTATTTATTTATTTAATCCATATCAACTGATGCTCCCGTTCCATTCCATTCCATTCCAGGCCAGATAACATTATTAGTCTATTAAATCGACAATTAGATATAAATTCTCAAACAAGAATCATGCAATTAAGAATAATGGCAGCGTCACATCATCTGTCTGTACGTGCTTCCGATCTACGTGCATTTCCCCATCCAGTTAATTGAAAGACTCAACTATATTTACGCGAATTGGCTACTTTTAAACGTATTGAAATCATTTGGTTCATTATTCGTTACGTAATTTTTAGTGAAGATGTAATAGTTTACGATGGGATAATGTAAATGATACGCATCGAAACTTAACCGTGCGTCCGTAGTACGAAACTCCTTCATAACCTCTTTTCCAGAGCTCACGCCTCAACAATGAATCTGTTAATCGGCTAAAAACAAAACAAAAACAAAAAAAGAGAGTAATATTTGTGACAAAAAATATATATATAAATTATGGTTATGGAGGGGCTCAAATAAAATTATTTTATGAAGAGAAAATTATTTTTAAAAAAAAAAAAAAGAAAGAAAGAAGAAAGAAAAGAAAAGAATAAAAAAAAAAAGAAAAGGAAAAAGGTGGTGGGGGAGGGAAGGGAACACAGAGACGCGTAAGCTTAGAGACAAAAGAGAGGCTGTCCGAGTGAGAGGAGAGTTAAGTTACTGCACTACACGCGACATGTACGTGCATAATAGATTACGGACGGTGGGGGACAGTCGACATTGCATTCAACGAAGCTTATTCAACACGCGTAAAGCAGACGCGGCGAGTAAGAACCATCGTGAACGTACCTGAGAGTAAGACTCTTCCGAGAGTGTCGTTACGGACAGCGGTTCACAATTAAAACGAGGTTTTTTTTTGTTTGTTTGTTTTTTTTTTTTTTTGGGAAGTTTAATAATATAAATAAATAAATAAATAAAAATGGACCAGCTGGTGAAGCTAAAGTGAAGAAGACCCTCTCCCGCTGCTCTCTCTCTCTCTCTCTCTCTCTCTCTCTGTGAAAATGTTTCGGTCTTCTTTCTTAGTCTTCTCGGTTGGCACTCTTCTTTTCTTCTTCTTCTTCTTCTTCTTCTTCTTCATTTTAATTATTTGTTCTTTTTTTTCTTCCTTCAAATTCTTGTATTGACTGTACATTATTACCGTCAGCTATGTATTTTTTTTTTTTAAAAGAATTATCTAATGGTCTCTGAATAATTGAACCATCTATCTTTGATCATTTCGCAATAATATATCACTTTGTTTTTTATTTTTATGGTTACGATGAAATTGGGGTTGTTTCGGATTCTACTTCGGTTCTTTGCTTATTCTTAATTTACCTGATCTGTGCGCGTTTACTGAGTTTGGGATTTTAATGCTTGCGGTTTTTTTTTTTTTTTGGAAAGTTTTGGTGAAATCGAGTGCTAATTATTGTGTTGGAGTTCTGAGATCGTGGAAATTTTTGGTCTTTGGGTTTTTTTCCTTTTTTTAAGGGGTTAAAGACTTGGGCTTTGTTGGTCTATCGACTTGGGGTTAGTCAAATTAGCCTTCAGGGCTTTCTTTCTTTCTTTTTTTGTTTTCTTTTTTTGAGGGTTTTTATGATTGTTGTGGTTCTCTTTCCATTTGTGGGTTTCTCATGGATGTTTTTCTTGATTGCATTGCAGGGCACGCTAGTTTCTTATTTGGATTGCTGAAATCGGGTTCGACGAGTGTGGAATCTGGATAATTTTTCGTATCTAAATTTTGTTGTCTGTTGGGGAGGTAGTAATGTTTCATCGGCCTGATTGCATTATTTATTATGTTTCTTGTGTTTGGCTGCTGATGTTATTTGCTTGTTACTACTTTTAAGCCCAACTGGAGATGAAAATGATACCTTTGGCATTCCATTTCTGTTATGTGTTTGGTAACAACCTAACATAATCTAACCATGCATTTGATTGTATTCTTTACACTCTTCTTGCGCCGCGTTGCACAAATTAGCTATTTGACAGATCAGCATCCCAAACTTTCACATTTGTGACACGCTGTACATGTTGCAAAACAGTAGAGGATCTTGTGTGTTATATCCCAAGGTCCTCTCTGATTCTTTGCATGCACTTGATTGTGATCACTTATTCTTTACATGCACTTGATTGTGATCTTCACACTCTTGTTGTGCCACGTTGCACACCATTCCAAACTTTAGCATTTGTGATACGATTGGTATGTTACACAGCAGCAGAGGGTCTCGTGTTGCATCTGAAGGTCCAGTCCGATTTGTAGCATGCATTTTATTTTGTTCTTGTGCCATGTTGCGCGTGGTAGCTATTTTCTCTAGATGGCTCGGTGTTCCAAACTTAGCATTTTCAACACGTTTTACATTTTATGATGACTCAGCGTTCCAAACTTAGCATTTTCAACACGTTTTACATTTTATGATGACTCGGCATTCCAAACTTAGCATTTGTGACACGTTTTACATGTTAGACAGCAGTAGATTGTTAGTGTGAATTTGACCGTGTCCTCAACACTTTTGTTGTGCCATGTTATTAGCTATTTTGCCCACATAGCCCAGCATTCCAATTTCAGACACGTTGTGTATGTTATACAATAGTAGATCTCGTGTGTCACATCCCAAGTTCTTGCTGATTCTTAGCATGCGGACAAGTGCCAACATAATAATTGAATCATTGAATGTGGTCAGCTAAAGTATCATTGGCAGATTCTCTTTTAATTTACTTCTGAACTTTGTATTTTGTTGGTTGTAGGACATGTGCTCAGGGAGCATTTCTTAATCAGATGTTTCTGAGGTGTTTTGGATAAGAACTGTGTACTTGCAATTATTGTTTGAGGACTTCCACTCATGATAGGAAAAATGGTGGAGGGGCCAAAATTTACTGGACTTATAGGAGGAAATACCAACAATGATAATAACTACTATGATTTCACCCAAGGGTTCTACCAAAAACTTGGTGAGGGCACAAACATGTCCATTGACAGTTTGCAAACCAGCAATGCTGGTGGGTCTGTCTCAATGTCTGTGGACAACAGCAGTGTTGGATCCAATGATTCACTGACCCACATTTTAAGCCACCCAGGTTTAAAACCTGTCAGCCACAACTACAGTGTCTCAGTAGGGCAGAGCGTATTTCGTCCAGGGAAGGTCACTCATGCACTAAATGATGATGCACTAGCACAAGCTTTGATGGATAATGCGTATCCAACTGAGGGATTGGCCAATTATGATGAGTGGACAATTGATTTGAGAAAACTCAATATGGGTACAGCGTTTGCTCAAGGTGCCTTTGGAAAGTTGTACAGAGGAACATATAATGGGGAGGATGTTGCAATTAAGATATTGGAGAGGCCAGGGAATAGCCCAGAGAGGGCCCAAGTGATGGAGCAACAGTTTCAGCAGGAAGTCATGATGCTTGCAACGCTAAAACATCCAAACATTGTTCGCTTTATTGGTGCATGCCGTAAGCCCATGGTTTGGTGTATTGTGACGGAGTATGCAAAGGGAGGCTCTGTTCGACAATTTCTGACAAAGAGACAGAATCGGGCAGTTCCATTGAAGCTGGCTGTTAAGCAGGCATTGGATGTTGCAAGGGGAATGGCTTATGTTCATGGTCTTGGATTCATACACCGGGATTTGAAGTCAGATAACCTTCTTATATCTGCTGATAAATCAATCAAGATAGCTGATTTTGGTGTTGCACGGATTGAGGTGCAGACAGAGGGTATGACACCAGAAACAGGAACATACCGGTGGATGGCGCCGTAAGTCTTTAGACCCTTTACATATTGAGGTTACTTTTTATTTTATGATTCACAGTTATACTTTATTTATTTATTTATATAAAAAAAAAATTATGTTTCTAGTACACTTTCATATGGTAGGATATAAATTATAGATATCTATGGTAGTTTGGGTTGCATGCATCATTGTCCACAGTTGAGAGTTGTGTGCAAATTAATAAAATTTGCATGGTGAGCCCCCCTGGTGCACCCTGGGGTTGTGGGGGGGGGGGGGGTTGCAGGCAGAATTTGGAAAGTCAAGCCTCTGGATTGATTTGAACTCTGCAGAAAGCCACTCTGTTATTTTTTCCTCTACTTTTTGTTCATTTCTCTTCAGCCCTCATCATATTAGTTGGTTTTATTGCTTTCTTTGTGGGATTGCCTGGGGAGAACATTCTCTCTCTTTTGGAAACATTCAAGTGCAATTAACAAATTGAGCATTACTGTTTTCATTAAATAAATCTTTTTTAGTCAAATAGATTTGATTTCTATTCTAGGCGAATGATGTTCCTTTATAGGTGTGCTCCAGTCACATTTTCTTCAAGTAATCCTGTAAGTGGTTTGTTTATCATCAGGATGCATATTTTGGTGTATTTGTTTGTTGGTTATTCATGCCTTTTGTGTCTGTATTTTCCTTTGTGGAGAAGGTCATCATAGAAGCCGTGTGGTGATGTCATTTGGTTCTTGTAGGCCAACTATGTTTAAGAACTCCAAACCATGGTTTCTGAAAGATACCATGTGGCACTTTTGGAATGTACTGAGCTTTTTTGTTTTGGTGGGCCTAGAATATTTTGAAAGGCATGCTTAACTATAGGCATCGACGCTTCTTTGGACCATGTGATCCATAAGGACATCTTGACTTGTGTTGTTGACTGCCAGTTATATCTTACAATTTTTGCTGGAGTGTAGCTTCTATTATTTGCTCCCTTTATCACATTCCTATGTTGTGTACTAAACAAGTCAAGTGGACAAAATAGTTTGTTTGCTGTATTTATAATACCATTTTATATCAGTTCAATGCTTTGCTTCCTATGGCTCCAGGAGCAGATTACTAATCCCTCCTCTGGCAACCTTTCTACTTTGGGTTTCCGGTTTTAGTTACTTGCTTTAATCTTTATCACATTCCTATGTTGGGTTTTCTCTGTCCAGTGTTGACATGTAAAAGGTAATTATATTTTTGTGCTTGGACCAGGTTTTACTTTTGTTAGTATTCACTCTCCAGCTGCATGTTCTGCTTATGGATGATCTACTTACTACAGTCAAATCTGAATTGATCTTATCAATGGGAGTTCCTCTTTTCATGAATCTGCATAGATCTGTGTATTCATAACCAGGGATAGTGTTTTTAACTATGCTCTTGTGCATTTGTCTTGCTTACTAATGCAGAGAGATGATTCAGCATAGGCCCTACACACAAAAGGTGGATGTTTATAGCTTTGGAATTGTTCTTTGGGAGCTCATTACTGGTATGCTTCCCTTCCAAAACATGACTGCAGTTCAGGCTGCATTTGCTGTAGTGAACAAGGGTGTAAGGCCTGTTATCCCAAATGATTGCCTCCCTGTGCTTGGTGAGATCATGACTCGCTGCTGGGATGCCAACCCCGAAATCCGGCCTCCCTTTACTGGGATTGTCAGGATGCTTGAGAATGCTGAAACTGAGATCCTTACTACCGTGCGCAAGGCACGTTTCAGGTGCTGCATTTCCCAACCTATGACACTTGACTGATGAAGAATGTAAGCTGGAAAGGAGATGGTAAAAAGAATACAAGTGAAATCTGGAATGTATGAATTGACAGCTGTATGAACTTCGCTTATATGTTTGTGTATTTTATTAGTAAGTTTTTTTTTTCTCCCCCCAAATAGGAAGAAGTTAACAATTAAGACTGATGGTTTTTGGCTTTTGGTTTTTGGCATCAATTGTACCGAAGTAGCAATGGTGAGGGGGTCGTGGTTTCCTAGTTCTAGCAGGATGGGAGCATCGGTGCATGTTCCTTCTGTAGCTATTCATATGAAACCTGCCATTTACATTGCTCTTGTGTTGCTTTCGCTTATATATCAAATGCAGCCTCTGCTTCTCTTACTGGTTCTTAACATCCCCGCAAGGGGAAATGTGCAACTTCTCTCCTTGAAATGATGACAGTGGGGCGCTGGGGACCACATGAAGAATGAGAATTGTAAGATGATGTCCATAATCGCTTGTTGTTACCGTATGTATACCATACCACCAATAAGTTAATAACCATGCGACAGGTTGGACTTTTTATTTAATTATCCTGTTACTTATCTTTGATCATCTTGGCTTAATTGTTAAGTGCTATGAAACAAGGCTTAATTTAATCTGTAATTGCATTAGATAGAAAAACAGAAGAAAATCAATAATTACAACATATCAGAAGCTATTAGCCAAATAAATGAAAATGGAAAAACCTATAGGTCAAAACCATTGCCCACCAAGTCATCCTCATCACCACTGCTGAAAGATTCAAGCACCTGACTGTCATCGTCATCCTCATCACCTTCAGTTACAATCTCTAATATTCCACCCCCTCCGTCAAAGTCTACCTCGTCCATTAGAAAGTCGCCGTCGCCATCATCATCATCATCAAGCTCACCTCCACTATCATCCTCATCATCACTGCTCATATCATCAGCATCACTATCACCATCCCCATCCAAGCTTGGACCCAATATGGCATCTACATCAGCATCATCTTCATCCTCATCCTCCTCGTCTTCCTCACTCTCAACATCATCAGGATCTGAATCATCATCTGTTGGCCTTCTTCGACCAATCTCATAAACCCTTGCCGATGAAAACATCACTTCTTGGTCATCCATTGTAATCAATCCAACAAATGAATCAGTTGTCTCCGTTGCAAAATCGAGGACACAACGGTCCACTGGTACTGTTGCAATTTCAGAGTAATTGATAGCATCAACTGTGCGGAATGCAGCAAATAGAGGGTGCTTCACTCTGCGGGTATTAACTGCTGACATTACATCATCAAGATTTCTCCTCAGGATTGCATATATCACATCCCCATGTGAATTAAATGTTATTGCTGTTTGGTCCAAAGAAGGTACACTTCGAAGAAGCCTAAATTTTCGAAGATCCCAGACCTCAGAGTTGATAATCACCTGACAAGAAGAGACAGACTATTTAGCATCACAAGTTTTGCAACAAAATTACAATCCCATCAACATGCAAATTAAACAAGTCAAGATCTGAGGTTCATGCTAGCGTTCCAAAACCTAAAACCATTAAATTGTACTAGAGAAATGTAGGTCACAAATGAAAAGACCTGCAAAGTTCTACAAAGCATTAATTGGAATGTTTTTTTTCTCAGAAATAAACACGTTGCTTTCCAAACTTGCCATTCAAACCTCTTCCAATTATAGTCTCCAACAATAAGATGGACCTCACGAAACCTTTTTACAATTAAGCTTTAACATTCCAAACTTACCAAGTAAAATTTAAATAAAATGCATGGCTATAGATCAGGGAAATTATATTACTGTACCTCATTCCCAGCAGGATGAAATCCACCGCCCCCATAATCAGTAAACTGATCAAACCGGTGAACCGGGCCAGATTCACGCCTATCCCAAAGGACCCCATTCCAAAGTAACATTGTATCTGAAGGGCTGAAGTGTATTAAGGAATATAAGTGCCCCCGACCAGTGGAATTCGAATTTGTATCTAACAGGATTGATTCCACATGACATGTTTGGACATCATAAAGAAGAATTTCCCGCCGAGCAGGCTCTGACCTCAGGGCTGCGAATATATTTCCATTATTGCTAAACCTGGCAGCCTTGCAACCTTCAAATGAATGCGTAGGCCCACCAGAGATAGATGAGGCATCCCACAAACAGACATCTTGGGAACTTGAAGAAAGTAACAGTTGTGTTTCCCTGGAAGGGTATGATTGAACGAGTGTCAAAGGAGACTGGTGGTTTGTGGAGCCCTCCAACACATTACTGCTGTTAGCATCAAATATCTTCAGCTCTCCCAAGTGACTACCCACTGCAATATGAGAGGAGTCCCCAAGAAAAGTTATACAAGTCAAAAGGGAACCAGCATCATCCCTACAAGTTCTCCATGGCCTGAATCTACTGTACACGAATTGCCGATCCTTGCGAGCACTATGAATCCCACCATATACACTTTTAAACCCACGAGCGCCAACCCTACTTGTCACATTTGATGGGGCATCAAGACTCCTTTTTGGTTCAGGACATATATGAGGGTGCAATAGAGAGAGTGGCGGTAAAGTAGTTATAGGTGCAGGGCACTGGCGATGCTGATGCTTCAAATACTGAACAATGATAGAATCCAAAGTCAAGCGCTCTGAAGTACTTGGCTGGTGGTCATTTATGATGCTAAGTTGGTTGAAGTTACCATATTGGTTGTCATCTATATAATCAACCAAACTGCTTGGTGTTGAACAACCATGTAAATCTCTTAAATTAGAACTAGGCGAAGGAAATCCAATAGTATCGCCAAGTGAACTATGCCTGCGTACAGCATTTGGGGTCAAGAAGCCTGGAGAACGAAGTCCAGTGTCACCAGCATTGAGTCGCTTTCTGGACGATGGTAGTCCAACATCCTTCAGATCCGATAATTTTCGTTTCATTGGCATTGTAACAGGAGTCTTACATAAAGATTCAGCATCAAAATTGCCCTTCACCAAGGATTCAGACAGAGCTTCTGATGTGTTAACAGGTGCAATAGAATTTCTTGAACCACTAAGGATCTTCTTGAGAGATGGTTGATTAGATTCATGGTTTTGAGAATGATTTCTTGATTGCAGACCAAAATTTGGCGAGAAAACAAGTGGTTTCTTCTTTGTATCGCATCTCAAGTTTGAATCCTCCCTATGAGTGGCTGCTTTTGATTTGTCAGACAGAAACCCACGAGGGGTTCGACCGGAGGGCCACTGAATTGGCATCAAGGGGGCCTCTTGTGATGAGGCTTGGTGTATAAGAGATGATGGGGCTGCCAATGATGGCAAAGGTGACAACTGTGCCTCTTTCAAGAGTGTAGAAGCAGTTGCACCCAAACCACATGCCTGAAGGTGTTCATGTATTAGGAGTAAAAGTTCCCTGGTGTTTGCAGATGCACATGCACCGAAAAAGAAATGCAAAAGAAAAAAGTGTCAAAACTGCAGTGATTATTAAATATTAAAACAAGTGTTGAGGCCACAAATACCTGGAGTAATAAGTGATAGGTGTGGCAGCAGCTATTGCTGCTCTTTCTATGCGCTTCAGAGTAGGAGTAGCAGCATCAGTGGCTGCTAATGTACTTGCACGCCCTGAATTGGTTACAATCTGGACAAGTTCAAAAGTAACTCACTGGTTGAGTAAACGGGAGTAACTAAACAGTGATCTCTGGAACTATTTAAAGTATATCCTATATTGGAAAACATTTTTGACACTATTATCAACCACTCCATAAAAATAAAAACAAAAGCTTCTTAAGGTAAATTTTCCTGTTTGATCGGGGCAATGTGAGAGAATACCTTTCCCAATCTGATCACTGAATAGTGATCTTCACTACTTGAAGCATAAATGCAACAAGTAATCAGGGAATCAAAGGCAACACTTCAAAAATGGTGCACGTAAACTAAGAGATGACCGTCTGTAACCAAGTCATAAATGGAAAAAATACGGCCAAGGTTTTTTCCTCTTGTTTTGCATTTCAACAATACATATTGAGTAGATAACCAAGAAAAATGATTATCGTATATTATAGTCTTGGTCATTTTTTTTTTCCCCATTTGAAAATACCAGCATCCAATGCCAAAAGCTCATTCACGTCCTTTTTATCACCTGAACCTATAGCCCAGAGGGTTTATGGATATAACACACTTTGTGTCACATTGGTGGCTAGCAAACATATCTTCAAAGAGAAGAATTACAATTATCAGGGCAAGCACTACTAAGCAATTCTGTAGAAGGAGACAACCCAAGAAAATGAGACCTAGCTTTAAGTTGAGATCATGCTATTGAAGGAGATATGTCCTCCATGAATATCAAGTGAATTATTGTGTTTTTTAGGGCAACAACAATAAATGTAGTTTGCAGTGGACCAGGATTCAGGAGAGAAAGGGGCTAATTTCTTGTAAAAAGCATACAACATGGGCACCTACTAGGACAATATGTTGTTTTAATTAACTAGCACTGGAGGACGAGCAATGTGCGTGACACATGAGCTGAAAAATGTTCTTTATTTCTAACTTCAATATTATATATTTTTTGTGTATCACAAGGATAAATATTATCTACTCAACTGATACTAGCTAATAGATAAAATCATAGAATAAAATGAACAGCCACAGGATGTGATATTAATCATAAGGTTTAACCAAAATATCAATAATAGCACATAAGAAATTTCATAATTAATGCCTGTCTTTAACTTAATTAATTTTAAAAAGCTTTCAGATAATGCAAAGACAAAGATGGTTACCGAAATCAGCTCAATAGCCACTCCAGAAAGCTCAGCTTGCCATCTGCTTTGTTCAGTTCCAGGTGCCTGGCTACCTGAATCTCGAATTAGCTCTGACAGCTTTTTCCCAACCTAAGGCACCAATTTCATGTTAGTAATGTTTAGCACATCCTGTAAATTCATATCACTACATAGCTATGCTCTCCATACAGAGGGTAAAATTCCACCTTCAATAAACTTCAAACTTCAAAATCCCCAATGTTAAAACAATTATAATTCATCTTTACCTGAAGTTTGGTCAATATGTGGGCGATTGTACCATCTCTTGCCAAACCAAGCAGAACTCGACATGCAAGAGCTCGAATACAGTCAAGAGCAGAAGGAGGTGAATATACACGTGGTTGGAGAAGATGAAGAAGAACCTTTATGCCATTGTTGGTACGGACAGCTTCTCTTGCTTGACGATATCCCTGTTCCATTTGTGCAGCAAGGCCAGCACATCCAGCTCCAGGACCCAAAGATATTCTCCTGTCTCCAACCAAACCAGATGTTGCTGTAGGAACAGCCGCTTGTGAAGCTGAACTGACAGATCGGCCAGCAGAAATCACAGCAATGGCTCGATCAGCAATACTAGATTCCCCATTTCGTTCCCTTGCTTCACTCTGACCAGGCATGTGACCACCTCGATCTGAGATGTTACGTTCTGCATTTCTGTCAGTGGAAGAATTCATAGAGGATTGACCAGGAACAGACTGCTGGCCTTGTACAAGTACAGATGGTTTGTTGCTAATTGAAGGTGGCGGGCAAACAAGATTGATTAGCACATTCAAGGCTGGCTGTATAATCTGCAAACACCACACATAATTACACAACACAGCCAACTCCAATATCAGCCCAAAGAAATATCAAATCCATCAGGAAAATCAGTAGCATTGATCATGACAATAATTAACATGTCAGTAATATGCTGCACAAAGCATGCTCACCTCAGGATCCACGTAATTACTGGCAATATTTGCTGCATCCAAAATAACAGCTATACCAGCTCGATTATTGCTTAATGTGGCATTTACAATCATCTTGCGGCTTTCATTCACCAATGTAACAATGTGCAGAACACCCAATGCATATTGAAGCAAGTCGTGCAAGTAACGGTCAACAGGCGGGGCCTTCAAGCATCAATTAGAATAATATAAACATAAATGCTAGCAATGGAAACAGGAAAATGGGGTGAAAATTGATAATAACTAACCTGACACAATTCCAACAAGGTAATATGCCCATTAAAGCCTAAGAACCTGTCAACTGCAGGAAAACGTGTTCTCACAAATGTGGGACCCAGTTTCCGGTCCTTCTGTAACTGCAGAAAGACTGCATCCATAGCCTCATTACCAATATCTAATGGCTTGTATGCAGCCCTTGCACTTGAAACATTCCGAGCCAAACTTCGATTGTTTCTGTTGGGACGAATAGAATCAATGAGCAAAAGAAGATGTGCTCTGAAATACTGCCGCAAAGCAATGCACGTGTGATAAGCTATCTGTTTCCCAGATGTTGTCAGTGCTTCTACTTGTGACCGATCATTACGAAGAGATGGTGAATTAGAAAGGTTTAGCCCACTTGAATTAACACCAGATCTCACAGAGGCAGCATCATTTAGAAGGCCCAGCGATTTCTGTAGACCATCCTGAGCATCAAAAGCATCAATAATAGCTCTGAAGACAAATGCAGCACTAAAAAATAAGGCCGCATTTTTCCTGGCTTGGTCCTGAGAACATTCAAGGAGTTGAATAGCCAACTCAACAACCTTGTGGACAATATCTGCAGGAAGGGCACATACACGTTCCATTATCCCCTGCAAAAAATCAAGTCATTGGATATGCTAGACGAATGCCAATGCCATACAAGCAAAGAAAAGATAAACTTCAATACCTGAAGAGAACCAATGGTAAATAAGCAAGAAGAGAGACCAAAGAAGGCCTCTTCTTCTCTTGGGACAACAAGCAATTTCTGTATACCACCCCGATCCACAAATAATGCAGCAAATTTTCTGTGAGCAGCCAATGCACAGATAAGTTTCATCACATCTGGCAGAAGTGTTGCTACCTTTGGTACTTCCTTACTTTTAGAACTGTGCTGCAATAGTGCAAGACACACATCTACCCCCCTTTCATGCAGGACAGGACCAAGGACTTCTACATATTCGCCCAATATCTCCAGGCATTGGATGCAGTATTTTTCCCTTAACTGTGCAAGGGAATCAAAATCAGGGATAAAATATTCCTCGGTATCATCAGCAGCTTCTGTCTCTTTACTGGTAACATTCACTTGGTCATCATTGGTAGTACAAATTTTCCTATTGCCAACCCACCAGGAATATCATTAGTTGCAAAACTAAGCCACACATACCTCACACCACTGCCAAATGCCCCCAAGGACAAGAAAAATTAATTAAAATATTAATGGCACCAACCTTGCGATGTCAACTGCGTTAGCAGCATCAACAACAGTAGATGCAGCTCGGGAAGCTGCCAAGACTGCAGCTTCTTCATTGTTGGAAGACATAAATTGCTGAACAACAATTTAAGCACAATTATTGAGTTGCAAAAACGTCTACCACAAAATTTAAATAGTAGTCACAAACGGACAAAGAGAGAAGAGGTAGAATGATCATGTTCACCTCTAAGGCAGCACTCCTAACAACTTCAGCAGCAGCATCACCAGCTGCTTTAATGGCTTCGACGGGTGCATTTGCTGCTCTTGCTTCAGCTTCAGCAGCTCTAACCGCTTTCCTTACCAGATCAAATATGTCTTTGGACCCAATTTTGCAATCTTGAAAGCAAATATCATCATCATCTCTCTCCAAAACCAAACCGTCTAAACTTATACTTCCTGAGTATTTTTTGACATCTGGTCCTTTTTTTGCATCTAAATTTTTCATCACATTCTTATCTCTGTTACTATGACCCTGTCCTGATCGACTACCAGATCCGGGAGATGTCAAAACTTGTTCATGCTCAGAAGCCATATCATTAGCCCTTCCCTTGCCTCTAAGTCTTGTTGGTACACGGGATGACCTACGTCTCATTGATTCATCCATCCCATTCTCATCAAGATCTCCTAATTTAGCCTTTCCATCATTTATGTCTCGAGCACACAATCTTTCCCCACCATCAGCATTGACATCATAATTGTCAACCCCTTCAACCAACATATCAGGTGGTTCCACACCATCAACCCAGTACTTTCCTCCCTCTGCTTGCATACTAATGGTCCTGTCTGAACCCCTTTCAACACTTGGATTATCTAAAGTTCTTTCATCCATCGTCCTCATATTATCTACATGAGTCGCCTCGACAACCTGTCGCAACCTCCCCCGCCCTTCTTCTCTACCTCTAATTGAAGTAGAAGCAGGAGCATTCTTACCATCCGTTACATAACAGGCATCTTTTTGGCTTGCACTGGTCTCCCCAAGGACACGCACACGAAGAAAATGCATAAGCTTTGCAGACAATCCGGATATCAGTACATCCTCGACAACTTGACCACCACTGAACTCAGTTAGGAGGAATAAGAAAAAAAAGAATGAAAACAAAGGTATAAGGTCAACCATAATATAGGACAAAAGTACATGATAAGAGCTGGAAAGCCTATCCATTAACAAATTATACCCGGCCAAACAAACAGCAAGAAGTCCAGTAGAATAGGTTTTTAACATCTCTGAATCTGAGGCCTCTTTTTTCCCAATATCATGCTTCCAGTTGCAAGCTTCAGCAGCCTCATCCATCACCCATCCTTTTATGTTCTCCATAACAGGCTCTTCAAAAACATGAGGATACTGTAGGCACATGAACAGGTCATCAGACAAGGCAGAAAGGCAGCACATTGAAGAGAGATAAAATTTAAGGAAACAGAAGCTTACAGCCCAAGTTAGTGAACAGCTCATAAGGAGCCTTGCAGCGGCTGCCTGGACTGGGGTTGAATAGCTTGTTTCAGACAGGAACTTTGAAGATATCAACTCAAAAAACTCATCATTCTCCTGAGGGAGGGAAGGGAAAGTGACAAAATGTTTAGGGCAAATATTGCCAAGCTAGATGATCTACCTAGAAAATTAAGCAACTTAAAAATAGGGAAAATGAACTCAATATATATACAGAATTCAACATCATGCAATGATTCAGAAATCAAGCTCACAAAACAAAGAAAAGCATACATACCCGAACTAAGGTCCCCAGCCGTCCAATATTATGAGAAGCACGACTATTGTGAAAAGAAGAATGACCAATTTCTTTCATGTATCTGCAAATAAAATAAGCTTGGAAAATGTCACAAAGGGTAAAGGAAGATATACAAGTAATCCAACATCCATGCACAACAGCACAATGCAAGCCAACCGATATCTTCATACATGAGATAAACACATGTAAATGATGAAATCAACTCCAATATGTTTTTAAACTAGAGAAAACTGATCTAACATCATGGAGACAATCATTGAGATAATGGGGAAAAAAAAATCAACTACCAAAAAGGGGCAGCATATCAAACACAAATCCAAGGCATAAATCCACCCAATCCTCTTAGCACCAGAGCCGATGCCCAAGTACAGGGAACTTTACAGCATCAAAGCAATTTAAAATTAAAAGTCCAACATATCAATGCTTGCAACTGCATGACAGAATAGCCACCGTTTCCATTTTAACAGCAATCCTAGTACCAAACCTGCAAATTTAACTCTGAAAGATCCCAAAGCATACCAAATGCAACTGCTACAGAAATGATACTAATACATCCAAGCATTTGTTTTAAGTGGGGGGAAACAATAAGCACAGCTCGTTGATATCCTTAATTTTACACTCATTTTGAAGTGCTTTTTATCCATGAATGTCTTGGTGTTTTCTTACTAGATGGGGAAAAAATTGGAATAGGACTAATTTTCCTAGCGGAACTACTTTTACTGCTAATTTATCACTTATTAGTTCATGTAACCATCATAGTGATACTGTAGATAAGTAAACAAATTATCCTTCAAAATTCCTCATATTAGCTGGAAGAAAATTTTACTAGTTTTCAATCTTCCTTTGCTAGTAAAGGTTATAAACTTGCAAATAAGGTTCAGTAACTTACAAGTAACAGGAGATGGACATAAACTTCTGTGGCTATTAGCTGCCTTGAGTTTGTTAACTGCTTGTAAAATTTACTGGATTTCAGTGACCAAAGATCCAATTGATCAAAGTAGTCTGACATCAATTTAATGCAATTGTTGATGACTGGCAGAGCATTTCCCTGAGGAAATATAAGCACCTAAGAAATTGGTCCTCACTGTTGCATCTAACTAAAAATCACTGCCACCATGATTTTGAGTAATTAACTAAGATCTTTGAACTTAAAGCTGCCCAAATGGAAAATTCCATACTTTTCAGAGATCATTTATTCCTTAACAGATATGATCAATCGCAACCAGACAATAGCAACAAGAGGCAGCATACAACCATTTGAAGAAATGCTCAACCCATATTGAGGAATAATCCTTTGAAACTGCACTATTTGCAACCCTCACGATTACCAGTTATCATGTCAATATGTTTTAACCTTGACAGCAATTGGCTTGCAAAGAACCGTCTGAGATCATGTAACTTTTCAACCAACCAGCACGAGCAACTAATGTCAGAATTAACTTGTCAAAGATGGGTTTGTATACTACTACCAATAAGTTGATCCCTGATTCAACAAATTTAAGATTCTAGTCAAGTTATGGTTTAGGAATTGGTGCTACAGTAAAAAAAAATGCAGTGCACAAACTTGCATTGCACAACCTAACTAGAACGTTCTGCACCTTTTGGAGCCACCTGCCATCATAATCAGGCAGCCCAGTGATACAGAATGTATAAAAATCCACTTTGTTGCACCACAAAACTATTGTTTTTGGGGATAAAGTTTCAAAACAGCTACTGTATGGGTATGCTTAAAGCTTAAATAGCGAAAAGCGACTACAAAACTGGCACATCAGTGAGCTAAAGTCAGCATCCTAAAGATCAGCAACCCCCTACACCAATCCCCATGAATTTGATGTAGAAACAATTGAAAGAGAGTTTAATGGATATAACAATCTTAGTGAATTTGAATGAGAAATTTGTCAAAACTTGGGTATGCAAAATTAAGTTCAAGTTGCAACCCAGAGGAGAAGGCAACACACATGAAGTAAAACAAGAAAAGAACCCTCGTTCCAACAATGTAAAGCAAATTAACAACACTGTTGCACGAAAATGATGAGATTCGATAGAGAAGAGAAAAATAGAGAAAGAACAAATGGAACCCAATTTCTCAAAACTGAAATTAAATGAAGTTAAATTGCGGGAGGGAAGACTTTAGAAGCAAGTAATTGAACGGAGGCAAAGGGACTGCCATGCCCATATTGAAAACAAGACAGCTTAAATGATCAAAGAGAGGAAAAAGAAAACTTAAACCCTCGCTACGAGACTAGTTCCAATTCGCAATAGATATCAGAACACCGGTCGTTCATTGAAAGGAGCATCCATAAAAACCCAGTAAGACTAAAATCTCTATTCCATATGAAGCAGTCGATAAAAACCACAAAAGAAAACTAAATAAAAAGAAAAAAGAAGAAAAGAGAGAGAGAGAGGGAGAGCAAGATGAACAGACGGAAAGAGGGGAACATACAGAGTTTCCTGAGTCTCGAGGACGGACGCAAGCGCGTGAAGCACGATGGGATTAGGGTTATCGGGACAAGCAGTGATTATATCCATCAACCTCTGCGCCTTTTCCAACAACACCTCCTCTTCCTTCTTCGACGCCTCATCTTTCTCGCCGCCTCCTTCTTTCTGCGATTGCGACTGAGAGTCCACGGGCGGAGGTGGAGGTGGAGGCGGAGGCGGAGCAGGAGGACCCGCAGCGGTTGAGGAGGAGGAGGAGGAGGCGGCGGCGGCGGCGGAGGAGGAGGAGGGTTGGCCCTGCCTCGACGATTCACCGTCCATGGTGTTTGTTACGAAACAGCAGAGAATGGCGGTGGTGCTAGTGGGTCCGTTTCAGAGGCACTCCTCTACTGGCTCACAGGGGAAAAGGCCAAAGTTGGAAAACGAGGATGGAATAGATCTTTAAAGCGGAAAATTTTGGACCGGGTGGATCCTATCGCCCGACCCGGATCCATCTGCCCCCACCCCCCGCCCTATCCATCCCTCGCTCCCTCCCTCCTCTGCCCTTTTCTGTTTTTTTCTTTTTTTTTTTTTAATTACTATTATTATTATTATTATTATTATTATTATGTTTTTGCTCTTATGTTTATTTGCTAGATGAATCATCTAGTTACTAAATACTCTATAATTTACCAACGCAAGCATTGTTTAAAGAGAAAGGGTTTAATTCCAATTGACTCGGCCGTCGGGGCCCATTAACAACAAATTACGCTGGGTTGTATTTTAGCAACAATAATGCAAATGAAAATGATGAAGACGAGAGAGGGAAGTATCCGCACGAATGGGTGGGGTGGGGGGGGGGACTTCTTATATCAGAAAAAAAGAACTGCTTTTTTTTATTATTCATTTATTTTCATTGTTTGTCTGTTTTGTTTACTTGCGCCGCCCCCCCCCACACCCCTTCTCTCTTTTTTATTATTATTTTCTTTTTAAAATCGTGCATACCAAATGTTATGTAGTTTTTGTGGGGACGGGGGAGGGGAGGGAAACGGAGTCCATGGGCTTCACTCAGCATTGTCTAAAGATAAAAACAAAAGGGTCAATGAATCCACTGGCCTTGGGACCCAATTCACTTGGGCTTTGACACCCCCCCCCCAATAAAAGTTTACCTTTGAAAATGAAAAAGGAATTCCTGACTGAAAATAATTTCTTACTACTTTCTTTTTCTTTTCTTTTCTCTTTTTTTTTTGGGTTTGGTGTGCAGATATTACTACTAGAATTAGTTTTTTTCTTCTTCTTTGACATTATCTTAATAATAATAATAATAATAATAATAATAATAATAAATCTCAAAAATCCCAATTTCATTAATTAAAAAACACAAAATAAAAGAATTTAAGTGCTTATATCGTAAAATTATTATTATTTTTAAATAATTTATTAAAATATATATAATATTTATATTTATATAATTTAAAATATTTTTTTATCTCACATAAAAATTAAGTTTTTTATAATATTTTTTCTTATCAAATCTATTAATATTTTTACGAAAAATTGAAACTTATATCACTCACTTATATAATTCAAAATTCTCTTATTTTCATCCACCGTGGCAGGAATTATATCCGTCTGTGACACTTACCTAAGAGTAGTGTTAGAGTAAAAGGTGGCTACTATTTTGAAATGGGAAACAAAGGCAACTAAACTAAACATATTAATACGTTATTAATTAGAATATTTAGTAATAAAATTATTTAAATTCTTAATTTTTAGTTTTAAAATTCAAATGGTGCGAGCAGCTCAACCTGGCCTACTTCCGCTGCATCGTCTGATTCGTTCCCCACGCTCTGTTAAGCTAGACGGTCGCAACAACTACGTTGCGTGGGCACCAGCCATTCGATCAGCTCTTGCAGCTAGGGGCATGTTGAACTTTATCCTCTCGGATCCTCCTCCTTGTAGAATCACTACTAAGGCTTTCAAGAAGTGGCAGTCTGACGATTGCTTGGTGATGTTATGGCTGTGGAATAGTACGGAAGCTGCCGTGAGATCCAATGTTATGAACCTCGCCACCGCCAAGGAGGTCTGGACGAAGGTTGGGGAGATGTACTCGTCGTTATCTTCGGGGAAGAATGTTGCACATGCGCGTCCCCAAGTTGGTGATATCATTCTGCCTGGCAGCACTCTTTTAGAGGTGGTTACAGCAGCAACCGTGGTCGTGGTGCTAGAGGAATTGTTGGAGGTGGGGGCGTTGACAATCGTGGAGCTGATGATAGAAGAGGAGGTGGGAGAGGTGGTCCTGGTCGGGGTAGAGATGGCTTTCGCAGATGTACGCACTGTGGGGGAGAAAACCACACTGTTGATACTTGCCGTGACATGAATTGGAATCCTTCGGAAGATCGCAACCGGGTTACACACTCACCAACACCAATCACAAAAAAGTGGGAAAGGTACATAACAATAGAGTTGCAATTTTTTACCTCAAATTTAATTGTGAAAAGTACAGTAGTGAATGTTCCCGATAGATTAAGTTGTTTTATTTGGTAAGGATTTATTGTGACATTTTCTTAATCTAATGCCATCTGTATGGATGATTCTGCAGAATTCAGAGTTTGCTTAAGCAGTGGCTGATCAAAAAGGATGATTTCACATGGAAATTGCCCACATCCACGACTCAACGTGAAAAAGGGGAAAGGCTTCTGAGATATGTGGGTGGAGTTGATGTGAGCTTTCTAAATGAAAACTCAAGTAATGCGTGTGCTACTCTTGTTGTATTGGATTTCCACACTCTCCAAGTTGTGTACGAAGATTCCGCTCCTGTCAGGTTTCATGTACCTTATGTTGCTAGCTTCCTTGCCTTCGGAGAGGTTCCTAGTTTCTCCTCCTTCCCTCTCCCCCTTAGTCCATTTACATTTGGAACATCTGTTATGTGATTTTAATTTTTGTTAGTGTCAATAAGTATATGAGTATTTGCTAATGTTGGATGTAATTCTTGTGTACTCCTCTGATGTAAATTAATTCCAAGTGCCGCGCGGTATTTAAAGCATTGTTTTTCCTGTTCTCCTATTTCGGGCTCCAATACTTCTAGAGCTTCTTGAAAAGATGAAAACAAGTAATAATTCTCTCTACCCACAGGTAAATCTGTTATTTACCATGTGTCCATGTTTATTTTCCTGCTGATTTTTGTCACATCTTCTTCTTTTTTTTTACTCATTTGGTATCATCTTGCTAGACTAGACTAGACTAGACTAGACTAGACTAGTCAGCATGATGATCACTCTCCTTGAAAATCACTAAAAGAAATTTGGCCTCAATTGAGTTTTGTGCACGACAGATATTGATGGTTGATGGCAATGGCTTACTTCACCCTCGAGGCAGCTTCTTTTTCCACTGTTCTCCTCTGAATAGTCAATCCTTTCCTGTTGTCTATAAGAACTTGTAAAGAAAAATGATTTGTTGCGATAAGATTATCTTGGTATTCAATCAACTTAAATATATTTCCAAACTTATTCCAAATGAAAGACTCTAGATTGTTTATGCAGGCATTTACTGTAAGTAAATATGGATAGGTAGACACGTACCCATATATCCCCATGCCCTAAAACTATTAAAGTTTCTTAGTTGATGAACCAATGTATGAGGTTTATTAGCAAGCACCAAGAATCTGGGAAAGTGTAACACATCTCATTGTCAGTCATGAACATGAAATAGCCACTGCTACGTCGTTCTTGGCTGCATGTACTCATAAAATTGTTTCATCTTACTGGAAACTGCTTCTTAACAAATGCTCTTTCTTGTACAGGTTTTGGCTTGGCTTGCCATCTAGGTGTTTTGGCTAATATACCCACCGTAGGGATTGGAAAGAATGTAAGTCTTGACTATCCTAGTTAACTCTACGCAAAGAGCCAAGTGTCTCTGGGCTCTTTTTATATCTTAGTCAGCACTAATGAAGTGAATAGCTTACAACTCCGTTTAATGTTAAGTTACTTTGAATTGAACAAATGTTGGTCTCCTTGTGTTTTATGATTTCCTACTCGGACAATTGTTTTTGGGTTTTTGGTGAAATGATAAGTTATACCCTTTATATGCTTCAGCTTCATAACGTGGATGGTCTTTCTGAACCTGGAGTATGGAAACTTTTTGAATAAAATGCTGGTGAAAATTTGATTGCCTTGATAGGAGGCTCTGGCAGTGAATTGGCAGTGGTAAAATGTTCTGTGTGTTTCTTATTTTTCAAGTGACGTCTTTTAAGTTTTTGATATTTTAAATCATATTGTATGTTGAGACAGCCGCATGTAGGGTGACGAGGCTCTTCACAATGTATTTAGTTTAATTTACAGTGTCTAAACAGAATTTGTCAGGCTGATAGCATTGTCTTAAGTATACGTGTAATGTAATATAATGCCTGCCTAGATTTTCTAGTTTCGTTTCTAAATAATGCCTAAGGACAGTAGGGAAGGAAGGCCACAGTGATTTAGCCTAATTGCAGAATTTTCAGTTCTATCGCTGCTCTCCTTGTAACTGTGTTTAAATCAAATCCGTTTTTTCCTCTCTTGGACAGGCAGTGAGAACCAAGGAGACATCGAAGCCAATATTCATCTCAATTGGTCACCGAGTATCACTCGACACAGCTGTCAAGATAGTGAAATTGACTAGTGAATACCGTGTGCCAGAGCCTGTACGGCAGGTGAAATTTTAGTTCTGTTTCAAATCTTTACAAAAACAATGCAATTGCGGTGGTTAGATTAGCATTTGCAATATTTAGACTATCATTAATAGATCGCTTACAACTACTGTATTTTCTCTATTAACAAGCTGTTTTGGAGTAGTTTTTGGTTCAAATGTCAAAATGCATATGAGTTCAGATGAATACTCATGTGTCCTACAGATTTCTGATGCACATATCTAACCCATACCTAATCATATGAAATAAATTTTTGCATGGATTGATCGATGGTGTATGGCAGTACATAGATTGATGAGTATATTTGTGACAGTGTTTTGCGCCTTTTAGCTGGTCATAAAAAATTCATGATATTTAACCGCCAAAAACCAGTTGACTGTTGACTTCTCTTATTTGATTGTCATATGTACTGTTGGGGAGGATGATCCTGATCCTATTGTCGTTGGTGGTTCCTAAATGCAGGCTGATTCAAGATCAAGGGCTTATATCCGGAGGCATAAAAGGGATATGATGAGCAACGCAATTTCTTGAGTTTGCCATGGATCGTGGTATGCTTTCCAATATGTTTTTAAGGATGCTTTAAGCGACACTCTTTGAAACTGACGATGATGGGTGTAAGGTTATTTAAGTACTGTATGAATGTAATGGAAGGGTTAATGGGATGTGTGACGGTTTGGTGGTTTGGTGAAAGTGTGATCTTAAGTTAACAGTTAATTACTATTCCGATATAAGGTTAAATATTGGAATTATGACTAGGATGGAACATTTAGATCTTTTTTTCAGAGATATACCTACTGGTGACATTTATAAAACATTTTACTTATCTCATGAGCTGGTGTATATCATGTAGCTCAGCTTAGCTGGTGAAAGCAATGAGTGTTGTTTCCAGAGACTATAGTTTGAATCCCAAGAAACTGAAAGATTTATAAGAGGATTATCCTTTTCTTGTAGTTGGGGATCGATTAAAGCCCCCAATGGACCAAAAAGTCTGAAGAATGATTAGCTCAAATGACACCATTATGCTGCCAACATCTTGTCACACATGCTTCAAAAAAATATCCAAAAAAAATGTACAATTCTGGATGGCATATACCATTGTATTTGTTACACTGAAAAAAACAAAACAAAACAAAAACAAAAAGTAATAAGAGTAAAAAGGTAGGTGACTGTGAGGTTACCATTAATCTTGACTTGAAACAATGAACAAGTACATAGAAGCCCAAAAAATTCACAGGCCCTTAAAATAGGGACAGGAAAACAAAGACCATGGCGGCAAAAGACGTGGAGTACCCAACTCCATGCCCAACTCCTGACGTGACAGTTTGGATCATGATCCTAAACTTGCAATCTCCCACGGAAGGATCTCTGCCTGTGACAATTGAAAGATTTGGGAATTTGCAGGCACTAGCAAGCTGATTGTTTTGTTGGTAATAACTATTGAATGCATAAGAGATGTTGCCTCTTGCATTCAGATTTGCGCAAGATGTCCCATATCCCAGACTGGTGCAATCTGCCAAAGAACAAGCATAGCTCACGCTTGGTGCCACTTGTGGGTCATCGAGGCTTGCAGCTGGAGACATCACACACCATTTTCGAGCTAAATACTGGACACCCCTTGCTGGAATCAAGCCATTAGGACTTGCCCCCAGGTTAAGTGCATACTTGGGCTGTCCGTCGAAGTAAAACAATCCCCAATGACGCTCAAAGTTGCCAGGTAAAATGCTCTTGGCATCTTCATCTATAAGACTAAACAAGTAGAAATCCATAGGGCCGGGTCGTAATGGAGTCCCCTTCCCACTGGCAATCCGATTCATGAATCCTTGGTTGAACTTCTGAGCATATCCCAAGTTTGCATTCTTGTCTCCATCAGTAGGCCATCCAATCTCCCCAACAATGATTGATAGGTTACCATATCCATTTTTCTGTAAGGCCCACACAAGGGTATCATGGTTAGCATCAAACACATTGGTGTAGATTGTTCCACCATCATTTAAGGAAGAGGAGTTGCCGTCGAAGAATGCAAAACCAATAGGGAAATTTGGATCTTTATAAAGGCTTATGAATGGATAGATGTTGATGGTGAATGGGGCTCCATTGTTGCTCAGGAACTTAACAATTGACACCATGAGATCATGGATGTCCGACCGGAAGTCACCACCAGATGGGAGATTTGATGGACTCTCGTAGACATCAGCATTAAGGGGCACGGTGACTTTCACCTGTGCACTTAATCCAGCTTTTATTATAGCTGACTGGATATTTTGAAGGGCAGGAAGAGTGGTTCCTAGAAGACTTCCGTTGTATGTTGACAAGAATGGTTCATTTCCAACAGCAACATACCTTAAGATTTCAAATAATTGGTGAATCTGACAAATGAAACGTCAAATTACAACACATAAGGGCGAAGTGAGTCTATACCACTACAGTTGAAATATGATCTTCAGTCCATAAAAGGCCACGTTACATGCTTGTGTATTGATTCATAGTCAAAGGTCACAATCTACTTGCTATTTAGATCAAACTGCGAGAACAAGCCTTATGTTTCTCATATTTAACCTTACTAACTCTGGTCAAGTATACTAGTACACAGAGACAGATACTCAAATACACAAGGTAAGTGATGGGAATAAAGCCAAGACATCTCGTTCAATCTCTTCAACACTAATTTATGCATCTCATATTGCAGTTTAATAGTTTGTGGGATGTTAAAGCTTGTTTATGAATTCATTAATGTAGTTTCCTTCTCACCCGATTCCTTTTTCTTATTCCATTTCTCTAATGGAAGTGCAGTTCCAAATAAGAGCAATATGGATGTACCAAAGAGCACAAAGGCCTAACCTGATATACATTTAATATCACTGACATATAGTTTAGTGGTAAGAAACTAACTCCAAGGATTAGCATTGTACTTCAGACATTCTCATACTTAATGCTAATTTACTGCATATATAATTGGGTCGATATTCCTAAAAACAAGAAAGGGAAGTTCTCTTTTGTACAAAAGAAATGGAGAAACTCTGCCATTTGGAAGAACTTTGAAGGAGGATTGCATGAAAATGCAAGTACAGAGCTATGGTAGTTGTCTAAACACTAAACTTATAGGTTTGTTAAAGAACGTGATAACATAAAAGAATAGCAAAATGAGAGTAAAAATGCATGCATGAAAGTCACCATATTGGCAGAAGTTAGGCAAGATTCTTCGGTAAGGTTGCATCTATTTGTTTCTCTACTTACTCTGCTATTTCTATGTAGGGAAGGTTTTTATATATATGAGGGAGTAGCTACATCTTTTGTTTAAAAATCTTGTGGGGCATCCATGCTAATGTGTTCTGCAAGTGGGTCTTAGGCTTTGGTTATGATCGTATGTATAAGCACGCAGATACAGGTACATGTAATATCTAAAGGTTGGTGGTAGGGACTTGAGTGTATAGTCTAATGGGAATAGCACAAGCAACAAGAAGTCATTAAGCGTCAGTGTGTTTATCAAAAAGAACCAGAGGATTGTTCCCTTGAAGTCTTTAGCTCCAGAAAAGGAAGTCATTCTCATATTCTATAAGCTGATCAGTTTTTGCATGTGTTTGATTATCTACAGTAAGTGAACCAGCAGTACCTCAAAAATTCTGCACCTAATGCTAGTAGCTTCTGCATTAAGTTCTGAATCTGCATGTCAGTCATTGCCTGTGGTTACTTGTCTCAGGAGAAACTGCTTTCTTGTTGTTCTTATTTACTCAAAAAATGCAACTTTTGAGCAAATCATTCTAACTCTATAACTCTGCAAGCCAAGGTCTGTGTTGTTTTGAGCTTAATAATCTATAAAGGTGCTGACCAATTCAATAAATTAGGCATAAAGCTTTTACTCAAGCATTACAGGCAACTACTGATATTCTCCACTGTAATATGCAGTTAAGACAAATTTCACATACTTGTTCCCGAATCCTGCGTTCTGATCAATCAAATGAAACAGATAACTTATAAGAAGATCCAGAAGTAATTACCTGATGTCTACACCGTTGGATGAGATTTGAAAGGAGACGTTCTGTGCAACCCAGCTCTCAGCTGCTGTTACACTACTCGCCATGGTGGAGAGCATATCATTAGGAATGCCCAACATCACTTGAATCCCAGACTTACCAAGTGCATTTAAAGTAGCAGAATCAGCATCAAAAAGCTTAATCTTTTGAAATCCGTTGTCCCTTAACATCTTCACCACCGTTGAAGGCGGCAGAAGGTGACTTGTCTGAGTTCCCCAATTCACTCCTATTCCATTCACTGAACCTACCACTTCAATACATAGCCAACACAAGGCAACAAGGAGCCCTCTGGACGCCACAACTTTGGCCAACCCCATATGCCCCCAGTAGGCAAAAGAGACTTAATTCCAAAATAAAAACAAAAACTTGTTCAACTTTCCAGGGCCAGTTCGGAAAAGTGATCTGCAACAGAACAAAAAAATTGGTGTCAAGGACACCCCCTTTAAAGCCCCACGACAAATGAACTCCTAAGATTGGCATGCCAATGCCAACGCCAAAACAACATCGAACCCACTTTATGAATTGGAAGACAGCGGTAGCTAGTCCCAAAATTCTGATAGTGATACAGGTGTTCGAAACAGATGTTAATAAAAAGAGACGAGCAAGAGCAATTCAACCAAGCAGCAATCATCAGAGAATCAGAATACAGAGACCTAGAGAAAAAAAAAAAAAAAAGTGGTGAAAAATTACAACCTTAAACAGTTGGACAAAAGGCTGAGCAGGATCACAAGATTCTTCTCATCTACTAGAACAATTGTAAGGCATAATCTACCTGCGTTTCCTTTATTTGAAAGAACTCGAGGAAATCCAAGGCACTAATAAGCAAAGAACCCTGTCTCTCCTTTTTTTTTAAAAAAAAAAAATTTCTTTTTAGTGAAAACCCATATGGATCATCACCGGCCACCTTTGGTCTCTGTGTTGTGGAAGTAGAACAAAGGCTGAACAAACATGCCACAGATTATATGATACATATGACGATGTCATAATTTTCAAAAGGAAGATAAACAAAGAAGTAACCTTGTTTTGTTCTTTTATTTGTTTGAAATGCACAATCTGCGTTGTTTTAGGATGCAAAGTGAGAAAGCCTTGCGCGTAAAACCTCCACAAAGCAAACATGATGGCAGCACATAGTGTTTTTTTCTGTTTTCTTTTTTAGCGCTAAAGATAGTAATGACTTTGGCCTATCTGGGGGCGGTTTGTCGTTATGTTTGAAAGGCAAGTAGTGATTGATGAACAACACTCTCCGTCACTAGCTAGTGTCACTGGCTACAGTACATATACCCCCCCTCCCGGGGGGGGGGGGAAGAAGATACAAGTACTTGCAGGCAAAAAATAGAGGGAAAGGGTCCGCCGCCGAGGGAGACAAAAGGCAACTGCTGCCGTTGCTCCCAGATCGTGCATGGAAACAGGGGCTCTCGAAAGGAAGAGAAAGAGAACGGGCCGAGTTGGGCCAGTCCCGTATTTGATGGCTCTCCGGGGGGAAATGGAAATCAGTGGGACGAGTTGAGTGTGGCTTTCATTTGGATAAACACAATGCATTTTAGGCTCAACAAATGAACGAGCCATCCTCCGATGATTTTCAGTCCCTATTAAAATGGCAAGAAACGGATTACCTCTCTCTCTCTCTCTCTCTCTCTCTCTCTCTCTCTCTCTCAATAATTGAATCCCACATGTCAAATTGGCAAACACGTGGGGTTTGTTTCCCACACTTTTTTTTTTTTTTCTCGGTAAATTTTTATAATTGAATCATAAAATTTTTTAACGTTATCAATTGAATGCTAAGTCCTTAAAGTCTTTTAAAAGAACAAAAAAATAAAAAAAAAAAAAGCAATTGAATTGTATGCGTGTACGTATGTATGCACGTACGTACGTATAGAGAGCTCAGTTAACTAGTAGCAATTAAAAATTGAAAAGAAAGAATTTAAAAAATAATAATAATAAAAAAAAGAAGTCAAAAAAAAGAAAGAAAGATAAGGAGGGATGGGGAATGCGGAGGATAAGATGGCAGTCAAGCAATAAACCAATCACGCGTGTGTGCGTTGGCGAGACACGGTGAGAGAGAGAGAGAGAGAGAGAGAGAGAGAGAGTTTGAGATCCCCTCTGGAGATTCAGAGTATCTCCGAAACGAATTTTCTTCTGAATTTCTTTCCTTCTCTCTTTCTTTCTTTCTTTCTTCTGATTACCCGTTACTCTCTAATTATAAATCTCCACAGAGTCAGAATCCCCCTCTGATATCAGCAGCAGCAGCAGCAGCAGCAGGTGCAGCATCGATGGCGATAACAGTGAGGCAGATGGCAATGGCTGTGGCCACTCTCGGCCTCCTCTCCTTCGTCTTCGGCATCGTCGCCGAAAACAAGAAAGTATCCTCCTCCTCCTCCTCCTCCTCCTCCTCCTCCTCCGCTCATTTTCTTTCTTTTGCCTTTGCTATTATTATTATTATTATTTTTTTCTTAATCTATCTACTTAGATCGTTTCCTCTCTGTCGTTGGATATTGTGGTTTGTCGTAGCCTGCAGCCGGAACACCGATCCATGGAAAAGATGTGGTTATCTGCAAGTATCCGGCGCGCGATCCCACCGTTGCCTTCGGCTTCCTCTCTTTCGCCTTCCTCGTCGCTTCTGCCGTCATCGGCTACCTCTCCCTCTTTTATCCTTACAAAGGGAAGTCCGTTCCCCACTATGCTTTGTTCCACAGCACCAGCTTTCTCGTCTTCTTCAACATTGCTCTGTAAGCCACTCACTCCCCCACACCCCCCCCACACTTTTCTTTCCCTTTTTTTTTAAAAAAAATGTTTTCGCGCTGTCTTGTTCTACCTCAAATTTACAAGAAATGACTGATAACCTAGTCGTTTAATCCTCTGTGGTCTCAACTGTTGCGTCGCATTGGCAACGAACGCGTTGAATTATACACCCTTCCGGCATGCTTGCTTTGATTGCAAGTGTCATTCTTGGTGTAGTAGTAAATATTATTCTACTATAACTTAAGATCACCTACATTTGCTTCTTCTATAGATTTTACATTGTGAGAGTTCTGTGCGTCGTGCATCCTTTGATTCACTTTTATCAATCAATTTCTCCGTTTTTGTGGGTGTAAAAATTAAAATGTTGTTTGAAACATGGTCAGACGCTCAAGCCTGTTAGTTTTTTTTTTTGGGGGGGGGGGTTTTCTTTGGGCTGTAGTAGATTTTAAGATGCAGGCACAAATTGTTTCTTTGTTTTTTGGTTTACTAATATATATTAGTAGTCCTTTGTTTCGCTGATTCAGTTGCCGTGTGCTTGTTGGCCATAAAAAAGATGGGCCCTTCTCTCGTTCCTTCTCGCGTTGTTATGTGCACCTGCACATCTGCTGAATTGGAACTCACTGCAGGTTCACCGGGGGATTAGCCGCAGCGTTGCTATTGTGGCCAACAATTACAGAGCAACTTCACTTATCTCGCAATGTCCATCACAACCTCGGCTATACTTGTCCCACTGCTAAGACCGGTCTCCTTGGTGGTGGTGCTCTGGTTTCTCTCGATTCTGCTCTCTTCTGGTTGGTTTCGCTTATGCTAGTGGACAATGCCCGAGAGGACTACTTGGACGAAGTGGAAAAGGATGGCAAGGGGGAACCTGGTCAGGTGCACATCTGACAGCCACCAACAATAAAGCCTACTGTGTCAACAACAACATCTGCCTGGATTTACCGTATTGGGGCTAAAGTTCTTTCATTTTATATGACTAAACTGAATGTTAGCAGCATGTGGAAACAACTACGTCAATTGGAACTTATTGTAAATACCGCTCCTAATTGTCTGGTTTCATATTATGCGTCGTCTTCGGTGTAACTTTGCCCTATAGTAAAATTGTTTTATGGAGCACATTTCTCATTTCCTTCGGCGTTGGACAGAAGATGCAATGCTACATTCTCTTGACAAGGGTTTTCTAAAGCTTGCTTGTATGCAATAGCCAATTGTAGCTTAAAACCGTACCGTTGCCTGTTTTATGTTTTATTACTGATTCCATTAACAGTGATGTTAGACAATGTCTCTGCGTTCACAACAATGGATGAGTGAGTCATCCTAACATCTCCAGTTCGGTCCATATGTCAAATAATCAGTAACAAATTATCTCTAGCAGTCCTAACTGAATCCCATGTTAAGTCGGTTCCAAAATGCCGACCCAAATATCGATCGATGATCACCAAGTATAAACAGCCGTTATAGAAGATGGATAATTGCAAACATAGAAGTTATTCAGGGAAACTCAATTGTCAGTTTGACTGAGCGCTCCAGTGATCATAATAACACAGGATCCACAAAAGGGCTTTGTTTTCTTTTATTTATTTATTTATAATATATATAAATAAATTAATGGCAAATAAATAGTTGACACTAAGAGACACCATGCCCATTTCAATAGGAATGAGTGGCCAAACTTCTATCCCTGGAAACCTGCAAAAATATTATCATCGGTTCATCCTCTCGCTCTCGACACGGTTCTGCCTCCCAGCTTGCTTTAGTTTGGATGCAATGCAATTAATTTATGACCAGAAAGACCAAATTATTGCATTCCTTCTCGATTTCCGTGCACATTGTCGGCTCAGGGACTCCTAGAAGCCCTGGAAAACATTCCTCTGATGTTCCGTCTCCATTTTGGCCTTCCTGCGTTGCTTTCCAGTCCTCTTGGTTTTACTGTCACCACAACCCCTGACCTGATCAAGATCAAAAGTACATCATAATACGAGTCAAACATTTAGCCGGTGGACCAATTTGGCTAATGCATTTCATTCCGTCGGCCGCTCTGACCCGCCCTCATTCTCTTGTCGGCAACATTTTCCCTCCTGGATTTTCATTTTCGGGTTAAAAACTCTTTTGATTTTGTTACATAAGCCATTTGAACGTTGCTTGAGCATTTGAAAAACAATTACATCAATTGGAACGCAACTCCTCATTTATTGTAGATTAGGATATTGCTCGTAATTGTTTGGCTCTATGAATGTTATGATGTATCATCATCATCTGCTTCGACTTCCGGTGTAGCTTCGGCCAGTTGGAACATTGTTTTATGTTTCACATTTCTCTTCACAAGTCAGGGTTTTCTAAAAGCCAGGCCTTGGAGATAGCGTACGACTCCTCAAAGGCTACTGCCCAATAGTAGCTTAACATGATTCAATTAGTATCCCGTCCGGTTCGTCGTTAAATCGCAACGGAGAGGCCTTTTTTTTTTGTTTTTTCGTAAAGAAAAGTTTTGGTGCTTCAACAAATTCTTAAAAACCAATGCCCGAGCTCAATGGCTTCTAACTCAAGACACTTTTTATACGCAATTATTTTCTTAGTTCCCTTTTTTTTATTATTATTATTATTTATAAAAAAAGAAAAAAAAAAGAATCTGAAACCTGCTCGCAAAATAACTCAGTTAAGATACTAAATGTACTTTAGCCAGTAAAATATCATGCAATGCCCCATACCCAGTATAATCTTAATCTGCGTCCAGCCTAGAGAAATTTTTCCTTTTTTTTTTTTTTTTTCTCAGAAGAAGACTACCCAAAACAGACGCGTCATTGGGTCCTGACCAACACAATACCGAAGAAGAACCCGGAAGATCCCACCTGGATACTAGCAAGCAAACATGCAAATGAGCATAATGCCATAATAATCAGGCCTGAGGCCTAACCATCAAGTGACCACAATAACATAGGGGTCTTACAAAGGCCCTCTTTTCTCCCCTTTGAGGAACAAATCGATGGTTGACAATAACAGACACCATACCCATTTCAATAGGAATGAGTGGCATATAGCTTTCGATCCTGGAAACATGCAAGATGTTTTCTTCATTGTTCCTCAATTTATCCTCTCTCCACATCTCTGCCTTTCAGCTTGCTTCAGTTTGTGTGCAATGCAATTATGACTAGAAAGACCAAATTGCATTTCTTCTCTGTTTCCCTAGAGATTCTCGGCTCAGCGCTTCCTAGAAGCCCTAGAAAACATTTCTTTGATGTTCCGTGATTCTGTCTCCATTTTAGCCTTTTTACCTTGCTTTCCAGTCCTCTTGCTTTTACTGTCATTACCACCCTTGACCTGATCAAGATGAAAAGTACAAATACGAGTCAACATTTAGCCAGTATCTGTCGAGCGCTACAACAGGCTTCTTGTGTTCTGTGTAAAGATATTCATATAATCTGTCCTCATTCATGCCAATGGAGGGTCCTTCTGGCAAATACTCACAAGTTCAGATAAATAAAAGATTTGCATGCACATTCTGCATTTTGGGATAAATCTTAAAAGTAAACGAGTTAAGTCTAGCTTGTCACCAAAAATGGCACATGGTATTAAAGATAACATTATTTTTGTAAAACAAATTTCAAGGAAAAAAAAGCATATATTAAAGGCAATGTAATAAATGCGATAGCTCATCCCACTCCCAGGCATGCGCTTCTGCTCAGCTAGCAAGAAATATTACATAAAGAAAGTATTAGTACCTCTAAAAGATTAGAAGACACTGAATTCCTTCCTACAGCAGTTGGAAATTCCTCACTTCCTTGCGTTATTCTAGCAACCTCAGGTAAACTCAATCTGCAAAAGAACCCAAAAATGCAGCCCAATTAGCCAGTGAAATGGCAAATAATTCAAGCGCAAGGAGTTCAATTTGCACTTTTTGCTAAGCTCACTGACTAAACTTTAAAAAGGTCTCAAATGAGAGGAGTAATAATTTTTGCAATACTTTAAATGTTTACACAGGAGCTTCAGCCAAGGGTCATCCTTCACATACTCCCCTAATATTGCAACTGCATCAGCTACTGCACCAGAAAAGAAGGTGAGATAAAGGTGAGCAATTGCTCAAGGATAATTCTCATAACCTTGACTTTAGAAATTAGGTTCCCTTTGTTCCTATTGTACCTCTCTTTGTTTCTCATCCGGACATAAGTGCATGCAGTCATGCACCAATGTCCGGCTAATTGAAATAAAATGACAATGAACAATCAATAATAAATAACTGAGTTAAAAAACAAAGAACCTATAAGTCCTTCTTAGTACTTCTACTTTTTTCCCATAGACCAGCAATACTCTTCTTCCAAAATGACAAATTAAGATGAGGTAAATTTTTCTGAGTTGATTATAGCTTTGTCATCAGGACAGAAAAAACAAAGCCATCACAATACTTAGACTCATCCCATAACAAAGGAATCTAACCATTTTAAAGAATACAATGGCATTTCAAACTATCAGTATACATCTGAGCCTAAGGCTTAGCTTAATGGTTAAAGTTCAAACTTCTGACATCTAGAGGTCCAAGGTTCAAGCACCATCCTTCGTCTATCGAAAAAACAAATTATCAGGTAGACTTTTGTATTTTAGCATTTGCTTATGAGATTTCCAGTTCACTACAGGTAAGTTTGTGAAATAAGTTTACAACTATTCATATTAAATCTAAAATTGCTAAGAACCTTGTAACCCAGTGAACATATATGGTGTCTATATTTGGGCATTTGCATATGAATTCTGTCTGTAGCTATCTCTGGGGGCCGGTGGGGAGATAGAGAGAAGCTAAAAGATGTCATATATTTTCAATTTGGTGACATACATGTATTCTTCTTATCTTGAGCAGCATAGTTTTTGTCCAACAAGCCTAGTCTCTGTTTCACTCGGGATACCTGCATTTACACAGAGCTGTAAATCCCATCAAGTCTAAAGGATCTTGATCATATGTGACTACGCAGCACTCTCACTTAATTTGGTACAGATGAACAGCAGTAGCACAGATAAAAGAAAAAATTCAGCTATTGAATATCAACAATAATGGCCTGAGAAATTCTTGGGGAGAAAAAATATTTTGGGCAATAAGCTAACTATAAAGAAAATGAGATAAAGAGAGCATCAAGCAAGGTGGCATAGCAAATTATCAGAAATTTGTGCCATGGGTCAACTCTGCACAGCACAAAGACAAGAGATAGCTCAGCTAAGTCAAATTTGGACATGGCTAAAATCCAACTGTAAGATTGAGTTTTGAAAAGAAGAAGACAGACCTTGCAGCACAACCAGGCCAAAACTTTTGAATCATCAAGCCGAAAAAATTTTGAAGGTCCAATTTCTGAAAAGAAGAATGCGAAGAAGACAATAATTATGATCAAGATGAAAACACAAACAATGATAAGAAGAAAACCTTAGGAGATGATGTCCACGTATTGACATTTCTGTGTTTTTTTTTTTGGTACATCGGAAAAGTATTTCAAAAAAGTTTCAAGATGTTTAAGTATTCCATTGAGTCTTTAATCAGAATGTAGGATCTTTAGTTATCACGAATAACTAGGAGTTGAAGTAAATATGTCACAATTAGGGCCAATATCTAAATGCTTAATATTTCGAAAACAAGTGGGTTGTAAAGCATATATGCTCTCTTATGAATTCATTCTCATTTCACAAGAAGAGTAACAGCTTCCAACTTCCAATTTGTTCCTTGAGAGCATATTTCAACTACTAAGTGAAATTGCAACAGAAAAATACACAAAATAGTGCTCTAAAGTTCAACAAGGTCGTAAGAGATCAGCATCATGAGCATGTGTTTGAAGAAAATGGATTATTTATTTCCCACACTGTTGTTGTTACATGAAACACACTAGAATAATGCAGGTAGTAAGAAATAAACCTTTGATTTCACAAACCAATTGCATACAGTTATCTGCAATTGGTATTAAATGTTGATATCCAGGATAGCCATCAATGAAAATTATATCATCTAATTGCCTGAACTTCCCTGGATCATCACCCTTCTGCATGACAGCAAAGGAAAGGCATAATTAAATGAAATGGGAGAAAATGTCGATGGCAGTATCCACTTGAGCAACCAAAACAATATTCGCTATATCTAGAGAAGCCAGCAGACCCAGTTGACAGGCCTGTATCAAAATTATGCAATTTAAATAGATAACAGCTACAGCTGAGAAAAGAATTTAACCTATGTCAAAACAGAAGTTTAGAGCACCTAAAAACTTTAGGTGACTTAATCTTACAATGAAATAGTAAAGTAATGTTGACCAGAATGTAGCAATTATGTGCAATAAATAAGATAAATCACAGCAAGGTATGATCAACATATTAAGCTCTAAATTAGATTTACATGAACAAATCATAGCATAAGCTTACACTTGTGTAACCTGAGCCTACAGTGAACCCTAGAATAGGATTACCATTTTATAAACCGCAGTTTACAAGTACCCAGGCAATAACAACAAGAAACTTTGTTCCGTCAACAATTGCATTACATGATTTTTGTTGAAGCCTCCCTCCCTCCCTCCCTGCCTCTCTCTCTCTCTCCCTCTCTCTCACACACACACACACACACACACAAAGAGTCATGCACATCTACACACATTTCTTGGCATTGTTTATTTAATGGAACCTGTATTTTATTCCATAATTGGTGGGCTAAATTGCAATGATTCCATTTATAAGAAGGAATTAGAAGTCAATGGAAAACGAGGCGTTCTTTTGCTGATCATAATGATGAGAAAGGAAAATGAATAAATGACAATTGTACCTTCATTCTAGCTTCTTCAAATATGGGCAACAAAATGAACACAGGATCAACTGCAGTTGCAGTGTATAAGCGCCCATCTGTACTAAAGAACAAACACTCAAAAAACAGAATATGGGCAGAGCAAACAGAACTTCAATGTGTTGAATATTAAGAATGTTTGAGTAAGTAATCGTCCATATGTAATACATTGGGTAAGCGAACATTTTGGGAACCAAAGTTGTAAGGTTCCTAATAGTTTGCCGAAAAGAAGTAAGCAAGAGTACTTTGAAGGTCAAATGCCCGTTTATAATATTCACCTTGACAAACATAATCACCCAGAAACCAGGATGTATAAGATTGCTTGAACCAGTGAAGCTCCTGAAGCACCCCATTAGTGAGGAGATAGCACATTTCAATCCCTGTCAAATAGACAATAGTAGTACGTTTCAAGGCTTTAGCAGTTCTTGTGGCGCATACAAGGCATGAATTTTCACAACATCCAGCTTCAAAAACCTTGTTTAATTTTTCTTTAGAAAAAAAAGTGCCAATTGAAGAACGAGGGATGTAAACAATCGATTTTTAACTCCACCAAATTCAAATTCAAGCAAGCAACCCTCCCCAAACACCCCCGGGGGCCCCATATTATAATTGGGTACATGGTTCAACAACATATAAAAAGAAAGAAAGAAAAAAAAACAGAGAGAGAGAGAGAGAGAGAGAGAGAGAAGCGTAAAAGGGAAACCGAGAAAGAAAGAAAGAAAGAAGCAATCTTGGAATGGGAAGCAGCTATACCTGATTTTGGATGTCGAAGTGACAAGAAGCACCCCACTGCATTCCCATTTGAGCAATCACCTGTAAAAATTAATAGGCAAGACAATTTATAAATGAGAAAAAAAAAAAAGAAGAAGAAAAGAAAATAAGAATTAAAAGTAAAAGTGTGTGTACTTGTATGGGTGTTCTTCATTTTCCCAATAAATTCTCCTTTGGTTTGGAGAAGAAGCAAAGTAAAGGGCAGAAGAAAAAGAAGAAGAAGAGAGAAAGAGAGACAGAAGATACTTTGGGCGGTGGTGGTGGTGGTCGGAGCAACGAGAAGACGAGTTTCATCAGCGCCGTTCCACCATTCCATCCCTGCTTTTCAATTGTGCAACGAGACTAGCGCCACAAAACCCCCCCACCCCCGGCGCCAGCGCCACCCCTAATATCTGTTCTGGGCGGCCTTGGATTGACAGCGCGCCTAAGCCACAGTGCTCCTCTCTCTCTCTCTCGCTCGCTGCACAAAACCCCGGTTGTTGACATCAGTTGGCTAAGTTGAGCTGCAAATAAGATAACTAAGGTTTTTAATACATGAAACGTACGAATTATAATTTTTAATTAATTCAAGATATACATACTCTCCATCTTTATTTTTTAAAATATTATAAATATCCAAAATAAAAATATAAATAAATAATATATAGATGCAAAAGTTAGCTCAGTTCAGGTCTCCATTCCCGGAAATAAAAGCTTTGCAAGTTGCCTCAATCCAAAGCCATTGTTATGGGCCAAAAAGAAGCCATCATTCACATCTGTTTGTATGTTTGTATGTATGTATGTATGTGTTGCGTATGAATGTAGTGGTGCCATTTGCTGGTCCGGATCCCAAAACCCAAAAATCAATCCAATTATTAATTAATTAATTAATTATTATTATTATTATTATTGCTCCCAATTGTCGTCGCCGTCATCATTTAGTTCAAACATCTAAATCGCGCAAGCGTTACTTAAAACCTGCTATATGCGTTACATTATACGCGTAGCACACGCGCACACGCACGCCGTGCACGCACGCACAGAGTTCAATGTTCGTTGCGATTGAAGCGAGGTGGGGTGGGGGGACGGGTCGGGGACAGACCCACCAGACTTGGACTTTGGAGGAAATCGATCCTTTTCTTTTCCGGAAAGTAAAGAAAAAAGACCCAAAAGCCAACGACGCGGCAGTGCCCACACACAAACGCAGAAAGGTAATTCCTTTCTCCCTCCCACGTTCTCAGATCTTTCTCTTTTAAATTGGGTTTCTCTCTCTCTCTCTCTCTCTCTCTCTCTCTCTTTAATTTTTTGGGCCTTTGGGTTTGTGTGGGAAGGAACTGCTTTTTGTTATGTTTATTTATTTATTTATTATTATTGTTGTTGTTGTTTTTGAGTTTGATTAGGTTCTTAGGGAGAGGAAGAAAGAAGGAAGGGAAAGAAAAAAAAGAGGGGAATGGCGGAGGACGGGGAGGAGAAAGTAGTGGTAGCGGCGGAGGAGACTGAGAAGAACAAACAGTCGAAGCAGAAGCGGAAGCAGCACAACAAGAAGGGCTTTGTTTCGCGCCTTTGGAACGGTATTTTCAGATGGCACGGCGGCGACGATTTCGAGAAGAGACTGCAATACATCTCCAAGGAAGAAGCCGCCGTTCTTGCTCGCATGAAGCGCAGATCCCTCGCTTGGAGGAGAACGACCCGCCATCTCATCATTTTCTCCGTCATTTTTGAGGTTGCTCTATTTCAATTCAAACCCTCCCCCCCCCCCAAACCACTCACACGCACACAACATCCTTTTACCTGTTCGCTTGTCCAACTTTATGTATATGTAAAATTTCAATTTCAATTTCGATTGTGTCTTCTTCTCCTTCCCACCTCCCTCCCCGGGAAATTAGCGTAAACTGCTCGGGGTGGATCCGCAACTCATTGTTCATTGTGTTTTTCCGTATCCTGTGTATTTGTATGGATTGCCCAACAGGACTGCAAACGAATCCTGAAAACATTCCTCTACTTTTTTTATGCATTAATTCCATGTCATTCTATTAGTCTGCTTTTGGGCTTATACTGGTTTGTAAAACTTGGAAACCTTCGTTTCTTGAGAATTTGTCTCTTATTTGTGATCTGGGTTAGTGCTGCAAAGGTTATGCTCTTGGGATATGAGTCCTTCCATCTGACAATCCTGATTCTCTTTAATCCAGGTTATTGCTGTAGGTTATGCTATTATGACAACAAGGTCCATGGATTTAAATTGGAAGATGAGGGCATTTCGAGTGCTACCAATGTTTCTTTTGCCTGCCCTATCGTCCATGGGATATTCGGCTTTTGTCAGTTTCACAAAGATGTGTAAGTCTCTTGACCATTGATAGACCTTCCACTTTTGTAGGTATCTATCTTTTTTCTTCATTTTATAACATGCAAAGAGTGAGCCTTGGTGTAATGTTAAGGTTACTCCATCCTGACTTGGAGGTCTTTTTTATGTGAAAATAAGGGTGAAGATGCATATATCTAACCATTCCTTAGACTAAGATGCCTTTCTTCTTTTTTCCATATTACAACTCATGTATGTGGATCTATACGTGAAGAACGTAATTCATCCTGTTATAGAGATATGTGCTAGCTGGGGCACTGTGCTTTGGATGATTTAAGTTTATGAGGCTGCTTTAATGAGGAATAATAATTTAAGTGGGACTGGCCTTCCAGCTTATTTGTTGTCTTGGTGGATTAGAGCCAGTAGCAGATAACCATGTTTGTAACAATATCTGGGAAGACTAATAGGTAAACTTGTAAGGGGGAAGTGTAACCCATATTTGAAATTTAGATCGTCCACGTGTTTGTGCCTGATTTTTTCCTTCCCACTGGCTCAGTATGATTGTCCATGATTATTTCCGCCAAACAGGTTCTACTGCATTTTATGCATGAAAAGTATGAGCTACGATGTGCACATTAGTCTCTGAACAATGACGGTGAGTAGATGGTTACTTTGGTGAGTAGGAAATGAGTTGGGCTAATTGGTAAACTTGTAAGGAAAAAGTGTAACCCATATTTGAAATTTAAATTGTCCACATGTTTGTGCCTGATTTTTTTCTTCTCACCAGTTCGGTATGATTGTCCATGGTAATTTCCCTCAAACAGGTTCTACTGCATTTTATGCATGAAAGGTAGGAGCTATGATGTGCACAATAGTCTGTGAACAATGACCGTGAGTAGATGGTTGCTTTGGTGAGTAGGAAATGAGTTGTGTGTAGATTTGTGGTTAATGTGGGTGGGTTTTATTGTTTGAAACAAAAGGAAAGCTAGCTGACTCCAGGAAAACAATTGAAATCTGCAGCCTTCACACCTATGACTGTTTAGGTGACACCTATAGTTCCCTATGCCTCACATCTTCAGTTATAATTGTGTTGTACAATCCCAAGGAACTTAAAGCTGCAGAATATCTGCAAAATGTCTCAAACATGTCATTGAACTTGCATCTAATTTTAGCATCCAATATGAATGTAAGGAGCCTGCAATGTTGTGAAGAAGCTCTTGAGCATCTCATTAAATATGCATCTAACATCACATCTAAGGAGTCATAAAGTTGTCAAAGTTATGTATTCATTTATTCAATCTCTTGATGATAAGGTTCAACTTTAGAATTGACTTGCCATTTTATCTGAAGAGGGCCTACTACATCCAGGACTCATTGGTGGGTGAATCATGGCACCACCATTTTTCTAATATTGGGGGAATGCACATGTTTGTAATCTTCTTCTTCTTGTCATCATTGAATGCAAGGCTAGCAGCATCCTAACCCCTACCTCCAGCCAAAAGAATTTTTTTAAAAAAAATAAATAAATAAAAATAAAAATAAATAAATAAATATATATATATATATCCAAAGAAGAAAAGAAGCAGTATGAAGTTTAAAACTCGAAAATCAGATGTCCAACGGCAGGAAGTTTGAGCATTCATGATGTTAAAGATGAAAAGAAAAGTTTTAACAGGAAAAAACTAAGTTAGTTGGCTTTACTTCAGAGTATTAACTAGTTGTGTATTAATTGGTATTTTATACAAATATTCTATGGCAGACAAAGCTGTCATTATTTTTCAACTCTTTGCAAATGTAGGTATCTTTCTGCATGCTTCATACATCTAACCTCAGTTCCTTATTATAGTTTGATAGATCGAGTCCCAGATTTAATCTTTAGGACTACTGTAGTTTATGGTTTTTGACTGGAATCAAGAAACTAATTAATACAATTTTGATTTTTCAATGTTGTAGGTGATCGTAAGGATCAGAAAACTCTGGAAAGGCTTCGAGCTGAGAGACAAGCAAAAATTGATGAACTTAAGGAGAGAACAAACTATTACACTACACAACAGCTCATTGAGGTAAAATAAGAGTTAGTTTTGTTGCTTTACTCGAATCTCTTTGGTCTGTTGGATGGCCCCTCTATGAGCTTTTATTTTGTATTTGATATCTGATTTAAAGCTGAGGATTTAAGAAATGAAGCCTTGATGCTTTTCTAAGCATCATTTTTAACCTTTTTAAAACTTTGTTTTCCCTTAAGTCTGTTGATGACTGAAATGTTACTCAGCCAAGCAGGAAGGACATTGAGAGTAATATTTTCTGTTTGTATAAAATGCAGATAAGTAATTATTTTGCAGTTGGTGAAAGTTAAATCTTGAAATTATTTTCTTCCAGTTATTAATTTCAACATCTAGTGTTATTTATAGACTCTTATTGAAATGAGATCTCAATTTTAGGCATTTTGTTAAGCATGGAAAGAACTGCACTTATTGCAAATTTTGCACGTGTTGTGCAGAATTTTGTGATTCTAGGTGAGCATAGAATGTTCTACTAAAAGGGGGCATCCCAATGCACGTGGCTCCTACATTGTGGGGTTTAGGAAAGGTTAGATATACATATTTACACAACCTTACTGATGCTTTTTGATAAAGGCAATTTCCACAACTAGAACCTGTGATGTCCAGGTCACAATAGAGTAATTTTACTGTTAATACTAAAACTCTCCTTTCAACATAGAATTCTTTACTAAATTAGGTATTTTTTTGTATTTGCTTATAGACTTTAAATTGACCCTTTTGTTACGAGCTACCTCATTTCAAGTTCTGTTAGGAAAAGCCTCTGAGAAGAATATTCGGTTTAAGTTGGATGGAATGCATGCTTCTGGATTATCCCTTTGTTTTCCTTGTTTTCTTCATCCTTTCTTTTCAGTTTTTTAATTCTTTGGGACAACTGTGTGGTAATTGTGTCCATATTTATTTTTCATCAATTTTGTCCCTTATACTTTAAAGAGATAGAAATTCAGTTATAGAATGAGAGAATCTTTTGCAATGTGGAAAGGGTTTCATTTTGCAAACGAGAAATTAGGGGAAATAAAACAGAAGCAAAGATAAAACTAAGATAAAATGCTGCAACCACTCAATGTCTGCTAAAGAAGTTCCTCTTGAAACTCTGGATGACATGTTATGGGATGAGCTTTATGATCATGTTTTGCAAGTGTAAGGGATGCTCAATAGGCGGCAAACAAGTAGTTTAAATTTCCCTTTGCAGAGATATGATCCTGATCCTGCGGCAAAGGCGGCTGCTGCAACTGTGCTGGCATCTAAGTTGGGGGCAGATTCAGGCTTGAAAGTGCACATGGGAGATGAATCTATGCTTAATGCTCCAACAGGGAAGAGTAACGATGTTGAATTTGTGCAAGCTGGTGGACTTCGGAACAGAAAGCCAGTGCAAGCCAGGTCCAGTAGCACTGGGAGCACTGTTGCACACCATTCTGAAGAAGAAATCCCACATTCTAGTGCAAGGAGCGAAGTTGCTCAGACTTCTGAGCTTAGTCAGCTTGTTGTCGAGCATCACAATCCTCAATCATACCCTGCGCACGACGGGGGGTGGATTGCTCGTATAGCAGCATTGCTTGTGGGGGAGGATCCAACACAATCTTATGCATTGATATGTGGCAACTGTCATATGCACAATGGTGAGTTGACTGTCATTCACATTTTTGTTTACTGTTTTGATGGAGGCCTAGCATTCTTCATTGCGTGCTCGTATTCTGCCATATGCAGAGTAACGGAGCAGCCAATTGCAGTTGTTGATGCATAAAAATGATGATTTAAACTTTTCTTCCTCTTTTGCCCCTCCCCCTCCTTCCCGTGTCCAGGGCTTGCCAGGAGGGAGGATTTTCCATACATTACATACTACTGTCCACACTGCCATGTCCTAAATCAGCCAAAACGGTCAGAAGAGCTGGTTTCTGGTTCACCTACCCAAACTTTGAGCACTTTGAGATCCGAGGGAATTGTTGAAGCAGTCAGCAGCGCCAAGGAGGATCCTGCTAGTGACATAACAAGTAATAGTCCTGCCGGAGACGATGGTTCGGAGACTGATGAAGTAATCGAAAAGGTAGTTTCAGGAGACTCGGCTAGTTAAAGGCGGGTTCCACATAACGCGAGTCCAAAAGGTTTTGTTTTATTCAGCCTTCTGAGTGTCTGGTGTGTAGGCGTATTGTATGGGTGTCATTTTGGTGCTGGACTTACAACATGTTTTGCCCTTTGGTTTGTGTTGTAACAAAGAAATGATTGGTATATCATATCAGAGTGCCATCAGACCATGGACTTGTGACAAGTAGGCTAATAGTTACGACATTTGTTATGATTCTGCAAACAAGTCCTGATTCCGCAAATGACATCTCTTAAAATATTTGTGCTATCTGATCTGTGTGAAGAAGTAGAGAGCCTTTCGTTTACCAAATTTAAGTTTGGGGACTAATAAGTTAATGCGCTTGAAAGCTGTGTTCTCTTGTTCTTCTTATTTATTTATTTCTTTTTTTTTCTTCTTCTTCTAGGGTTCTCTCCATTAAAGCCGTTTGGTAATAATAATTCCTACGGTCAGAAGAAGTCATCTGACGAGGGCCTCCCTCACTCAAATTTCAACCGGGCTTCATCAAGTTCGCGTTAAGTCGTAACGTCATCAGCTTGGTCTCTCGGCTGTCGCTGGCATGGTTGTTGGGTAGTCGGTCGTGTCACCGCTCCCCCACTCCCAGGCGTAAAGGGTGGTCATTGGTAGCCAGGTCAAGGCAGCATTGATCAGGTGGCCTGGCCTCCCTTCAATCAAAGAATTAGAATTCAAAATTTTTAATTTTTTTTTATTGTTTTTTGTTTTTAATAAATATAAATGAAAAGCCAAACGAAAAAAGAAAGAAATAGAGTAGTTGTTGTTGTAACTTGTAATTCCAATTCCCCATTACCGCAACGCATAAACCTAATCTTCCGAAAAGGAAACCCCACCAAACAACAAAAAGCACCGTCTGCCCTGCGCTCTCTCTCTCTCTCTCTCTCTCTCCCTCGCTCCTCCTCTGAACTCAGAACAGCTAGCCCAACTGCTCACCGCCTCCCTCCCTCTCCCAGTGTCATAGAATCAATTGGGTGTTTTTGCGTGGCACTCGTACACCGTGAGGAAAGGCGAAATCAAGACTTGTCTCCGCCGCCACTAGTAAACCAAGAAAATGGCGGCCTCCCGTTGATGAACTATGAACTACACCTTTAACACCCACATCTGTAAACCATGACTGTGACCCCTGCCACTGCCATTGCTACCCGCTTCAAGGCCATTATTGTTACTAGTGCGTCATAAATTTCCCCCATTACTAATCTTCCTCGTAAACTGTCATGTCAACCATTTTGGCCGCTGCCACCGTTGCCATGGTTGGTGGTTTGATACCTTGCCCAACGTACTGGAAGCTGAATCTAATATTCGAAAGTTGGATAATCTGATTGTAAGTTGTTGGATACTATTTTTAAGAATTAATGTACTAAACAAAAATTTAAATTCAAACCCATCAATCCTTGTCAATGCTCAGGCTGATTTGCATTGCCTATTGAAAGCCGATTTTAGTAGTCCTAACTTTCTCTGTTTGTCTAATTAGAACAGTAGCTCCGCATGTTATCAACATCTGTAGATGTCAAAAATGGTGCTTCTGAGAAGCACATGCGGTCCTTATCAGATATGAGCAATCCTTCTTCCATCCCACACAACTTTGAGGACGTGAGGAAGAATTCCATCTTTATACACACGTTATCACCATCTCTCTGTGTGAACTTGAGACTATCACCAAGAGCTTCCGCTCTGATTATGTTTTAGGTGAAGGTGGATTTGGAATTGCCTACAAAGGTTACACTGACGGGAATGTCAAGGTTGGCCTCAAATCTCTCCCTGTTGCTGTCAAGGTTCTGAACAAGGAGGGCCTTCAAGGCCACTGTGAATGGCTGGTAAATATATCTCTTTGTTCTTCTTTGTTATTGATTGTTCAGAAATCTCCTCTCCTCTCTCTCTCTCTCTCTCCCTCTTCCGTCCCCCACTTGCTCAGCACTAGCCTTTCACATGATTGCAATATCTATTTTTGTAACTGACAGAAGTTAACTTTCTCGGGCAGCTAAGGCGTCCCAATCTGGTCAAATTGATTGGATATTGTTGTGAGGATGATAACCGATTACTTGTTTATGAGTTCATGTTTTGAGGAAGCCTTGGCAATCACCTCTTTCGAAGTATGATTGTTTTTTTCCTACATCTTTGTCTTGCTTGTCATCACATAGAACTTATAATACCATGTGTTTTCCCCTTCCTAAATGATAACACAGGGTCATAGGATTGACCTGTTGAGGTTGAATAAAAGTCTTGTTACAAACAAAATCTCATACTTTGACTATGCTTCATTTCTTTGACATGTTCGAACAATTACTATGATTACTTCCAACTGTTATTCTTTTGCAGTGTACAAATTTATTTTTCATGTCTTTGAAAAACACTTCCGACTGCAATTAATTTGGAATTAGTACTTAGCTGAGCTGAGTGGCTTTTGCTTATCCTATCAGCATAGTCCTACAAAAATAATATGAATGATTGTTTAAAAATGGTCAGTCAAAATGGTATGAGTGTGATGCTAGCTAATTAAATGACGCTACATAATGATGAGTAAACCAACATAAATAATCTATCATCTTGTCCAATGTATAACTTTGCTCTTTTGGATGATTTATGGGAATGTTGGTGCCACAAAAATCTATCATTCTAATGAAATGGCAACATGCTAGGAGGATAGGCCATTATAGTCAGTTTTTGATTTGTTTTTGTTAACTCAAGTTGACATTGCCTATCCTGCCATTCAGAGGCAACTGTTCCACTATCTTGGGCCAAAAGAATGATGATTGCTCTTGGAGCTGCCAACGGGCTTGCTTTCCTCCACAGTGCTGAAAGGCCAGTCATATATAGAGACTTCAAGACCCCTAATATATTGTTGGACTCTGTAAGGGATTTACATTAATTTCTTTTCCACAGAATTTTTGTATTCTTTTATTAATACAAGGGTAGTGTTTTCCTATTCTGATGCTAGTTGGACTCTTTAAATGTTTTTTTTATTAATGTGTTTTCTACATAATTCTTATACATTTTTTCCCTTCCTGGACTCCAAAATGTAGGAGTCTTGTGCATTGCAACAACTTTTTTTTTATTGATAAAGGGTAGCATTTTCCTTTTCTGATGCTAGTTGTGTATCGGCAGGACTATACAGCCAAACTGTCTGATTTTGGGCTCACAAAAGCTGGGCCACAAGGTGATGAGACACATGTATCAACTCAAGTAATGGGTACCCATGGTTATGCTGCCCCTGCGTAGGTAATGACTGGTATGACTGACAACCATCTCTGAAATGCTTAGTTTATTATTCAGATTATTTGATTTTTTTGTCCTTCTTTCGTTCCAGTAGAAGATTAGAGAAAGATTGAAAGTGTTTTGTTGGAAGCTTAACCAATTACGAAGAATGTGGCCATGCTTACAAACATAAATCCTGGAGATGAGTTTCAGGAATCTTTTGGGGGACATGATAGGTAAATGGGTGGAAGTATTGGGTATCAGCTAAAAGCATCATGAATCAAAAAGTGGGTGGTTTTGTAGTTTTAACTGCACCTGTGTTTCTGGTTGTTTAAAGTCCAATAGAACAGGAATGAAGTACAGTAAAGAGCAAAAAATAAAGCTTGTTAATTTTGAGAAAATGACTCTGTAATGTGCTGAAGCTTTAATAGACGGTAATTTTCTTCTTTGTGCCTTTTTTTTTTTTGATTCATTCGGAGGCCGAGGCCTATTGAGCCAAAGTTATGACACATAGGATGGTCCTCCCCTTGCCAAGACTCCCGCATGCTATGCAGGTTTGCATGTTTACGCTATGAAACATTATTGAATCTATGCTATGCAAATGTACACTTTGCATGTTTACTGCAGGGCTTCAAAAAAATATGCCATAGGGCAGATACATAGTTGTGTTCTCATTTTGTTGGATGTGATGTGATGTGCCAGTGCAGGTCATCTGACTGCAAGAAGCGATGTATACAGCTTTGGGGTTGTTCTTTTGGAGCTATTAACTGGAAGGAAATCAGTTGACAGGACCAGGCCCAGTAAGGAGCAGAGTCTGGTAGATTGGGCCCGTCCAAAATTGAATGACAAGGAATTCGCTGCAAATAATTGATCCTCGATTGGAGAACCAGTACTCCACGAAGGCAGCAGAGAGAGCCTGCAGATTGGCATACTATTGTCTGAGTCAGAATCCTAAAGCTAGTCCCTTTGATGAGTGATGTAGTTGAAACTTTAGAACCTCTTTCAACGTAGCAATGATGGTTCTGATGAGGTCTCATCGTCTTCATTGATCCCAGCCTTAAGACATGGTGGTGGTGCATTTGCAACAGGTAGAATGACTGATTATCGGATGCGCGGTAGATATGTCAGCAATGTTGGTCCCAGTTCAAGTTGTCGGTCCTCTAATCCAAGTTGCTCCCCAGGGGCAGGAGGTGTCCCAGCAGCATGTGGAGTCAGATGAGCTGCAATCTCCACTGAATTTGCAGTGCCTTTGCTTCCCCCAGCCTTCCAGAGTGCTGAAAATGATTGTTATAATCACATTCACATTCACAAGTACATTGCTCTTCTGTACATTCTATCCTCTTGACCTCAACCGGACGTTGACCGTTGCCGCGGACACGCTGGCTGCACCTTTTCTCTGAGGCTGTTGCATTGTGAATGGAAATTGGCAGATGAAGCAGGTACTGTTTTTCACTTCCTGGCTTTATAAATCTTGCTACGTTGCTCGAGTAGTCTCCGGAAATGGCATTTTCTGTTTCTATAACTTACTGTTGAGGTGCGGACTAATTAGTTGTTTCACAATGTTTTATTGTTTCTTCTTTATGGCGTACGTGAAGGAGACACCTCGAGTGACAGATCTTCTTGAACTTTAAAATTTGAGGCTGGCGGTGGCGTTATTGCCATCATTCATTCCGCCATGAGACTCTTGGGTTGTCTTAAGTTTAAAAACCGTTGTGGGAAATGGTTTTGATGGCGACGATAAGTTAGAAACCATGGTGGCAATAAGCTTCTGCTAGAAGTTGCCCATTCAAACTGGAGAGTGGATGAGCGAAGACCTGAGATGAGTACTAATTTCTTGTCTGCCCCTACAATCCGATGGACTTCATGAACCAAAAACATAAATTCTCGTTTTCTCTCTCACTCTTTTTTATTTTTTTGGGCTTCTTGTTAAAATAAGGTAAAATTAAATTGTATAATTGTAAATTTTAATAAAAAAAATTAAAAAATTAATTAATATTATTTTTTCATATAAAAAATATAATTTCTTTATTCATTATAATTATCAAGAAATAATTTTTATAAATTAATTTTTTTTATATCTAACTAACTATTTATATATATTAATATTCAAATTTAAACAAAGAAATTCTTATTATTATTAATGAATATAAATTTTAAGACCGAAAATTTTGAAATTTTTTTTATAAAAATGTGAGAATTATAAAATTTCATCAATCTTACTATAGTGCAATTGAGGTTTTCAAATTTATATATGATTATAGAGTCATAAGATCCTATAATCCAAATTAAAATTTTAGCAACCCTAAAACCTATATTTGAGTGCTCCAACTTCGCTCCTCCAGCCTTGCAACCTTAAGTATATCATCTGAATGTAAAGAATTTTCCTTAGTTAAAGGATAGGATAGCATTTATGGCATATTTATTCCGAGTGACCTACGTGAATTCAAATAAAAATAATTAATTTTTATATTATATAAAAAAAATTTATATTACACATTAATAAATATAAAATATAAAAATTAAATTATACCTATTTAAATTTTGCCGTAGCGTATTTAGTGGCCTTGGCACTCGTGAAAAGAAAAAAATCCAGTGCCTTTTAACCTGTGCAGTTATAGAGACCACTGAGCATCTCACAAGTTCCAAAAAACATTTAATGCAATTATTGAAACGGAAGGAAAATCCAGTCCATTATATGGAGCATTTATTGACTAAAATTCATGGCAAAGTCAATCACTACTCCACAAAATACCATTAAATGTACTCGGTGGTGGTTCTGCTTATATTTATTCTGCAGCAACAGGGATGGCATTTCTTAACCCACACCGTTTCTTCGCTGTTGTTCTGGTTTAGTCCATAGAAAAGATTTAACTTTGACATGGCAGAACTCGCACCGAGTTCCCTGCCGGAGTTCACGGTGAGAAGGGGCGAACCAGAGCTAGTAGCACCAGCCAAGCCGACGCCGCTAGAAGTCAAGCATCTTTCTGGTATTGATCAACAAGGAGACCTTCATTATCACATGCCAATCATGCAATTCTACAGGCACAATCCGTCGATGCAAGGGAGAGACCCTGCGAAGGTAATAAGGGACGCACTCGCGCAAACTCTAGTGTTTTATTACCCTTTTGCCGGCAGGATCAGACAGCTGCCGTCCGGGGAGCTTGTGGTGGATTGCACAGGCGAGGGTGCCATGTTCTTTGAAGCCGAAGCCGACGTAACCCTCGAGCAGTTTGGTCATCCAATTCACCCTCCATTCCCCTGCTTGGAGAAGATCCTCTACGATGTGCCTGGTTCCTATAAGATTCTTAATTGCCCGTTGCTACTCATTCAGGCAAGTAATTCCCGATTTCGATTATTAAGTTCCTGGCAACACCCGCAATGATCAACTTTACGATGATCCCACCCCCACTGTGCCCGTTGCCTTTAACAGACCCTTGGACACATTTATTTATTTATACGCGTATGTACAGGTAACACGCCTCAAGTGCGGTGGTTTCATACTTTGCGTCAATTTCAGCCACACAATGTGCGATGCCGCAGGCCTTTTTCAGTTGCTGAATGCCATGAGCGAGATTGCGCGAGGTGCCGATTCCCCTTCCATTCAACCTCAATGGCAAAGGGAACTGTTGATGCCTAGAAATCCGCCCTTTTTGACTTTCCCTCACGATGAATTTTCGGAGGTTGATGATGATGAGACTATAACTGCCCTGTTCCCGGCAGATTTGAAGGTCCAACGTTGTTTTCTTTTTGGTCCGGAAGAGTTGTCGGCGATTAGAAGATTTGCGCCTCCGCATTTGCACTCATGCACCAAGTTTGAGATGCTCAGCGCTTGCTTATGGCAATGCTGCGCGGCAGCATTGCGAGTAGACCCGAATGAGAAGGTAAGAATGCGATTTCCAGTGAACGCACGCTCCAAACTATTCAATCCTCCGTTGCCAGTGGGGTATTATGGGAATGTGATAGCCACGCCGGTTGCGGTAACTAGTGCTGGTGAGCTATGCCAAAACCCATTGGGGCATGCGATCGAGCTGGTGAGGCGTGCCAAAACAATGGTGAATGAGGAGTACGTGAGATCTCTAGTTGATATGAATGCCATAAAGGGTCGACTTCCGGCAGCGCAGGCGTACTTCGTGTCAGATATGACACACATAGGCCTTGAAAAGGTGGACTATGGGTGGGGAGAGGCTGTCTATGGAGGGCCACAGGGGCCTTGGTCTGACGAGGACATTTTTTGTGTGGAAAGCCATCTCTTGCCTTTCAACGATAATAAGAAAGGGGAGAATGGTATCATGATGCTGGTTGCCTTGCCTGGACAAGCTATGGAACGATTCACAGTAGCATTGCAGGGAATTCTGAAGAATGGAACTTGCAAGACGTGAACACTTGAGCCTTTCGTCGATGAAAAATCTGCCGGATTGCAGCCTAAACTTCAACTTCAACCATTCTGCTTGTAGTGACATCTTTTCTAACCAAATAAATTGATCGAAATTGCCCTTCCACCTTTTTTCTCAACTGTTTTTTACTTTGTGCTTGAATTAATTTCTTTTGGGGTTCAGTGATATCCATCAACCTTGAGATTAATTGTTTATACCTAAAAAGGACCTTTGAGTCTAATTACTCTCAACTCTCTGTTGTTAAGTTAGTGTCATTTTTTGATTTATAAATTAACCCCAACCTTTCTTAGCTTCTTTAATGTAGCATTCTTTAATGTAGCATGTAAGTATTTCTACCCCAAAAAAAAAATGGGGGGGGGGTCATTATATTTTAAAAATTTATAACTTACAAAACAAAATAATCATGTCTTGCCTTTACAATATCATAATCTCTGTTAACAAAAGTTATATAACCAAATCATCATATTTCAATTTACCAAAATTGGCACCTAAAACCTACACCCTACTGCTGTGCATCCTTAAATTTTAAAACCCCCAACTTCGCTCCCTCAGCCTCGCAACTCTGTTAAGGACTAGATTTGGACCCGTGCATTGTGTTGATTCTAAGGACTATAAGATTAGAGGGTCACATGTTGTTAATTTTAAATTCATTTTTAAGTACTAGATTTGTATTGTGGACATATACACTCATATCTTAAAATTAGAACTTACTTATTATTATTCTTGTTGAATTTATTTTTTTTAGAAAAAAAAAATGTTTTCATTTGAATACAATGAACTTCTTCAATACTTGATTTTAATAATAACAAGTCTAAAACACTACCACTTTCACTTTGCTTCTGAACGGCTGGACTTAATAGTTTGAATTCCATCGCCGGGCATCTAAACAATTGGACTTATTTTTATGAGGTGAGCGTTAGTACAGAAACAAGTTAAACCTGAGACAGTAGAAAAAGAAACACACTGGATCAGTCAATTAAATTTTCGAGAAAAAGAAGACTACCCATCGAATATTCGGGGGAAGAAAATGGGGCAGAAAATACCATATATATATATATATATATATATATATAAAGGAAAACTTGCACGCTCTTAGCCATCTCCGCTTTTGGCAGCTCAACCGTTTTAGGTCCTCGAATTCGAATTGGCCTCTAGCATTCTTCATCATAGTAAAATCAAAATAATTTGTTTTCGTAAATACCTTACAAATTCCTAAATAGCATAAAAATTACTTTGAAGGGTACAGAGAAATTACGCGCAGTCAAATCTTGAAATTTTAAATATATACCGATTACTGATTAGGCAGGGAAAATGGGGGAATTGTAACGTAAACAACGACGTGGACTCAACTAGAGAAGAGGGATAATTTATGCCATATTTATGTCATATTGCATTATAAGAAAATTAATATCAAATTGCAACATAAAAAATGGCAGTTATTGTGATGAGGAAAAAAAAAACCGAGAATAGAAATGTTAATTATAAAAATAAGGAGATTTTGATTAATATCAATTTTAAGTTTTTAAACAATTTGTATATAATTAATATAGAGAATGAATTCAAGTAAGCTTTCTCTCAATTTTTTTTCTTTATATTATTGTAATTAAGTATAGATATTTGAATGTAATAAAACATAGATATGATATCCTTGGTTAAAGGATAGGATAGCATTTATAGCATATTTATTTCAGTGAGATAAGCGTATTTATTGGCCCAACCACTTGTTAAAAAACACTAATACAAATTAAGTGATAATGAAGAAAAAAATTTAAATAATCTTTATATTATTTATAAAAATTTTATAATAAATTAATATTTTTCTATATAATATAATATATCTTATATATATAATATAAAGAATTTTCATATTTATTCAAATTCACCACTTTTATATTTATATTTATATGTATATTTATGTAATCAAATTTGGAAAAAAAACAAAAAAAAAAAAACAAGAAGAAGAAGAAGAAATCCAGCGCATTTTAACTTATGCCATTTAAGAAATTGAAGAAAAATGCAGACCATTCTGCAGAGCATTCAAGTTATTGACTAAAAAATAAAAATCATAGAAAAGTCAATAGCCACTCCACAGAATGGCATTAAATGTACTCTGGTTCTGCTTATATATATCGAAATGATTCGTCTAAACCTATCAATTCTGCAGAGACAAGCCTGGCATTTCTTAGAGCAACACCTTTTTCTTTGTTGCTGCTCTTGTTCAGTTCGTAGATATATTAACTTTGACATGGCAGAACTCGCACCGAGTTCCCTGCCGGAGTACACGGTGAGAAGGGGCGAACCAGAGCTAGTAGCACCAGCCAAGCCGACGCCGCGAGAAGTCAAGCATCTTTCTGGTATTGATCAACAAGGAGACCTTCATTATCACATGCCAATCATGCAATTCTACAGGCACAATCCGTCGATGCAAGGGAGAGACCCTGCGAAGGTAATAAGGGACGCACTCGCGCAAACTCTAGTGTTTTATTACCCTTTTGCCGGCAGGATCAGACAGCTGCCGTCCGGGGAGCTTGTGGTGGATTGCACAGGCGAGGGTGCCATGTTCTTAGAAGCCGAAGCCGACGTAACCCTCGAGCAGTTTGGTCATCCAATTCACCCTCCATTCCCCTGCTTGGAGAAGATCCTTTACGATGTGCCTGGTTCCTATAAGATTCTTAATTGCCCGTTGCTACTCATTCAGGCAAGTAATTCCCGATTTCGATTATTAAGTTCCTGGCAACACCCACAATGATCAACTTTACGATGATCCCACCCCCACTGTGCCCGTTGCCTTTAGCAGACCCTTACACACATTTATTTATTTCTATGCGTATGTCCAGGTAACACGCCTCAAGTGCGGTGGTTTCATACTTTGCGTCAATTTCAGCCACACAATGTGCGATGCCACAGGCCTTTTTCAGTTGCTGAATGCTATGAGCGAGCTTGCGCGAGGTGCCGATGCCCCTTCCATTCAACCTCAATGGCAAAGGGAATTGTTGATGCCTAGAAATCCGCCCTTCGTGACTTTCACTCACGATGAATTTTCGGAGGTTGATGATCACGAGACTATAACTGCCGAGTTTCCTGTAGATATCATGGCCCAGCGTTGTTTTCTTTTCAGCCCCGAAGACTTGTTGGCAATTAAAAGACTTGCTCCTCCGCATTTGCACTCATGCACCAAGTTTGAGATGCTCAGCGCTTGCTTATGGCAATGCTGCGCGGCAGCATTGCGAGTAGACCCGAATGAGAAGGTAAGAATGCGATTTCCAGTGAACGCACGCTCCAAACTATTCAATCCTCCGTTGCCAGTGGGGTATTATGGGAATGCGATAGCCACGCCGGTTGCGGTAACTAGTGCTGGTGAGCTATGCCAAAACCCATTGGGGTATGCGATCGCGCTGGTGAGGCGTGCCAAAACAATGGTGAATGAGGAGTACGTGAGATCTCTAGTTGATATGAATGCCATAAAGGGTCGACTTCCGGCAGCGCAGGCGTACTTCGTGTCAGATATGACACACATAGGCCTTGACAAAGTGGACTACGGGTGGGGTGAGGCTGCGTACGCAGGGCCAACGGGGGCTTGGGCTGAGGAGGACACTTTTTGTGTGGAAAGCTATCTCTTGCCTTTCATTGATAATAAGAAAGGGGGGAATGGTATCATGATGCTGCTTTCCTTGCCTGGACCAGCTATGGAACGATTCACGGTAGCATTGCAGGGGATTCTGAATAATGGAACTTTGCGAGACGTGAATACACGAGTCTTTCATTGAATGAATCTCTTGCGTTCGTTCTGGCATTAACTGTTGAGGCTTTTGGCAGAGTGATCGAGATTGCCCTTCTTCAGCTTTCCTTTATTTTATTAAAAAAAAATGTTCTTTTTGTCCTACTTTGCCCTTGAATTAATTTCTTTTGGGATTCAATGAGATACTCGACTTTGAGATCAATTTTGTAAATTTAGGACTAATTACTTTGCCCCTGAATTAATTTCTTTTGGGATTCAATGAGACACTCAACTTTGAGATTAACTTTGCAAATTTAGGACTAATTACTTTGTTATCTATCATAAAGTAATTTTGTAAATTTGAGACTCAACTCTGTCCAAGCAAAACATGGTAGGACTGGGAAAGTGGATTTCTTTGTTATCCAAAACACGTTAGAAGATAGGAGGTAGAGAATGGATCTTTAAGCACGGGACCAAAAGTGGCTAAACCAATGGCAACCATCCAACTCGGCCAAACTGTATTCCCCAAACCTTATCTTGCAGGGCAGATCCCTCTCCCTCTCATTCCAGCCACTAGTCCCTGCTTCCCAGAATCTGAAAAATCCCGTCTCTCCAAAACACTTTTTTATTCCAAAATCTTCTTCCTCTGCCTTCTCATCCCACGCCACTCGACTCTCCCTGTCTGGGACAACCTCCCAGAATTTCTTGAAAAGAAAGAAAAAAAAAAAAAAAGCAGAAGGAGAAGAAGAAGGAAGAGGAAGAGGAAGAGGAAGAGAATTACAGAAGAAAACCCAAGAGGAGCAAAGAATGTCTCTTACAATACCTATCACCAACCTCTCCAAGACACTGTTGGCGCCAAAACTTGGCTCACCGACAAAATCATCGAGGACCTCCGTCTCCACGAACGTTGTTGTTTGCTCGGCATCAACCCAAGAGAAGGAGAAGGAGAACGCGTCCTCCGCATCCCCACTCCCAGCATTCTCTGCTGCACTCGCCCTCTCCTCCATACTCTTATCGGCCCCACTCCCCGCAGTCGCCGACATCTCGGGCCTGACACCCTGCAAAGAGTCGAAGCAGTTCGCCAAGCGAGAAAAGCAGCAGATCAAGAAGTTGGAATCTTCCCTCAAGCTGTATGCTCCCGACAGCGCCCCGGCGCTGGCCATTCAGGCATCGATCGAGAAGACAAAGCGCCGGTTCGAGAACTACGGGAACCAAGGCTTGCTGTGTGGCTCGGATGGGCTGCCCCATCTGATCGTGAGTGGGGACCAAAGGCACTGGGGGGAGTTCATCACTCCGGGGATCTTGTTCCTGTACATTGCCGGCTGGATCGGCTGGGTTGGTCGGAGCTATTTGATTGCCATAAGGGATGAGAAGAAGCCTGCTATGAAGGAAATCATTATTGACGTGCCATTGGCCTCCAGGTTGATCTTCAGAGGCTTCTCTTGGCCTGTTGCTGCTTACAGAGAGTTTGTCAATGGTGATCTTGTTGTCAAGGACGTTTAATCTCTTCTACAGCCCCAGGTTTGTTCTCGTCCTCTTTTTCTCTTTTCTTTTTTCTTTTTCTTCCTCCTCCTCTTTCTTATTTAGTGTAAGTAAGTAAACTTTCTTTTGCCCGGCTGTTCAGAATTAGCAAATGGGTCTGGAAACCATGAATTTATTACGATTGACAATTAATTGTGGTCTCATCTCATCTCGTCAATGCTTCAACGAAGGGGTGGAATCACATTCTAAATCAAAGAAATGTGAGCAACATCTGTCAAGAAAGATCTTATAGCATCGGTGCAGTGTTGCTTTATATGAGAATATATGTGTATATATATATATAGCTACTACCTCGCAAAGATTCAGTGGGTCGGGCAACGTGTGTATCAAAGATTCCATCTTTTTCAGTGCATAGATTGTAATTTGGGTTGGATCTTTCAGATCCCTTGAATGGAAGTGTAATGGGCTAAAAATTGAATGGGGCTATTAAAATAATAATAATAATAAAAAGGAACTTTTTCTTTCGCCTTTTGCCCTATTGTTTGAGATCCGGCTGTGCATTGTTTACAGTCACAATGTTAAATGATGTTTCTACTTCTACTTCTTCTTCTATTAACATGTTCCTTCGGTATTATTTTTTTAGGTCCAGAGGTACCGGAAGAGGAGAGGGCAAGGAGACAAAAGTGTAGGGTTGGCTCTAGAGTGCTTCTTCACTTGGGGGACTGTATCGTGGGGAGGGGACTGGTCCAAGAGCTCTTTTATGTGTTTGTGCAAAAATGTGCCTGTCTGTACTGTAATCATGGCCTGCTGTTACGCCTCTGAATTTGATTATCTTTGCCCTTTTCCTTGCCTTCACGCATTTTAGAATTTCGAGCTGACATCCTGTAGCAAATCCGATAATCATCAAGTGTCCAAACGTTAGCCTGACCAAACGTGCTTCTAGTGGCCAAGAGGCACAGAACGATATGAAACTGCCGCTACAAAATAGCAAACCATATAATTCAGTCAAAAATATTAAGTTTACACTGGATTTGAGAACCTGAACTACAACCAAAACTCTGATTGCCCCGTCGGAGAAGTCTTCAGCTCCTCCCCCACGCTTAAGTATCGCCACCACAACATGTTTATATGGGGTCCCAAAATGATCCAACTCTTTGCATGTGCAGGTTCTTTACTCTCCTTGCATTGCATCGTCCGTGCCCTCTCCCTCGTGCATCTTACGGTATATATTGTGCAACCTACCTATTCAACACGGGGGCTGTCTCTACCCTCCTTTATGCATATACACTGAAAGTCTCGGCCATTTTTGACAAGGAGGGCATCGCATCACATCTTTACCCCTTGCTTCTTTAGCTTTTTTGTTTTTTTAGAGAAATGCCAGGTATAGTTATTCAAACACCGGCTTTCACGTACTAAAAGCGCTAAAATGGCGTCTAAATTAGAAGTTAATTGAGAAAAGCACAACATCCATCAAAGTGGGAATGTAGAGCTTTCTGTGAACAAGAAGAAGAAGAAGAAGAAGGAAGTAATGCGCTGATGCATTTTTTTCTTTTTTTTTTTTGGTTTTGTTACGAAAAGATTGAAATTAATGGCATGAATGGAATTGGAATCCTTGTGCATACACGCCGAAGTCCCCTTCAAACAACCACCCCAAATTAAAGCAGCAGGTATCCACTCGTTGTCAAGCCAATTCACCCCATCAATTTTGATTGGTTGGATTGTCAACCCGTCACCATCATTCTGTCTCAATAATTTTCTCTCAAAATCATTAGTTTAACCCTTAGAAATCCGCGATGGCTCTTCCGTATATATCAGTGTGCAATCAAATTAGAGCATCTATGGCTATCCCTGCCCCCCTCCCCCCCCCCCAATCCTCCTCCTCTATTTTTTATTATAATAATTATTATTATTATCCATTAATTAATCAATTAATCGTTTTCATTATTGGGGGATGGGGTCTGCTTGAAATGAATGCGTGTGTTTTATCTCTCGAAATATATTACGGAGATGACAGGCAGAAAGAGAGAGGGCGACCGACATGGCAAAACATAACACGATAACGTGAATTCTGCACATAAAATTAAAAGAAGAAGAGTTAAATACACACACATTGCTCATATTTATTTGCACAAATTAATTGATTACTTATTTATTTATTTATGTGCAAGATATTTTATCTTTCGAAAAAGAAAGCCAAAGAAAAAAACAAACTTAGGACTTGTGCGGTACCGTGCGTCACAGCCCCCCCCCCCACCACTCCGTCCATGGGGCCCGCAGCGGGATCCTTATTCCTTATATTCTTGGGAATTGGAATTCATTTCAAATACCTGCGCTGCGCAACGTTGTCGTATGCTGCGGCCGCGGAGCAACCATGTGACGGCGACGGCGGCCCAATGAGCGAGAGGTCCACCACCGGCATCTCCGCCCCCAAGTCCAGAACCCAGTTCAAATCGCCCTAATGGCGCGGAAATCGTCGTTCCTCAAGCAGATAATGATATTCTCGGCCTTCTTCATAATTGCCATCTACGCCTTGTGCGACGCCTTCCTCAGTACCACCATCACCGTCCCTCCATCGTCTCTCTTCGCCGGGAGGCTCTCCCGAGAAGGCCTTCCCGACTTCCCCGAGACAGTGTCGGAAAGTACTAGTAGCAAAATTAATGCTAGGGAGAAAGTGAAGATTTACACGTACCATCTGCCCAAGATGTTCACCACCGGCATTATCGAGCACCGCGCCCTGGCGCGTGGCTCCACGGACCTCTCCAAGGCCACGTATCCTGGGCACCAGCACATGGGTGAATGGTACTTGTTCTCCGATCTGAACCGGCCGCAGGAGGATCGGGTCGGGTCCCCGGTGACCAAGGTCGAAGATCCCGAAGATGCGGACTTGTTCTACGTGCCCGTGCTCTCGTCGCTGAGCCTGATCGTGAACCCGGCGGGCGTGTCGGGTTCGGCTCGGGCGTACAGCGACGAAGACATGCAGGAGGCCCTGGTGGAGTGGCTGGAGGATCAGGAGTACTGGAAGAGGAACAACGGTAGGGATCACGTGATCGTGGCTGGTGATCCCAATGCGCTTTACCGTGTGATGGATCGGATCAAGAACGCGGTGCTCTTGTTGTCCGACTTCGGGCGGGTCAGACCCGACCAGGGTTCGCTGGTCAAGGACGTAATCGTGCCTTACTCGCACAGGATCAATACTTATAATGGGGACATCGGCGTAGCAAAACGCAATACTCTCTTGTTCTTCATGGGCAATCGGTACCGCAAAGACGTAAACTTTCCCCCCTCTCCCTCCTTCTCTTGCTGTTCCATTACGGAATGATTATTTTTCAGATTATGGCAATGGTCCGCTACGGTTTGCAATTTGTTAGGTTGTAGATTTCTAAAAGAAACAATTTTAACATGTACTAGATTAAGTCAGTCAAACATGGATGCAATGCATGCTTGCATTCTACCCTCTGATTGAATGATTGCTTTTTGAGGTATTAGTCCAAAATTTCTTCTTGGTGACTAGCTCTTGATGCACTGATCATGATGGAATCAGGCCTGCTTATTTGTCCCTAGATTCATGGCATGGGCAGTGAGTTTTTTTTTTTCTTGCATGTTAGATACGCGTGTAGTTTCTCTTCTAATGTATTTTGTTGGGATCAAGATATCATCTTGGTTCACTTTTGTTTCAAATCTAATGTCTTCTTCAACTGCTTATTCATTCCAGGGGGGCAAGATTCGTGATTTGCTCTTTCAAATGCTTGAAAATGAAGATGACGTCTTGATAAAACATGGAACACAATCGAGGGAGAATAGGCGTGCAGCTACCCGTGGCATGCATACATCAAAGTTTTGCTTGAATCCTGCTGGTGATACTCCATCAGCCTGCCGACTCTTTGATGCTATTGTCAGCCTGTGCATTCCAGTGATAGTCAGTGACAGTATTGAATTACCTTTTGAAGACATCATTGACTACAGAAAGATTGCAATTTTTGTTTCAACCACCGCTTCTTTAAAGCCAGGATATCTAGTTAAATTGCTGCGATCTGTAACTACAGAGAGGATTCTGGAATATCAGAAGGAACTAAGAGAGGTAAGTTTTATGTTTCAGATCTTTTCATTTCCAACCTTCTACTTAGCTAAATGCATTAATGCTCTTTCCCAATTACTCTCTTATAATCATTTGTGGCATTGTTGTTATTTCTTTAGGAATCAACGCGAAACCTTTAAGGATTCACTGCCTGATTTTATTAGAAAGATGTAATAGAGGAGAAAATTTGTTAAAAATTCTATCAGTCTGTTTCATGATGCTGCAGAGACAGATGGATGGAATGCAATAGCTCTGTGTTTTGTGGCCTTTGGCTTTGTTAGGGCAGGATCTATCTCTACCTAGAACTATTATCAACTCCTAATAATTCTATTTGCATCTGCTTCAGGCCTTCTGATAATAAGTTCAAAAGTGAATTTGTCTTGAGATGCATAGGAAGCAAAACAAACCTAGTTCCTCTTGACCGTGTGATGAGATGAGGAAAATTGCTGGAGAGAAGACATAATGCTTTTTGATGTAGCATAGGACTATCTTGTATGAGAATTCTAGAGAATCATGAAGAATCTGTCTATTCATCTGGGTTTGATAGAGCCAAAATCCTAACTCCTTGTTGATGCCTTGTTTTAGACTTTTAGGTGCCTACCATTTTGAAGCTATTTTGAGGTTTATATTTCCTCATGAAGTGTTTTATAGTTATTTAGATCACCTGTTTATATGAGAATTTCCAACAGTTTTAGGTTCTTGCTACTTTTTGTGATTGATTGCTCCTGCACGCAACACAGAATTCAGCAAACAACATCAATGATGGGTTGTTATCTCTAAGGACCTGGGTTGATGAAGATAGGCAATAGATTCCCTCTCTCTCTCTCTCTCTCTCTCTCTCTCTCTCTCTCTCTCTTTCTCTCATGTAAAGAAACATAAACTTAACTTAAAGCACAATAATGGGCTGAAATTGATGTATAAATGCCAGAAGACTACTTGTAGCTTGAGAATCTACAGGCATCATCAGATAATTGTCCACCTTGCCAATTGTGCAAGATGTATGCATGCAAGGATTTCCTCTTTTCTTATTTTAGGAAGCAATTATAGCTTTCTCAACGTTGTCAGATCTTTAAGCTTTCATTGGCTTGCATTGTCTATTATCTGTTATCAGATGTTGTGAAGTTATCTTTCAAGCAATCAAAATTCATGTTAGCATCCACTTTTATTCTGAACTTTGCCGCTCAAAGTTGTTTTTCAGGTCAAGCAATACTTTGAATATGGCAGTCCAAATGGAACGGTGAATCAAATATGGCATGAAGTTGCCCGGAAGCTACCCCTTATAAAACTGATGATTAACCGTGACAAGCGGCTTGTCCAGAGGGATGTGAGTGAATCAGATTGTTCTTGCTTGTGTACAAACCAAACTGGCCTTATTACCTCATTATAATGCTGACATCTGTTATGATTCTGGATACTGATCTCTGCCAAATTAGTACAGACGTCCCTGAATGTATACAGGAAAAGACTGCTTGTTCCAGAAGAAACAAGGGATATCAGTGCATATATCATATTTTCTCTGAAATAGAAATTACACCTACTCGTTTGACAGGTTTTTTAACCAGACAAGGTGATGATACCTCCGCATTGGAAGGTTTTCTTACACAATTAGTTGCTGCGAAATTTCAGAGCTTGTTTCCAGGTTCTAGATGTATGTAATAAGGCATCTACTCGAGACCTCAAAATTCCATTAGCAGTTCCGTAATTGATTTGTACATGGGAGAAATAAAATCGCCTGAGTGGCCATTTATTCTGTAATATCATCCCTATACCTGTTGCTTGTATAAATGAACAAGACTCGTAGTGCTATCTTCTACTCAGAATAGTTATCATTCTGTTTTAACTGAACGTGGTCGGGGGCAGCCTAACTTCGAAGTCTGCATTTCTAAGAAAATTATCCTTTATGAGGGTTATCTAATCAAGGTTGAATTAATATTTCACTTCCTACGAATGCGCATTCCATGTTTAAGCTGTCTTCTTCCCATCTTTGTTCGTATAACTTGCTCTGCATGCACGCACATTTACATGTGCACCCGTGACAAGATTATTGATTCGATTAATGTCTATATGTATTAATGTGGGCCAAACAGTCGACAGCATGCATATGTTTGTCAGCCAGACTACAAACTGAATAATCCCAGAAAAGAGATTTAAAACATGCGGACCATTAACACGTTCCACGCAGCCTGCCTCACCCTAAGAGAGAATTACAAAGGCTTTTTTAACCAGGAGGCCATTTCATTTGCCTTCCGCCCAGCACGTGCAAGTGGAGATGATAAACAGATTGACCTGGACAGAAAGAGACAATAATTATGTAAAGTCATAAAAAAACATTACGAAGGTTAGCTAATTGCATAAAAGAGATGATACATACAGGCACCAGGACCATTGTTGATGACAACACGAAATCCATCAAGTATGCCTTCTTTTTCTGCCACAATTTTGGCAGCACAGAGAAGTTGGCCCAATATGTCCCCATGCCTCGGTTCAGCCTGAAAGTGAAGCAGCAATGATGAACATAGGTTATGGTTGATAGAATAAAAGGTTATGGCTTTTCAAAGCTACTAGTGGGATTTTGGGTTCCGATATAGAATTTGGATTTGAATGCATCAAACGAAAAATGTGCTTTGTCAAGGGTACTTTCACGTGGCAAATTTTGTCAAGCTCAGAAAAGAAACACATATTGCGTCTGTTCTGAAGAAAATGCAAACAATATGTGTACAGGCTTGTTTGTGTATGCATGTTACAATAGAGAGAGAGAGAGAGAGAGAGAGAGAGAGAGAGAGAGTGAGAGAACAGAGATTACCTTTCCCAGCTCAGTTAATCCATCCCTCAGTTTTGGAATGACCAAAACATGAACTGGAGCCTGAGGGTTAATGTCATGAAATGCTAGGACTTTATCATCCTCATATACAATGGACGAAGGTATTTCCTTCGCTATGATCTTATCAAAACTGGGAAATTTAGTACAATCAGAAAGCTGAACAATAATTTAGCAGAAAACTACCGCAGCATCTCAGACAGAATGTCTTTCAATATATATTCTAAGCTCAGACTTGGATCTAATTGCTGCACGCAGAGTGACATCCCACGAAAAACACTTCAAGTGTTTTTACCTTTGCTTCTTATGTTGGGAGACTTGTGTCTTGCAACTCACATGCAATTATCTGTCTGCTATGACTTACAAGTATGCATCATGTTTCCAAAAAGTATGGAAATTGGAACTAGATCAAGAATTGAAAACTCCACATGGAGGCTTAAATCCAAGGGTTTGAGAATTTGAAATTTGAATATTATGTTTATATTAAATGTGATGATGAGTTGTATTTGCCAATTAAAATTTTGTCTAATCCGAAAACAAGTAATGTTCCCATAATTTAAAAACTCAATATCAACGAGTCATTGTTAGACAAAAAAAAAAAAAAAAAAAAGAGGAGGAGGGAGCTTTAAACAAGAGAACAGAAAGTACTAGGATAATGCAGATATGAAGTGTGATCCTTCATACTGTGAAACTGCCAATATTTAGTGATCTCAACTCAATAGGATTACTGACATTCCACGCTCTGATGAATAAATAACCGAATAAACGAGAACTCAGATAATAGCATCGTTCTATAGCATGATATTTTAGTAAAGAAGTAAAACAAGAGACCAAACCAGGGGCTTGGTTACTGGGAGAAAATTGATGATACATGGTGGGAGCGCCGGTATGGGCAGTGGCTGCAGCTGCCTTGGCAGAAGCCTCTTCGTCATTGTTTATAGCGTTATTGCAAAACAGAGATCTGAAAACAGGTAGAACAAGACATCAGGGCATACTTCTTCTCGGGGTTGAGATGATTGTTGTTTTTTCTAACTAACTCTAAGGATCCATAGATACATTATGGAACTGACGGAAGTGAATAATAAACCAACCGGTAAAACATATATTATTATTGTTAAAAAGAAGCGTCACAAAATTATGTAAAAAGAAAAAAGACAGAAAAAAAAGAAAAGAAAAGAAAAGAAAAGGGGGCGCTCGCTGTGCACACATTTGCATTGTGCCAAAGCATCAATCTTTGGATGATATACACAAAATCTTGAGAGGAACAGGTAACGGCGCAATAAGAAAGTACCTGTGGGAACGACGGGGCAGAAGAAGCGAGCCGATGGAATTGAAACTGGTGGTGGGTCTTGCGGAGACTGAACTTCTGGATGTTATTATGCTCCAGTTCCTGTATTTATTATTCTTATTATTATTATTATACTGTGATATATGATATGCAGCAGCACGAACACAGAGACGGAGAGAGAGAGGGAGAGAGTACCGGAGAAGAGTGGAAGAGGCAGCAGCGGCCAGAGCCATGGCGACAGCACGGGGTGGACGTACCAAATAATTGTTATAGTTTGGGTGAATCGGAAAATACCAATAAAATACCCGGGGGCAAAAAGAATTAAGAAGGGATCGGCCCCGGTTGTCGGGCAGGCAATAGTGGACGGCGTTGATCATATTCTCTGTATCACCACTCAAACAACAAGGTCGAAGGGGGCCCCGATCCACGTGGGTCCACCACCTCAAGTCTTTCCAAATCTTACCGTCGATTGATAAAATGCGGCCCCGAGCGAGGTTGTAATTCATTCTCGACTTTGTTGAATCCATTTTTGGACAAGCGCAGCTTCCCAAATCGGTCCACTGGCAGCCTCGCCGACTGGGCTTTAAAGTTTAGAGACTTTCAACCTTGAAAATAACTCCTGTGTAATTGGAGCTGATCTCCCGAAAGATTTTCCATCCTTGCAATTTGGACTTCTGAATGATACCATTAGGAAAATCTATAAATGGGTCCCTTTGAGGGTCAGGGAGTTGGAGGCACTTTGCCTGGGTAGGATGGGAATGTTGTTTCCAGCTTTCGAATGCGTAGGATAATCCGTGTGTGCTTGAGTCGTGACATTTAGCATTTTGAACTCATTGTTTTGGCATTCACTTTGCAGATTCATGTGCTTCGAGTTGATCGAGTTGCCCATACATAACAACATCCTCGTGGAGTAGCCCGTACGTAACGACGTCCTCTTCCTTCTATTGTCTTCATCATCCAATCTCAGCACTACTCTTATTCTGTATTTAATATTTCAGACGTGCATTTGTTTCATAATTGGGCCTCCCACATTCTGGGGCAATAGCCACTTTAATCTGCTAGTCTGAGGCATTAACCATATCGTTATCAGTGGAAAGCAAATTTGCATTTTGTGAAATCTTTATCCAACACCTTACAGACATCCCCTTGATATGCTGCAAGTCGAATGGTAATTGACAAGAAGCTCGTAGTTTAACATCCTTCTACTAAATGTAAATGCTTATAATTTCTACTTGTACGATATAGGACCAGATCTTGACACTGCAAACCTTGGCAGTGGACTGCGGCCGGTGCTTCCTCCTGAAGCCGAGCCCTCTGCATATTTAAGTTTACGGCTAGAACTGTAGTCCAAAGGTCCAGATCTGCGAACATTTCGGTGTCTATTCTCCGAGCTCCGTAGGCTTCCACTACCAGTGCCATAAAGTTGCTCCTGGACATGGGACGATGACCCTTTGAAGTAACCTGAATCATTAGAACTAGCACTATTCTGGGGTGTTAACTCCCCACGAGGCTGTCTCACAACAGGGGAGCCATGTGCTAAAGATACAGCTGGTGACTGGCGTGGTGACATGCTGAGCAATGCCAGTGGCATGCAAGGAGAATTTGAGTAATACTGGCTGTAAATTGAACGGAGAATTGCGTAAGGAATGTGAGCTTCAAGGGAGCTTCTGGGAAGGTACGGCGAGATCTCACAAAGTTGGTCCAAGAAAATAAGTTTTGCCACGAGATGAGATCTGCACAAGGGACAGTGAAATTTTGTTAATTGTGTGCTTCTGATCTGTATCAAACAGAATTACAGACACCCAAAAACAAGAAGGGAGATCTAATTGAAAGAATTCACAAAACAGTTAATTTCACTAGGCCGTAAATAATGCAGGCAATGTATTGTACCAGTTATTTGAAAATATTTGGACAACAGAAATCTTACACGCTCTGCACACATGTATATTCTGGCAGAGTGTAAACACTCCAACCATCTATGGAGGGGAAGCTGATACATATTTACCTTAAAACTGATTCCAAAGGAATTGCACGGCATAGCAGGAAAAGGAAGATTGAGACATATATGCATGTGTGTGGATAAACAAAATTAGGCTTGGTACATTCATATATTTTAGCATGTGCAGAGAAGTATAAATTGTAGGTTTTACCTATTAGCTTCACTCCAAGAATCTAACACAATCCCAGCAGCAAATTTGACAAAAATTTGCATTGCAGCCTTTATGCTTGCTTCCGCAGTCAAACGGTTATGTATTTCAGGATCCAATGCCTCTGCAACATGGCCATTAGAAAGAGACCGTCTTTGCTGATGTTCACGCTCCAACCTCACCAATTCACTTCCTGCAATCACAGCATTAATGCACCTGCCAACAAGACTCTGTAGTGAGCAGTGGACATTTGAAATTGAATTTCTTTGCTAGCAGTTTGGATTAACCATCTGATGAACATCTGTTCAACGAGTGAATCATTGAAAAGCCAATAAGAATGCCACATGAACAGTCAAAAACTAGCAAAACCAAATTGATGCTCATAGGCAAAGGTACTACCCCCAAGATAATCATATCAAGATAATTGCTAGAACATTGGCATGCTTAAAAGCATTTAATTGCTTGTATGCAGGAGTGTACATTTAGGCCAAGAACATGAGGCAGGAAAAGCAAAAACAGACCTTGCCAAGCAATGGACATTGTTGTTAAAGCCCCCAGTGTCAACATTGAAGCCAGTAATGATCCAAATATCTGATGTCATGAAGGTGGCAAATAGATAAGGTAACAAGGTCCAAGAAGCATCATTTGCACCCCCAACCTCTTCCAATATTGATCTTACCCATTCAGAATCATGATCTTCAATAACATTGACACTGGTTGCCACCCTCCTTATCCTCCTAATTTCCCTTTTTTCAGGTATTTCTTCAGGCATATGCTTAACTGTCCCAGCAATTAGTGAATAAATCAAGGGTGCACCTTCATCAAGAACAACTCTAGAAGCTTCAGTAAGAAGTTCATCGAAAGCAAGTGCTTGGCCTGCCTCAATACAAAATCCAATTACTGTTTCCAAGTCTACAATTTGCTTTGCACATGCTTCTCTTTCTATTTGATCACCAGAATGCATGCTACCAGCAATTGCCTCTAACACTTCACGATTAGACCGCAAAGATGTGTCGATGCAATTCAAGAGAGCAGCTGTGTGCTCTGTCATCATTCTGTCTAGCCTGTCAACTCCATATCCACCAAATAAGCGAACAAATGCTTGCAATTCTCTGAGATCAGTAACTGACTCTGCAAAATATCCACCAACAGGCCTTGTGCTTTTGAAGCATTTATGCATTGGTGTAAACAGGATTCCAGCACCTGATACATCCTTGACAATGTTTTCTATATACCAGTTGCACACAACTTCAGTGGCTGATCCAGTAAGCTGTTCTACTGGCTTATCGAATAGATGCAGAGAAGCAACTGGTCCAGAGAATGCTTCTGTGAGTAGAATTTCTCGAATTCCGAGGGTTAGGTCCATGCTGATGTGCTGCTCTGCCAGATGAACTATGCTCATATGCCTGTGGATCAGTGACTCTAGCACAGAAGGCCGCTGAAGATCAGTGTCAGTTTTCAGTGCTGCGAGCAGTCTCCTCCTAAAGTTTCCCAGAATGCACTCTCTCATGTACTGCACATAAGTCTACAGTGTTAGCACCAAGAATTTCATTTTGTCTGATTGTGATAAACCAACACTTGCATAGAATACCTAAACAAAACAAATTCTGCATCAGGTGCATTGGGGACATGTAATCTACATCATTTCCCATTCAACAGAGGTCAAAGAAGATAATAAATCCTGAATAGCCAAAAAGTAGAATAATAGTAATAGTTTCCGTAATACCCAACATGTTGTGTTTTATTTTCTTTTTTCCTCAATTGGGTAACACCCCACATGTTTTGTTTTCTTTCTTTTTGGCCAACCAACCCCCCAATCACTCCTTGATTTCTGCTTCCCTTCTCCCCTGTCTCCTTTCTGCTTTCCCATTCTTCTTCATCTTCTTGGTCATTTTTGTTTTTATTGATGTTGCCATTAAAGCCAAAGAGACCAGCTGCTCCTCCCTCATGTCATCCATTCTCAGGCCTTACTCAACAACTTAAAACTTATGAGTTGGATGGTTTCTTGACAGGGTATCAAAGCCTTTTGTGAAATTTTCCAGCTTAAACTAAGAGGTCTTGATTTTGATCATGTTGCCCTCATTCTTTCAGTGAACTTTTCCAAGGTGGGCCTGTGCTTTGTTTGTGCTGCCAACCCAATGGACTTGTACTTGAGGGAGTGTGTTAGAATTTAATATGAGACCCATTCTTGGGCCTCACTCAACAGTTTAAGCTTTTGGGTTAGTTTCTTAACATTCCCTTCCATATTCAGTAGCCACAACCCTTAAAAAATACAACTCTCCCTTGTCAAGTTGAAGCCTTGGCTGGTGGTAGATGGTGAAATTCTACAGTGGAAAATCAAGGCTAGAAAGTGAATTTTGGGGTGGCTTACTTTTCCTAACCTCTGGGGACTTGTAACTCCAAGAATTATGCAATTAAAGAACTAAACAAGCAGCTTACTCTGTCCAGCAGCAACAATTCCTTGCAAGCATCATAACCAAGGCCATTGACTGCAAAGATTGGGGGGAGGAAAGTGGAGGAAGGTACTAGAGTAAGAATTAAAGCTTAGAAGCGAGTGTTATGGCATTTGCTATTCTGTCTTTTGAGTATTTGTTATATTCATAAGCTTCTCTTAATCTGTTTCCAAAACTCAGATTACCTCTAGAGGAACTTGGAGCTAGAAGCTCAAATTCAAGCTGTAAGAACATGTTCTTTCTCTTTGTACTTGGAAGACAGATACCTGCAGCAACTTACTGTATTGATTGGCACAGTTTTTGCATGAGAATTTTATATGGATAATATGAGTCTAGTTTCTAAGGAAACAAACAACACCTAAACTGGACTCTTCTATAGGAAGAACTGGCTAAAACGTTAAGGAAAGGTTAAGCTGTCTCAACAGACTGTGAGAAGCAACTTTTAAAATTCACTGTAAACCAGCACAAAGAAGTATTACTGCTGCTATATATCTTTGGAAAGATAATTGAGTCTAGTTTCTAACGTAACAAAAGAATTTTAATTATGAGTTTTGTAGGACAAGTTATGATCAATGTTGTGAACCCTGTGCAGCATGGCAGCTTGTAGAACTTAGGTTTCCAAGAAAAGCTAGGTCATTCTCTCTCTCTCTCTCTCTCTCCTCTCATCATCCACCTGGATTTGGTCATTCCTCTTAATTGGAGCTTTTGTAGATCTATGTTGGACATGTCCAAACCAATGCAAACATCATTACTACAATTTATCTCCAATCAGTGCTACATCTACTTCATTGAGAATATCCTCATTTCTTATTTGGTTATTCCTAGAGTGACCACAAATCTATCTAAACATTCTCATTTGTGCTACACTTTTTTTTTTTGACATGATGTTTCTTCACAACCCAACACTCAATACCGTAAATTGCTGGTCAAATTGTTGTTTGATAAAATTTACCCTTCAATTTAATGAGAATTTTAGGGTTCCACAAAACCCCAGTGGCACATCTCCATTTAGTCATCTAGCCCTCATCCTGTCAAGAATATTCTCTATATTTACATCCCTCTAAATAATAAAGCCCAAATAATGAAATTAGCTACATTGAGGGACCTCCATTTAATCTAATAGTGCACTTTATTGCTCTCCTAACTTTACTGCTCTCCTTATGACATGGATCTCCCTATGACAGATTTCAGAAAACTTTTTGGCTTGAGAGATGCAAGTACCAAATTGGAGGTGGCATTTTGAGAAAGAATAAATGAATTTATAAGATAATGACATGATGTACATAACATAACAAGATTTTCCCAATATAAATAAGCCAAAGCCAAAGAAATCAAAGAGAATTTGGCATGTCTAACCTCTCTCAAAACAAAGACATGGTTTAGAACACATATAGGCTCCATGTCATTCAAAACTGAACATAAGTTGGTCAATCTCTGCATTGCAGCCTCCAACCTGCGTAAACACTTCTGTCAGAACCTAATTCTTAAAAGATGTTTCCCAAAGGTAAACAATATAGGGTGAGACTGTTTACATTTTTATAGAATTATTATTGTCAGGGTAGCTCTCATGGCCAGGCAAAGGGAAACCAATAGTTCCCTTGGGAGATTTTACTGAGGGAATCGAAACTCTGGATATAGTGTTCAGATACAAAGCTGCTTGCTCTGGAACAAGCTGAAATTTCTCCAAATGTTAGTGGGTAAAAAAAAAAAAAAAGCACTTCTCTCAAGTGTCTCTTCTATCATTCAAAACAAAGTAAAAGTTACAACCTGATTCTCCAAGGCGCCAAATCCTCCTTCGGAGTCCAGAATATTGATTAGTCCCTCCAATCCTCCCATGATAGATTCAATAAGAGACTCAACATATAGGACTGCATCTCGCCCAATTCTTGTTACCTGCCAGAAGAAATATTATTAAACAAAACTCATCTTACTTTCGCTTTTTTCTTGTTTTATCACCTTTTCCTTTTCTGATGAATAAAGTGCTTTTGGTGCTTTCTTTTTCCTTTTTTTTTTTTCCTCTCCTCTTGTTTTTCAAGTTTTTTGTTTCAATAATGGAACTAAAATTCAAGCAACATGGTGAAATTTTCAACAAAAATAAAGACTAAGACCTCACACCCCACCTTTTGGATTACAACAAATTTGAATACTTCTGAATGCAGAACCTCAATGACAGGGAACCCCACATTTTCAAAAGGGCGACATGAATAAAATTGTTTCACGCAACATAGCTGCATTTTCCTCATTTCCCACCAGATGCTAAGCATACAATTGTCCATTTAATAACCAATATACGATGCCTTGACTGCATAGGCATTCAGCAGCTCAGTACCAGTATCTTATCAGGTAAAACCACTCTTTACCTAAATGATTGGTCTACCAAACATGCAAATTATTTAAAATCAAAAGATTTGCAAATGGACCTCCAGAAGAAGAGAAGAGGTGTGTGGGGATGTAATTATTCAGATATAAACTGGATGCCAATGAGTCACATCAGGTACAAGAAATTTGTTTGAAAAGAATTATGGAAATATTTAATAGCACCAGACATTTAGGCATTCAAAAATTCCTTGCCTTGACATCATTTTCTGAGATTAAATTCAAAATCCAACAATAGATTTTTTTTCGTGGTGGTGATAGTTGTTAGATTGCCAAACTGCAGAGGGTTGCTGAGAATGGTTTCCAAGGCAAGAGATATGTGTAGAAGCAAAGCAGCAGCTAGCTATTGAAGTTTGATTTGCTTCTGTCAAGGTTTTATTTGTATCCTGTCCACTTCTCCAATGGACCTTGGGAGCCCTTCTCAGGCAGATACCTCCCCACTCCTCACCCCGACAACAGCCAAAAAAACAATGCACCAAAGAAAAGGAAAAAAAAAACAAGGAATTAAGAAATATGAGAGTTGAAAAGGTTAAAGAATTACCTCTTCTGGAACTATTGGAGAAGAGCACTCTGGAAAACAACTGGCAACACCAAGCCATGCACAGCAATGCTGGGGACGTCCTTCTGGTCCAAACATTGTGTTCCTGAAGACCTGTAATTGCAATCATTCAAGATCATAGAGTACCTAGGTTGCTTCTTCCAATGCAGCATGAATTATAATGAAATCCATATGTAAAATGAAAAAGAGCAAAGAAAAGGATAAATGGAGGCAAGAAATGCTAGCTTAGATTGGTAAAGTGTCACTCGGTAATCATCAGATGGGCCAACAGGATACAAACTAAGAGAGGCTAGCTGAGCCACAGAGGATGTTGGAGAACCCAACATCAAGATCCAACACTTTTAAGATAAATTAATGAGGCAAGAACTCACAGCTGTAAGATGTTGGTGGTAAAAATAGAGAGTTTTTAGACTTCCATGCTTTGACAATTGCAAATCTAGTTCATCAACACATCTGCATTGGAGTAACCATATCAGTTATTGCTGTAAATTTCCATATTCTTTTATTAAAAACAGATAAATTTTGATTAAGCATAATAGCAGAACAAGTCATAAAGAACCAGAGAACTTCATTCATAAGTCCACCAATGAATCACAGAGAACTGTGAACCAAAATATTGCAGTATCACTTCCTATTATGAGACTACTCCTACATTTTAAGTTTGTCCCAACACTGCTCAAAGGCAATTATGTTAGAGCCCAAATTACATTATCCTAATGCACAATTGAAAACTTCAGATTGCTTCTAGTTACTATAATTTAGAGGTTGAATTTCTAGTAGACCATGTGGCAATAAAACTGTTTTTATCATGCCTCACAGGAAATGACTGGCAAACAACACCAGTAGTCATAGCAGATGGGAGCTAGAAATCACCTGGACCAATTGTATGCAGCATTTCCTTCGGACAGTAAGCCTTCCTTCCCAGTGGAGACAGTAGCCTTCTCCAGGTGTCTTATGTTTACAGGTGACCTAGCAGATGTGACAATCATCAATATTGACAACCAATCCTTTCGAAACTCCTGCTTAAGAACAGAAAATAATAATAGGATTAATATGTCTGCATCAAGAGGCCAAATCTGAAAGCAGCCAAAAAAAAAAAAAACAAATGCAAAAGAAAAAAACGTGGAAAGCAAAATAAGCCATCCATGGCAGATTATGTGATAAAAACAGGCTCTTTTTAGAAAATCAAAATTTGAAAAAGTAAGCCATATATCATTTTCTAAGGTACAGGAAAAAAATCAAGTATTCAAAAATTCATGCTTTAAACTTAAACCATAAAACACCAGTATCACTAAGTTGAACAAGGTTACATGAAAAAGCAATGGACTTCTAGCCATGCACAGCACCATCAGAAATACTGTGAAGAAGGAAAAGAATTAGCACATAAAGAGATATTCCAGTCGAAGACACAGACGGGTTTCCTGGGGAATACAAAATCCCTCATCAGAAGTTCATAGGAGTACAAAATCACAGAGATGTGTTAAGAGTAAAAGCTCTCTTATAACTTCACTACTAAAACAATTGTTGTGCGGCTCTCACCAGAGCATATTAAGCAGCTTACACCTCCAAGAAATACATAACAGTAAGTAAAAGGATTGTTTTCAGCAGACACATAGGTAGTTGCTAGTATTTTTTAAGTTGCAGATAACACAACAAACACAATTCATGGTAGTCTCTCACAAGGAGTAGCTATCCATTCATTATTATGTGTTTTATCTATGGATAACTGTCTTTTTGTTTTTGGTTGGCCTATATTAATTAAAGCAATAGGAGGCTGCTGTACCATTCTCAGCAATTTCTAAGATACTCATAACCTTACATGGAATCAAGGCAGTACATATGTTAGGATATAGCATTGGATTTCCATTATTTTCTAGCTGTCTTCTCCATTGCCTAAATGAGAGACTTTTGATTGTTAAGTTGACTATGTTCTGAGAAAATAAGTCAAGCAGTGAACCAATGATTGATGACTTTGGTTTCTGTACAAATGACATCGGCATCACGCAACCATGTGATGTCAGCCTAAAAATTCAGTATTGTAGGCTGCACCAGAATGTGTTTAGTTTAACTTGATTATGAAGAGTGATAAAGCAGATATCATTTGGATCACCTACTCCATATGATGCATTACCTAGCATTCAAGTCATATTTAACTAACCCTTTTGATGGAAATATTTACAAAAAAGAACCCGAGCAATTCTTTAAGATGTTAAAAGTACCCAATAATGATACACAACCAGATGCCCGCAAGATTTTTCATTGCAATGTTAATAGTAGAAAACACTAGCAACAAGACAGCAGGAGAAATACTTAAAAGGTTAAATTAGCTGCTACTAAAAATCTGTTATCAGTTGCTGAGACATCACCAAAACATACATGATTAATGAACTACCACATATGGTTCAACTTTTTTTGTGAAAAAAAAAAACTAAACCAAAGTTTCATTTGCACATGTATGCACTTGTGAATGTGCTAGAAAGAGCATGAAATTGTAGAGAATTAATGGAGATTTCTCTTACAGATAGATCACAAGTGATGGCAGACATATTTTCACTCTGTGGCTTCGGAATGTTTTCAAGGTGCCAAACAATCTTCTGAAAAAACCCTTTCAAGCTAGCATCAAGATCAAGAGCCACCATTCCTGGAGAGCCCAGCAAAAATCGAATTCGACCGGCACATGAAGAAAGGTATGATAATGCATAGCCTCGAATAGCTGCATGAGGTTTTCAATTCTTTAAAATAACTTCATCCATCATTCATGTGTGAGATCTTTAGTGAAGATAAAAACACAGTAAATATCAACATATTGCACATTGAAGGTCAGGGACTACAATGAATCTATTATACATGTTATGGAAAATAAAGACCAAATTCATAAGATAGGCACTTAGAAGCTCCACTGCACCTGTTCTGCTTTACATGCTAACATCAATTGCAAACTAAAAATATTCACTGCCTTTCTGCTTTCTCGCGTGGAAAGGGAAAATTGTCTAGCCATATGTTGCAGGTGAATGATGTCCACAACATCAATGCATAAAGAACAGTGGGTTTGCAAGAGCAACAATCAGATTGATGCCACAAGAAATATATGCCCAAAGGATTTAAATTTTGTACTGGAAAACACAACAGTTTTAGTATGCTAACATTAGATTATACATATCAGATCTCCAATAACCAGAGGGCATCTGCAGCAATCAGTTTATTAGTATTTCATTGCTTTAAAAGGCAGCATTTATCCAATGCTTAAGATGTCCAACTACTGAAGACTTAGTTGAATGTACATCAACACCCCCCCAACCACAAAAAACAAAAGGTTATATTGTAAAAGAGTACCATCATTCCACCAACTCCAATACATATAATTACCATCATCCCCAATAGAAATTATGATTACAAATGGGACATAAGTTACAACAGATCACACTTACAACAGAATTGGTCTATTGAGTAGGTCAACACACCAACAAGATACAAAGAATGGAAATCTATGAAGCCATGATAAATCATCCAACTTAAAAGTCTAATCTAACAAATTGTAACAGTCTAAGTCTTTTATAGCAATTCAATATAGGGGATTGTTACGTTGCCTTTTAATGTTGCAAAGATCTCTGTATAATTCATTAATTGCCAGTTGGCAGACCATTCCAACAAGCAATCCACATCCAAGAAATCTGCACATGCAAGGTAGCTACCTCTAAATCTTAGCAATGTGAAAATTTGGTGTAATAAAATTGGGAACACTGCTAGGACTTAGAATTCAAACAATAAAATGGAGCATAATTCACCAAGAACATAGGGGGGAAACAGTCACATCCATCGGACTCTGCCAGTCAGAAAGAGAAAGCCAGTGTTCACCACCAATAAACAAATGAGTTCACATGCACATACACACACAAGCACACACACACTAACAGATTACATAGAAACGAGAACATGATTATAGCAAACACATTCTAACCTGCAATATACTTGCGTACTAGACAGCATAGGCGGTCCATCCCATCTAATAGGAAACCAATAGTTGGATCACTTGGATCCTATAATCAAATATAGCGAAATTATTAAAAGTAAACACTATAATTGTGGGTTTGGAACCTTTTTACAATTAAATAAATAAATAAATAAATAATGCAAAAGACTCCTGATATGCAAGCAAGAATTTTACATACTATTTCAACTGGTACAATTCGAGTAGCTTTAGATTTTGATGAAGCAATTCCTACATGTTGGAAATACCAGATGACCTCAGATTGAGCCAAAGCCAATGCAGAAAATACCATCTGGAGAAGCATCCCAAAAGACAAAGCAAAAATGTTAGCTGCTGGCAGCGGTCGCAGTTTGCATGTTCCATTTGTAGGTGCAAAAATTGGTCACAGAATAAGTAAAATAGAATCAAGAGAGAAAATTCAGCATCTCTCTCTTCCCTAGTTTGATTTTCTATTTTTTTTAACCCTTTCTCCCGCATCAGACTAGTTTACCTACAGCTTGATTTCATAAATACTTAATGCATGAACATTTTATAGAATAGCACTCAGAAAAAAGAGTCCCAATGCCCAAGGCTCCCACACGGTGTGAATTAGGGAAGGGTCAAACGAGTAACAAAATTAAATTGGGAATAATGGAATATAAATACAGATCTTTCTTCCCTTTGATAAGAAACTCGGGCAAAAATTCAGAAAAGAAGACATTTATTTATGTTAGTAGCTGACACCTATGTATGCATATTGAAGTTTTTAACCTTTTAGAACACAACGATTTTTAGGATCTTACTAGAATTTTAAAAGTGCATGAGATAGTGAAAAAGGTTCCAATCCACCTGCAGAACCTATACCGAAGGAAACAAGTATTTCTTACTTAGGGGTTAAGGAGACAGTTTATGGTTTGCATATCAATTTGTGTCAATTTCAAGATAATGTATCATGTTTCACATAACGCAACAAGGAACGTCGAATAATTAAATGACCCAAAAAGGGGTCAAGTCAGTCCATATCCGATTAGGAGTTTCTGTCTCATGTCAACATTGGGAAAAGTCACAATAATCTCCTTCAAGTTATCATGCCATATCCCACACAGAGAAGACAATTTTATTGGCTAAATGGTCAGCATGTGATTAGCAAAAATTTCAGGGATGTGTCTAGCAGATTGCAAAGAGAAGCTGATATTATAAAAAATGACACATCAAAAAAGTCTGAGACAGTCTCACCTGAATGTTTGGAGCCAGTAAACTAGGCTGATCAGTAAAAAAGAGTACCATTCTTCCAATTTCCTGTTTTAACAATATCCTTCTCTCACGGTGAACTGCATCACATGACACAATTGCTTGCTCGTGCACCTCACTGTAAACAGTCACCAATTTTTAGATAAAATACAAAGCTGAAACCTCAGCATAGTAGGACCCCTTCTTTCTTTCTCAGACAAAAGCAAGAACTAGACTAGTCTAATAGATCAATAACATGATTCAGAAGACTGAATGATTAATGAACAAGAAATTGTTTGGTTATATGAAATACATATGCGCTGAACAACTAAAGGAATCTAGCCAAGTGCAATAAATGCCCCACTTTTAGCCATTTCCACAGTTTTCATATTGCTAGACTAATACTTAATCTTAAGAAGAACAATAATGGACAATAATGACCATTTGTTTCATATAATGCTACAACTGACAGCAAGCAAACCCCTCTTTTTTTTTTTTTTTGGTGCACATGCCAGGCTTTTGTAAGCTCCTTAAAAGGCAGTGTGAAGAATATAAACTCAGTCCAGTCTCTATGGAAAATCAAATCAACCAAGTCTCAATTCCTAGTCAACTGGGCTTGGCTACATGCATCTTGTTGCTCAAAATTTCCCTGTGTCAGAATTTAAGGCAGCAAAATTTCCAACAGAAACTAATATAAAACTGGCTATTATCTTGTTGAACCAGCATAAAGCCTAACATAGGCCATCATCATAAATGACACTGTTTCATCTCTCCTCAAAGCCAGGCAAGCTAGAAAAATCTGTTCAAAAATTTTGCATGGATTAAAATGTGATGCTTGTTAGACTCCACAAAACTAGGCCATGAATGGAAACAAATTCAATTCAAAGAAAATTGAAGTCCATAGCTTCCAACTGCATATCTTGACAATTAATCACATGAGACATCAATCTATATAAATATCAAATATAACATTACTTTTACAAGACTAATATTCTTAGAAACTAGGCAAAAGCTATTGCATTAAAATATATTTTAAAATCAAAATATTGATCTTTCAACTAGAAGATTCTAATGGCATCTTGGTTTTGAAATTATTCTCTAGTCAAACTAAGTCATTAACAACTCTTTACATGAATATGAGAAAAAACTTACAACTGATTTTACCTTATCATTTTCTCAACTTGTTTTGCCACACTGTATTCCAAATCTGCTTCTTTTTGTTTTGTGCGTCCTGATTTTGCCATTTTCTTTGATTCTAATACCCGTGGCAAAACATACAACTGATAATCCTCATGCAATAGTACATACTGCAAATTATATTTCCAAAAGGAGAAAAAAGGAAGTTAAGTTGCTGATTAGAGACCATAATTTTAATAATACAAGGTAACCACTCACCTCATCCCTGAATATTGGGAGAATCAAATTTTCCTTCAGAACAACCTAGCACAATGTCAAGAAGAAGAAAGTCAAGGTTGAAAACACTTAAAATAAATGCAATTTAAAAAGGGGCCAATAAAAAAGACATACATATTTGATGCTGAAAAGATGAATCCATCAAAAATCATACTACTTTTGTGTCCAAATCAAAATCACTTCTCACAAATGATAATGATGGTTTTTTCATACTCAATTTGAAAGAAATCTTAATGCATAGCAAGAAGATCAAGAACTGTTCATGTGGGCAATACCAGAGCAATATCGATACTAGTGACTCGAAGAAGCTCATCAGGGCAAACAAGATACCCAAGAAGCACCCATTCCCTATAAGAAGTGACATTAGCTAGATCTTGGGCTCTCTGCAGCATGAAAAGGATGAGAGCAGTTAAATATAACCAACCGACAGTAAACTTTGTATAAGTGAAAATAAATGTAGCAGCAATATGCTGAAGAATATACCATAGGGTGGGCAGAATTTGTAAGTATATCAGGATAACGAGGATGATATGGACTCAGAAACCCCTCATTTCTAAGCTTTCTAGTATCGGTAGATAGGAAAATGATAGGACCAACAGCCTCTAAAACCTGGATAGGAAAATTAAATATCATTCAAGAATAACACCACATTGGATTTATTACAACAATACCAGAACCCAAAAAAGAAAGAGATGAAAGAAAAGAAAGAAAAAGCAAGAAATGCAAGAATTTCAAGTCAACCTAAATAAAAGGTAACAATTGGAGTCAGTGATTCTGTCTGCACCAATCTATGCAGGATCTGCAATCTGAGGGCCATTTACATTACAAAACTATAACAGACATCAGTATGGCTTCCAGATTTCTTGCCATCCAGTCTGCCATAGACTTCTGGAAAAATGACTAAGTTATCTCAGCCTTCATTTGTCTTTAAACTTTTTCTAGGTTATATGCTCACAGGCAGTGATACATCAGTCCTGCCACTTGCAATCAGCATAGCAGCAAACATATGCCCATGAGAGCACCAAGTGGCCCTATTCAAAGGCTCTTAATAATTTTTTTTTTCCTGTTTCCTTTTGGCTTATCAGGCATTCTTGCTTAATCCTAGCAAACTTCCATTTCTTTTTGCTTCTTGCTTTTCCGTGGGAGAGGTGTTGTGTAAGCAAAAGTTCTATCAATACCTAATTTGAATACAAGGGAAGGAGGAGACTATTTGACACAAGATCTTCCTTCTCTGTTTGGCTCAATTATCTTCTTTTAATTATTACTTGAGTCATTATTTTTAATATGCAGTCATATAACTGGCATGTGTATTTTGAATTAAGTGCATGACTAAGAGAGGTTTCTTCTAAACTCTAACCCATCAACTCAGTTCCTACTTCAATTTCTATCCCAAATTAAGCCTTTATTCAGCCACTATTCACCGTACAGGAGTCTCCTTACACTGTCACATTAACTTACCTGGCACACTGTCACATATCGACAAAGAACCACTCTTCCATCCAAAATTAAATTAAAACCAAAAAAAAAAGAGCTACTGTACTGAGAAGAGTTTGAGGGAATAACCAACCATAAATATCACTCATAAAAAAAAAAATCAGATACTAAAATCAAAGATATTAATCAGTGTCATAGAGCATCATTTTGGGGGAAAAAACAATACAACTGACCTCTCCAATACGAGGACTAACAAAATTTAGGTCCTCTTGCAACCCTTTTAATGGTGGATCATAAGAGTCTATAAATTGAACCAACCTGAAAAAGAGCAATGGATATCTAAAATGTAAAATTTGTATCAGTAACATGAGGCCCCAATGTTACAATTACGTACAAATTGTCATGATGTGAACATAGATTTCAGTTGTAAAAACGTAACAGCACAGATAGAAAAAGGAAAAGGAGGCCCACTTATTAATCCTGACAAATAAAGGCTCATTAAGCCCATTTATATTTCCTTTGAAATCAATGCCCATTTTATTGCTAATCCTGTGAACTAGAGACCTCTTGTAGTTAGGACTGATCTGCGAACTTCAAGAATTAGAACTTCATGTGATATTCTCATAGCCAGGGACTTAAAAGCAAAATTAATAAAACTTACCGATGAAGTAAGACACTGAGAGAAATAGAATAATTAGGGGAAAGAAGGAAGAAAAAGGGAGAAAACTAGAGACATACAGAAGCACAGGAAAAGCACAGTATAATAACAACCCAATTTGGTTCAATTCAACAACTAGACTGCTAATTACACAGATAACGACCTTATTTATAGGCTATAAACTTGCTAGAAAGTAGGAAAGAACATGGGAAACAAACAATTAAAATCTAACCTAATACTGCTCCCCAGGTCCTGCATTAAATGTGCCTAATAGCAATGATAATATAATTAGTTTTATTTAGCACACTCGGATGACGGCCACAAGTAGTACATGTCATGAAGAGCAATGAGCTAATGTATACATGCAAAGATCAATTATCAGGATTCTAATTACGGAAGACAGAAAGAATTCTCTCAGAACTTATCAATATACACCCTGTAATCCTTCATCCAAAGCAACTCTCAAGCCTTGGCCAGATGAAGTAGTCATTTCCTGAATCTTGTTGTCCAAGAAACCATAATATGCTAACATATAAATGCAATGTGGGTGTAGAGATCATTAAGCCCACCATGACAAAAACAGAAGTTGTGCCATTAGTGAAGAAGTCTGATGCAACCCTTTCCACAAAAATTAACTGCAAAATTATCCAAAAGAGGAAGCTTGAAGCCATTTTGTTGCCTCACCTGTCTGCTATATGATAACTTAAAGGCCTATTCCTCATGGCCTTCCACCCTATCATACTAAGAACCTCCAACACCAAGATGCACAAATGGGAAATAATGTCATTGCTTCCTAGAAGGATGAAAGTAAAAACTGTACAGAGCATTGACTAATAGTAAAACAAAATGTTGGAGTTTCACTAAGCCTTGTCTCCTCATCCTCCAAGCAGTCCCAAAGAATAAAAATCTAGCACTAATATACCTACAACAATCGACCAAACAAAAACTGACATCAACTTTATGTTGCCCTTGTACAATCAAACAAGACAGTCCTCACTCTATTTTCCACGAAGCATTCCAGCCAAAGATTCAGTATTTGGAAGTCAAGTTCAATGCTATTGTATTGACCTTAGAAATGTGGAAGATACTTCAAATCCTTTATGGATTTCAAAATTAAACCCATATAAAATGCAAAGGAATGACCCTCTAGGATACAGAGACCATAGAAGAAGAAGGATGCCATTTTCATTTCAACTAGCAAATGGAGCAAGACCCACAAAACAGCTTCACCAATTGAAACTGTTTCATACCGATGATAGAAATCACAATCCCTGTCATTTCTTGACATTGCATGCAAAAGATTATACACCTGCAGCATCATTTTCCGTGGTATCTGAAAGACAAAAAAAATTGTAGTCAGTCATACGAAAGAGCACACTCATGTACACAAGTGCTCAGATAGAGGATAGAAGATAATTGATAAAGAACACATATTTAAAAGGGATAGAGCTTATTTTTGTTTGGGTTGGGGCAGAAGGGGGGGAAGGGGATTGGAAGATGAACATGGAGAGAACAACTTGCCTTCTCACAAAATAGGTTGACACGAACAAACGAACAAAAGAGATCCATAAATGCATGTAGTATGAGTGAATTCTGATTGGGCTGCAAAATACTGTGCCAAGTTATTAGAGATAGCAGGAATGCTTAACATAGCTTTGGCATCAAAGGAAAGTAGGTTGTTCCAACATCTAGATGGTTTTTGCAGCATATCAACAACTGTATCATGCAAATAAGTTCAATAAACCAAAATTTTATACATATTTTTGGCCATAATTCCAAATTAAATGTGCTTCTTGTATTCCATTCAACCATCAGTGTACTAAATTTGCATAACCAAGTTTAGCTACCAGCAGTGCCAATGTCATGCACACACTTCATTGGCAGCAATGAGAGATGTCGGACATGAATACACTGCATATAAGTGGATGGAAAAAAGATTAATGATATGTAAATGGTGAGCCATGATGGTAAGGCAGAAAATAGGTGAAACCCATTACAAGGTCATCCTCTCCCATTCCCCAACTTTTTGAGAGAAAATACATATATGAAAATTTATAAAAGAACAGCAGAGAGAGAGAGAGAGAGAGAGAGAGAGAGAGAGTATAAAGGATGCATGACCAAAGACACAACTGGTTAGTCTCCCAATTTTTTATAGAAGACAAGGCTAGGATAGTGTAAAGGATGTGGTAGATCTTGCTGATTCTCTCACTAGTAAACCTAATTCACTTTTTGTAGTTGGATTGCACCATCAGTGCTTTTTATAATAAATCTCCTCCTCATCATTGAAAAGGGCAATCGTCTCCTATTGAGCATAAAGGAACTTTGCATTTTTGTAATTTGTGTCGGTCTTGGCTCTGAAGATTTAGAGCTTTGGGAGCTTGAGCTTCCAAGGCTATGAATTGGGATCACCATATTTAATTTGGAAAGATATTGATTTGTGCAACAGATTCTAGCATTTACCATCCCATAGGTGCAGTTGTCTTCAGAAACTGAGAACTTTGGCTTGGCTCTAAGATGTTGCAGAGACAATGATCCCATGCTACAACAAATACAACTTTGCAAGGTAGAAACATGGTGTGATTGGGAAGGTAGAAACTGCTATTAAATACAGAGCTAAGGTTGAGGAGATGAGAAATAATTGCAGTAGAATGGGAAAGTGTAGTGAATCTGATATTATGATTTAGGAACTTTAGCTATGTCAAGGGGTTTGTGGGATGATTCAAACCACCAACAGTGCAATGGACCCAATTGTTATAATGACAAAAGGCAATCATTCTAAACCAAATTTTTTATTCTAGTGGTGTCTTACAAGCAGAAAGAAAATATTGAGGGTTTTGAATGTCAAGTACTAGTTGGGAAGACATTTTTTCAGTTTAGCTCATGTGAAGCTCATTCGTAGTCAGACAATCAATATTTCTAATTAACAATTGTTATCGTCGACCCTATTAGACATAGACTTGGTTGCAAAATTGTAAGAATGTTTAAGGCTCAATCATATGCATATAGCTCCATGGGTTGAATTGCAGTCTGTAAGTAGATGAGAGGCATCAAGTACTTTGGCATAAGGAGAAGTAATTTTGACACTCACCAACAAGGTAATAACTGTACTACTGAGGTCCAAGATCAATCGCAGTGCTTGTTCTCGAAATGCCATTAAATCAAGTAGCAACTGGCCAATAAACAAAGAAAGCTCTAGTAAGATCCCCATATGACATCATACAAAACTCTTCAATCACAATCCTAATTCTCATTTACACTTATAACCCCCCACGCATGGCAAAATAAGTAAACAAAATCAGTTCAGTGTGATACTAGTGTTCAAGCCATCATAATTGGTATTTAAATGCAGTGGAATCCAAGCATAGCTGAACAACTAAACCCGTCTTAGAGCTGCAAACCATTCAGGATCATTCCATTAATCAATTTCAAGATATGACAACAGGTTAAGCCAGTATTCACACAAATTATCTCAGATTTATAGTAATCATGCACCAGAACTACAAAATTGTTATCCTTTTTATGGTAAAAGTTTCTAATGAGTTGTATTCTTGTTTGTTACACAAATGAAGACAAGCAGACCCGAAATTAACTGATGTGCCACACAAATACATCACATGTTGAGGCAATCCTGTCACTAATTTTCTACACTTTAACAATCAACTAGGGAGACTATTTAGAAAAGTATATCTTCTTGATGAATGGATGATGTCCCTATTGCCCGAGGAAGCAAAATAGCTTTAACTGCAAATTGTTACGATTAAATATTTAATACCATACAAAAGGGCTTGGGCCCGGGCCTTTTGGATGGCAAAAGCACCTAATTTCCAAATTACCTAATCAATTTTGATTCATTAAAACAACTGATAAGAAACAGATGCACTAATGGGTTCAACTTTCAAGCACCACAAGCACCTCTAAGAGCATAAATGTAATATGTTGAGGTAAATTTGATAAAACTTCATATTTTGATTGACTTGCAACCATCAACAAGTAAGAATGTTGCTTTTAACATGCTTAATCATGACAACAACAATAACAAAGCCTTGATCTCTAATTTACATGAATCTTCTCTCTTTATTCTGTTCTATCATGAACTAAGTTTGACATAAGGCGTAATTGTTCTAAAATCTTCCTAACTAAAATTTCGAAGTCAAGTTTAGTCACTCTTTTCCTCTTCTCTCACCATCCACAAGGCTTGGTCCCCCTCTTAATTGGAGCATTTCTATGTCTACATTGTGGACATGTTCAAACCAACATAATTGCCCCACCCTCAATTTGTCTCTAGTTGGAGTCAAACCCATTTTACTACAAATATCCTCATTTCTAATTTAGTCATTTCTAGAGTGGTTAGAAATCTAGCTAAGTATTCTTATCCCTGCAATAATAATTTCTTGCACACTTTGTTTCTTAAAAGCCCAACACTCACTACTATATAAGATCACCAGCCTAATTGTTGTTTGATAGAATTTACACTTAATGGGAATCTCGCAGTCATACCAAACTCCAGTCAGACACACCCATTTTAGCCATCCAGCCCCCATTTTATGAATAACATCCTCCTCTATAATTTCATTCTTTGGAATTGGTCACACTGCAGTTAACACATGTTAAACCCAAAAAAATAGGGGGGGAAAAAAACAAAGACTTTCAAATAAGCAAGGTATGGCAATTATAATATAAAAAGAGGTGCAAAAAAACATCAATGTGATACCTACCTGAACCCATGGCTCCAAGCCCTGTAAATGAACTTCTACACTATCACTTAAAGCATCCAAGGCAACCTTATCAACCTGCATTGATTTTTCCCAAGATAGGGAATCCAAAATTTTATCAGAAAGAAAAGGAAAAACTACTAAAGGTAAACATAACAGGGGCAATTCTTACCCTTTCGAGTTGCAACTTGCTAAAATGATCGGGAAACCTCTTTGAGAGCAGCAGGCAAATCTTTGGATGGTTTGGGAATACGCCGGCCTTCCAAAATGCTTCAGAGAAGACATGACCAACTGGCTCAGGATAGTCCAAAATCTGATTGAGTCTGTACATTTTGGCCATGAGGCCATCGGCTACTTCAGTAAGCTGGATCACCCACTGCAAGTTAAGACCAGACTTTGAGGAGTGAGACTGAGACTGCCCGGTCCTGGAGGTCCTAGAAGCGTTTGGAGAAGCAATGTCAGGACCCAAGTATTCGGTCCATCTGGAAAGGGACTCCCAGTCTCTAGGTCTTGCAGCGGTGGGCGACAAAGATGGGTCGTGGTATGGAAAATGTTGCCGCGAAAACGACATTGACATGAGATTTAGTGAATCAGCAGCAAACTCGAAAATTCTGCAAAAAGTCGAAAAGGTCGCGTGTTTGTTAGCCATAGTTATTATAACAGCCAGAGAAATAGACAGATTGACAGACAGGCCAGCAGATTAGAGAAGTAAAACGTTGGAACCTGAACCTGTAGGTATAAGAAGAAGGGGAAGACGGGGGGAGGGGGGAATGGGCAGGAGGAAAGCAAGCATTGCATTAGCATAGCATTGTTGTTTTAATATTATTTCAAAATGCAGCAACAGCGGCTACTCTCTTTAAATATCATCATTTGTCATTGTTAGGGAAAGAAGGAATTCGAGAAAGAGAGAAGAGAGAGAGCGATGTACCAGACAGAAAGAGACAGAGAGATGTACCAGATAGAGAGAGAGAGAGAGAGACTGTAGTTCCTCAAGATGCTCAGATCTGAACCTCCTTTTTCTCTTGCTTAATCCACAGGCCAAGCAGAAGTAGAAGCAGCGCACCACCACGCATAATCTCCATATCCACTCTCCTCTCCCTACTCTCTCTCCCTCTCTCTCTCTCTCTCTCTCTCTCTCTGCGCGCTTGGAATTGGTTCGTTTTGTAGAACGAGAGAGAGAGTAAGTCACCAAAGCCTGTGGCATGAGGTGGGTCCTCCTCAACTACCTTGCTCATCAAACGTGCTTCTCTTTCTTTTTTTCTTTTTTTTTCCCCTTTGATAATGAAATAAAATAATAATTTAATCTTCTTAGGGTTGTAGTGCATTGATTTGGGTTGGGCCTATTCCATTCGGGCTGGGCTTGTGTTTAACTAACCAACTTACTTACTGTAACTTTTCTTTTCTTTTCTTTTCTGTTTTTTTTTTATCTTTTTGGTTGGGGCTCCCACCACAATCCCCCAATCCACATGAGTTAGCATTAGAATGCCAGTGTCCCCTCTCAAGTCCTTGACCCAGAAACTCCACTGACCCACTTTCTCCTTCACTTTCCATTACTATTTATAATTATTAAACTATTATATTTTCGGTCTTTACATGAGCCTTTAATTAATCAGCCAGCTGCACTCCAACAAAAGAGTCAAAATTAGTGAATCCTTGGGGTAGTAGGTTACTTTAGAAAGTGGACTTTTATCAACTATGTGTATCCAATCCAATGGATGGCGAATCAAATCAGTAGCCACAACGTTGGCTTTGCCTTGGCTTGTTGGCTGTCAACGTCATCTCAAAGCAAAGAAAGCATTTTGTAACTTCCCAACTTTTACCATCGTTCCTTTACCTCAGCTCTCAAGCCTACATTACACAGGAAAAATCATCGTTTTCCTCCGCTGCGATGACGATGATGATAATAATAACAGCAACAACAACCACAACAACAAGAAGATATCGATGATCACATTATTGTTATGACTATTACTATTATTATTCCTTTTTTTTTTTTTTTGGCAATGCGCGCCACTGACCTATATGGATCCCTGCGTACGCATGAATACGATGAAGGCTACACAACAATTGCTAATGAGTTTGAGTTGTCTATACTTCGACAATCCAAGGCCCCTACTTGCCATTAATTTCCATCTCCATCCAGTCCGTTCAATTTTCAGTTCACGAGGTAACCCAAAATCTGGCACAGAAGGCAAGAGGTGAGAACCCCACTCGCTCAAATTCTTCTCGCTGCTTCCATGTCACTAGTAAGTAAATAGCATACAAGAATTTTGGTGCCACTGATTGGATGGGGTTTGCAATATCAATTAAGCTGCTCTGCTAAGACAGACAGTAGCTCTATAGCTGTCGGCGCTAGGCTGCACGCTCTTTGGGGTGGTCAAGCGTTTGAGCTGATCGATTAATGCACGGATTGGATTGAAAGGATAGTGTTGCCAGTTCGAGGCGAGGCGAGGCGCTGCGCTCAAGGACGAAGTACAGAGGCTGCATGCTCGACATATTGAGCACAAGTACGCGGAGAGAAGGATTGTACATTTGTAAATTTTGTATTGCGCGATGGAAAGAAGAGAGGAGGCGGCTACGCCAGATAAGAAAATGCTCGGGGCCGGCCGTGGCCCATTTTTCTCTTGCAAATAGTTGAGCGTGGCCTCGAATTTGGGAGGGCTTTCTTTCAAATGAAGCCCCAATCAATCTACTCTGCTCAATCAACACTCTAATAATTAATAACTTAAATTTTTATTTTTAAAATTTTAAATTTTAATCTTAAAACAAGGATAAAGTTTATCAAACGATGGAACTGCCTACTTATTATATAACTTGCTGTCAAATGGGCTTTTTAATAACAATTTTTTTTTAAAAAAAAAAAGTCTCCAATTAGTTTTCAGTTTACAGCATAAATTGCCATAAGTCAATTCCTCTTTATGCATTCATGCTTTTTTTTTTCTCTCTTTTTTTTTTTGTTTTTGTTTTGAAGAAAAGAAGAATTACATCGCATTCCACCTCAAAATTTCCCCCTCGTTTTCGCATATGGATGTACGCAGCTAAGCTAAGGTTATTTTCGAGGTCAAACAGCCTTTATTTATTATGAGTTGTAGTTGGGTTAATTTTGATTCTAATGACCAGGGAGTCCAAAAACTTTGTCAAGTCACTCCTCCTAGTCAACTCGTTAGCGTTCAGTTTTAACGTAATGGAATTGAAATTGTTGTTTTTTTTTCTTTTCTTTTCTTTATTTGACAATGACAAATTCAACATCATATATTACTCAGCACACAATTAATTCCGAATAATTGATTCATGTAGGAATCAACAAATCGTTTTGTTGCCTAAGAACCCATCGAGTATTCATTTTAGAGATTTTACAACTTCAGATCAACACATGGGAACTGAGAGAGTTATTTCATGATATGTAAGTTGTTCATGACTCATTTACCTACGATAGAGTAGAGGGGAGAAAAAATTAGGACAATTGTTCACGCCCCCTCCTTCTCTCTATGCCTCGTTTTATTGTTGTATTGGTATAGGCACGCTTGGATATACGGAAGTAAAGTAGCTTAACCCTGAAATATGTGAAATCATTCGAATAAAAATGGAGGGCAAATCGTATCAAAAAAGCTAGCATAACTTTGGAATTATTCTCGTCAATCTATCCAAGGTTGGCCATTCCCGAACAATAGCGATTACCTAATTGATGAGTAATAATAATAATAAAAGGATGAATTGAACCCGCCTCATTTTGAGACACAGCTTTGTGTGTCAGCTAACTTAGAATGATTAAAAGCTTAGGCAAACCGATTCAGAAACCATCTTATTGTCGGGTGGTGGTGCAATGCTGAGTATTTAGGCGTAAATCACGAACTGAACAATTTGATTATTTATTAGTACCTAAAAAAATTAATTTATATATATATATATATATATAGAGAGAGAGAGAGAGAGAGAGAGAGAGAGAGAGAGAAAAAGAAAAAAAAAAAAACCCAAGTGTGTCGATTAATGTTCGTTGTGGGGACGACAACGACATCTTTGCAAGTTATTTGATTCATTTTCTTCGCCGACCCGACCCCTTAGTTTAGTGTCGCTCCCAACCGTGCCCGCCGCTCTCCCTCCGTTGGCAAAGGTCGACCGCCGATTAAGTGGTTTGATCAATCTTTTATTTTTCTTTCTGTTGGGTTGTTTGATAACAAAAACCCCATGTTTGTATCGTAATGCAAGTGAATATTGCGTGTCGGTATGGAGTCTAGATTATTAATCAAAAAGCAGTCTCTCGACAATGTTTTCTGTACTTTGGAGTCTGTTTGATACAACAAAATTGTTCGCATTTGACAATTTCTGTTCTGTCCATTATTGCCAGCAGCAATTAACTAACGAAAGTTTGCAAGGCATAGTTCTAAATTAATGAGGGTCAATAATGGTACAGTAGCCCCAGTGGGGTGCCTATTCGCGCGCGTCGCATATTCAGCTGTCATTGGAATTTTCTCCTCGAAAGGATGAGGAATGATACAAAACAATAGAAAATAGACCCCAGTTCCACACAAGTTCCACCATCACTTAAATTTAAAAAATAAAAAATAAAAATAAATAAATATATATATATATATAGTAAAATTATTTTGGATAAAAATTATTAAATGCGTATGATATCTAACATAATTTGTCAATAGAAAGAATATAATATGCATCAAAACTGACTAAAAATATAAAATTATAAAATATTGTTATACTTTTATACAAATTTTGTTGTGTATTATATTCATATTCTTTGCACATTTTGTTAGTTTTTATGTATATTTAGTAATTTTTGTCAAAAAAAAAAACCATTATTTTAATTTAAAAGACACCACGTGGATCCCAGTAAATAGAACTCTTAAAATATTGTTTGAGAAACAAAATTTTTTATTTTCTTAATTTTAGACGCAATAAAAACTATAAGAACTCGTTAGTGCTCGGATGGTACTAACAAGCTATAGCTTCATGCCATTAGAATCGTTTTAAAAATTGAAGAATTTAAATCAAAGTCCATTGACTTAAAAAGAAAAGAAAAGAAAAAAAACGTCAATGATTCCTTCTGTAGGTAAAATCGAGATGCTAATAGGTGAATCTCTTTGTAGGCCTAAAGCAACATTAATGTCAATAACTTCATTCAAAACATCTCTCTCTTAACGTTAAAAAGAAAGAAAGAAAGAAAAAAAAAAAAACCTATATGATTGCCAATCCACTGGACCAAGTACCTCCTACATGGCATTATTTAAGTTGATGGATACCCCGTGGGGTTCTCTGAATTCATCGCCTTTTTTGGTTGTTCTCTGAATTGATCACTTTTCTTTTCTTCTTTTTATTGGGGGGGGGGGGTGGGGTGTTCCCTTCCATTGATTCTGTTTGTTCAAATTTCAAAATCAAAATTGTTGAAGCACGGAAATTGGCTCGTCGGTGACCTAAGAGGAAGTGGGGACGAAAGTGCAATAGATGGACCGACTTTACTTCGTTATATATTATGAATAAAGTTATATAGTATGATGATGAATGATGATGATGATGAAGCTGCGACTTTTAATTGGTTGGAAGTGAAGAATAATATTTGGGACCCATTGGCCGGTAACCCAGGCGGGATGATGCTATTATTGAATTTGTCGAAGACCACCGCCCACCCCACCCCCCCTACTTTCATTCTCCCCCCCTTGTAGACTACTTATTCAACGGTTCGGTTTGATCATCTTTCAAGCCCGGGGGATTCACGGCCAAGCTACCGCCGCTGATAATTAATTAAATCTGCTTTTATGGGGGAAGCAAGCAGTTCGTTTTGGGCAATTACTAAGCCGCGCTTTCTGTTCGACTATCCAAATTAACACTTTATTAGCTTTGAGCTTCACAAACTAACACTTTATGCATATAAATCACGCAGTTTGGATCAGATTGAATAGTTTTCACTTTTTAATCCGCTTTCAATCTACAAGTAGTTCTTGTTTTCCTTTAGCATTAACAAAATTTGAAAAAACTCTTAATTTCACTCGTCTTTTTAAGAGGGTGATATTAATTACAAAAAATATTAAACTAAAACTAAGAAAAAAGAAGATAAAATAGGTTTTTATGGTCTAAAAAATTATGTGTGTATTATACTCGTACAAAACATAAATAAATATACCAAACACCTAAAATCCAAACCTTAGCTTTAAAGTTTTAGAAGCTATGATTTTAGGCTACTCTGTTGGAGTGGTTTTGGCGGTTCAAGCAAAATCTACAAATGTTCCTACTTTTTACTTGGGCAATTTTGATTTTGATTTTTTCGCTTTGATTCACGTAACTGCTTGCACATCATGACGACGAGAAATTAAATCTTATCTGACTAACAAAAGGCGTCTAATTAGTAAAGAAAGATGTTCTTTTCTTTTCTTCTTCTTGTTCTTGTCAACCAATACTATAGGATTCTAGCCAGTAGCACTTTATGAGTAAAATTCTGAACGAACAAATCTGGCATGGGAGAGTGCACTGTTCATATCATTTTGATAATGTATTAGTCTCAGTTGATGCGTAAATTAACTGAATGATACCTTTATTATGAGGACAAAAAAGAAGAAAAAAAAAACAGAGAGCGAGAGAGAGAGAGAGAGACAGAGACAGAGAGAAATGTCATCTGATTGACAGTCAATGTTGAAAAAAATAAATAATAATAAAATGATATCTTCCTGAATTTTCCCTTCGTGAAAATTTAATTTTCACAATACAGGATCTTTCTTTAAGCAAATACTAGCAAATGAACTGTAAAGAATTGACGTACCGTTGTCCATGTCGTTCCCTTCGCGGAGGTGAAGATCTCTTTACCGATCCGTGTCTGAGAAAATTTTACCTTTCCTTTTCTGATTCTTTCCTTTCGTGTCTTCCTACCTTTTCTGTCTCTCTCTCACAGTTTTCTCCGACTCTTCCCTTTCCTTTTCTGATTGCTCTGATGGCTGAGAGACTCCAGGGAAAACTTAATGATAACGTTTATTTCTCTTTCCATAATTGTTATCGTTAATTAGGAATTAATATCCTAATTAAATCGTTATCATTAATTAGGGAATTAATATTCTAATTAAATCATTATCATTAATTAGGGAATTAATATCCTAATTAAAACGTTACTTTTTCCTTTCGTAACGTTTATTTATCAACTATAAAATTATCTCTCTTTTCCGATAACAATTATACTACCCGTAATCGTTATCTTTTTCCTGTAACAATTATCTTTAAATAGGGAGAGTGGAGGGATTTTAAACCCAGTGACCCAAATTGCCATTATGTCCAACCAACCATCATATTGGACCTTTTATATTGGGTCATACTTTAAATAACAAGGGCCACTCATGTTAATTAATTTAACAATCTCCCACTTTGCTCTTGTTATGATTTGATGAATCAACAATAAATAAGTGCGCACAATCCTTAAGGATCATCAAACCACAATACTTGATTGAATCAAAATGATTGGATCATGGCGGTCACAAGTCCTTTGGCGACATGATTCCTTCCATGTATCACATGATCATTATAATTCATAATAACCTAACTGAGGAACGTTGAAACTTTAATTGTCATTTCCAAACATGCCACTAGTTATCTCACAACTGTAATTGTATACAACCAAATGGAGATAACAGAGCGTAAACAAAACCATGACTTTAATTGAATTCACGAGTGTTACAATAATATAAGCAGTACATAATATTGGCTTTCATGAGAATGCGGACCTATCCAAAATGCCCATCCCTTCAACATGTCCAATAAATGTTTTCGGTGGCAAACCTTTAGTTAATGGGTCCGCTATCATCAATTCAGTACCAATGTGCTCAATAGACACTCTACGGTTTTGCACTTCTTCCTTAACAGATAGATATTTCAAATCCATATGTTTCGCACCTTTAGAATACCTATCATTCTTAGAGAAGAAAACAGCTGCAGAATTATCACAATAAATTCTTAACGGCTTTTCTATACTGTCGACCAAACCAAGCCTTAAGATAAAATTCCGCGACCATAATGCATGAACAGTAGCCTCAAAGCATGCTACAAATTCAGCTTCCATAGTGGAAGTAGCAATGACAGACTGCTTCCCACTTTTTCAGGAAACTGCTCCTCCAGCCAGGAGGAACACGTAACCAAATGTAGATTTCCTCGAGTCTACACATCCAGCATAATCTGAATCCGAATAGCCTACTATCTCAAGATGACTTGATCTTTTATAAGTAAGCATATGATTCTTGGTGCCTTGTAAGTACCTAAGTACTTTCTTTCCAGCTTTCCAATGATCTATTCCAGGATTACTTTGATATCGGCCCAGCATTCCAACAGCGAAACTAATGTCTGGCCGAGTGCATGTTTGAGCATACATCAAACTTCCAACCAATGATGCATAGGAAATGGATTCCATTGATTTTCGTTCCAAATCATTCTTTGGACATTGCAGTTCACTGAACTTGTCCCCTTTCTGAATTGGAACTATTCCTGTAGAGCAATTTTCCATTCTAAATCTCTCTAATACTTTATTGATATAGCCTTTCTGAGACAATCCCAACAATCCTTGTGATCTATCACGAAATATCTCTATTCCTATCACATAGGATGCCTCATTCATATCTTTCATTTCAAAAGTTTCTGAGAGAAATTTCTTAACGTCATGTAACAAACTCATGTCATTAGCAGCCAATAGGATGTCATCGACATATAGGACTAATATAATGAACTTGCTTCCACTAACCTTCATATAGATACACCGATCAACGGTGTTCTCTACAAAACCATATGACGTAATGGTATCATTAAACTTAATATACCATTGTCGGGAAGCTTGTTTCAGTCCATATATCGATTTCTTTAATTTACACACCAAACTTTCCTGCCCTGTGGTTATGAAACCTTCAGGTTGGTCCATATACACTTTCTCTTCTAAGTCTCCATTCAGAAAGACGGTCTTTACATCCATTTGGTGGAGCTCCAGGTCATATTGAGCCACCAAAGCCATAATGATTCTTAAGGAGTCTTTCTTAGATACTGGGGAGAAAGTCTCCTTATAGTCAATGTCATCCATTTGAGTGTAACCTTTGGCAACAAGTCTGGCTTTGTACCTTTCGATGTTGCCTTTTGAGTTTCGCTTGGTCTTGAAGACCCACTTACAGCCAACTCGTTTTGATCCTTCAGGCAACTCTACTAGTTCCCAGACTTGATTTACATCCATCGATTTCAACTCTTCCTTCATGGCATTCAACCACTTTTCAGAATCATTACAATCCATGACTTGTTTAAATGAGACTGGATCTTTATCAATGCTTAATTCTGATTCATGCTTAAGCAAGTAAACCACATAATCATTCGATACAGCTGGCCTTTTCTGTCTTGTAGACCTCCGTAATGTCATATCTTGTGGCATCGCTTGTTCATTCGAAATTTGTACATTGTCACTTGGTTCATCTCTTATGTGCTCACTTTGCGTGTTTCGTGTATCAATTTGTTGTCCTTGCATATCACGTGACTGTGATGCAACAAAAGGAACAACAACTTGAGTAGAAACACTGGGTGTGGGGATACCAACTTGAGTAGGGGTACTCATTGTGGATCTTTCATTTTGCAATTTTGTAATATCCACTTTTCGTGTTTCCCCACTCCCACTGAACTGACCATTTTCAATGAACCGAGCATTACCAGACTCAACTATTCTAGTGTTATGGTTAGGGCAGTAGAACCTGTACCCTTTAGACTTTTCAGGATAGCCAATGAAGTGACCACTAATGGTTCTTGCATCAAGATTTCCTTCATGTGGATTATATATCCTTACTTCTGCTGAACAACCCCAAACGTGAAGGTGTCTTAAACTGGGTTTCCTACCTGTCCATAACTCGTAGGGAGTCTTAGGGACAGCCTTACTAGGAACCCTGTTCAGCAGATATGCAGCGGTCCTTAATGCATGCATCCACAAGGATAGAGGTACAGTACTGTAACTCAACATACTCCTAACCATATCCATAAGTGTGCGATTCCACCTTTCCGCTACACCATTCTGTTGTGGTGTACCAGGCATTGTGTACTGTGCACATATGCCTCGACTTTCAAGAAATTTTGCAAATGGACCAGGACATTGTCCACTTTCATTGAATTTTCCATAATATTCACCACCCCTGTCTGACTTAATCACTTTTACTTTTCTATCTAACTGCCTTTCCACTTCGTTAATGAACACCTCCAGGGTGTTTACTGACTGGGACTTTTCATGCAGTAGATATAAGTAACAGTACCGTGAGTAGTCATCTATAAATGTGATGAAATATTTCTCACCACCCCACGTGGGAATATCGAAAGGGCCACATATATCGGTGTGTATTAATTCTAAAGGCTCACTACTTCTCATGGCTGGGTTCTTTGATGTGTGTCTTGTTTGTTTTCCTTTTATACAATCAACACACACTTCCCAATCAGCAAAATCCAATTGAGGTAGGATATCACTTTTCACCAACCTCAATATCCTTTCTTTAGATATATGACCCAATCTTTGATGCCATAAGAAAGCAAAACTATCATTATGCATATTACGTTTGTTACCTATACTATGCTCAACAAGAAATAGAGAATCAACATACATAGCATCAAGATTAAGACGATACAAATCATCAACCAAAGTACCAGATCCATAATAGTACGAATGTCTATACAATGAAAATGCATCGTTTCCAATCTTGAAATTAAATCCTTCTTCATCCAACTTTGCAACAGAAATCAAATTCCTAGCACATTCAGGAACATAGAGACACTTTTCTAGATCCAGGTGACACTTAGTGTCCAAGATCAATCTGTACGTCCCAATTCCCGCTATTCGAGCCTTCATTCTGTTTCCCATGTAAAGGAACTTCTCAGTTCCTGTTATGGGCTGGATTAAAAGGAATCCTTGCATAATATGTGACACATGAGTAGTAGCTCCAGAGTCTAACCACCAAGTATTGTTGGGTACTTCAATTACGTTTGATTCAAAACATACTGATATACAGTACATACCTCTCTTTTCGAACCAAGTTTTCCATTTTGGGCAATCCTTCTTGAAGTGACCCATCCTTTTACAGAAGAAGCATTTCTGATCCTTTTGGATCTAACCTCCAGTGACTTTTATAGAGGCCTTGTCCTTCTTCTTACCCTTCCGGTATGGTTTAGACTTACTACTGCTAGCCTCATTGCGAACAGTGAGATGAATGGAGTGATCCCTCATCTTCTTTAATCTCCCTTCTTCCTGAACCAGCATGGCCTTAATTTCTTGAAAGTTCCATTTCTCTTTAATAGTATTATAATTCACTTGGAACTGGCCAAATTCAGGAGGCAGTGAGTTGATGATGAATTGAACCAAAAAGGATTCACTCACATCCATTCCCATTGTTCTTAATTTTGCTGCTAGGTTAGCCATACTAGTCACATGATCATGAATGGGCTATGACCAATCAAATTTCTTGGTCGTCAGCTCACTCATTAGGGTTCCTACGATGGATTTATCAGCTATGTCTGACTGAGAATATTCTTTAATTCTCACCATAAATTCCCTTGCATTTTCGATCTTAGGCATCGATGGTTTGACATTTTCAACCATCGTCATTCGCATCAAATTCAGACTCAGCCTTTTGGACCGTACCCAAGCCTCATGAAAAGACTTATCGGATTCTGTACTGGTCTCTGTAATGGCTGCAGGCCTTTTGTCCGTGATGACCGCTAGGTCTAAGCCCAAAACGCCTAAATGAAACTGAATATGCTCAGACCATTCTGCATAGTTCAGCCCATTGAATTTGATCATTGCATTGCCTAGGGCGAAAACGTTGTTGAAGGCTGCAAACATGATCCAAATTTACACATTAATACTTTGAGCAAATTTTGATGGATTCAGATACATATATTACAAACTTTGACTATGTATTTAAGTCCACCTTTGGGTGATCCTCAAATACATGACTTTAATCAATAACGATGCTAATTAGATATACTTTAATAGATCAATCAATCATACTAGAATGAGACATGAATGTTATCTTTGGACATACAATCATGTTTACTCAGTATATCAATCAATCCCCTTTAGTGTTATTAATTATAGGCAATGATCCATCTTTGGATGATCTCCTAGCTTTATAATTAATAACTACAATTGTTCATGTGCAACCTTTTATTAGCATCAAAATGAACAATTGAAATTTACGGTCATTCAAATTTTTCAAACTAGGCCACTTTGGTGACTAACAAGCTTTCAAAATTTTAATTTTCCATTCTGTGGGAGTTGACACAGGCCAATACACTGGCAGCGCATTTTTCCCCATAGTCGGCTTATGCCTTACGCTGATAACCACCCGCGATACAAACGACAACCACAAGCGACATAGGATCCAGTGACCGGCGCACTATTCCAGCCAGCAGTCTCCGGCAGTGCAGGATTCCGGCCGGAGTTCCTTCCACGCCGGCCAACCCTGTCGGCACCGCCCGGATCCAGCTCAACCAGGCCTCTGCCGTGCCCAGCAGGCCGATCGGGTCCCGGCCACATGCGCTCGCCGGTGGCCCCTTGGCCCCGGTCGGGTTGCGCTTCGCCGGTGGCCCTTTCGGCCCTTGATTGGTTCGCGCTCGCCGGTGGCCCCTTCGGCCTCGGTCGGGTCGCGCTCGCCGGTGACCCTTTCGGCCCCGATCGCCTCGCGTTCGTCGGTGGCCCTTTCGGCCCCGGTCGGGTCGCGCTCGCCGGTGGCCCTTTCGGCCCCGGTCGAATCGCGCTTCTCCGGTGGCCCCTTCGGCCTTGTCGCCTTGCGTTCGTCGGTCGCCCTTTCGGCCCCAGTCGGATCGCGCTCGTCGGTGGCCCTTTCGGCCCCGGTCGGATCGCGCTTCGCCGGTGGCCCCTTCGGCCCCGGTCTGGCTTCCCCGGCGACGCGCAGAAACACAGCGCTCACCGGGGTTCCTTTCGCCGTATCCGGATCGATTTGGGTCCCGGCTGCGCCGACCGCTTTCTTTCGTGCGCCGGTGGTAGGGAAAACAAAACAACGCAGTATTCGCACATCAAGCTCTGATACCAATTGTTGAAAAAAATAAATAATAATGAAATGATATCTTCCTGAATTTTCCCTTCGCGAAAATTCAATTTTCACAATATAGGATCTTTCTTTAAGCGAATACTAGCAAATGAACTGTAAGGAATCGACGTACCGTTGTCCATGTCGGTTCCCTTCGCGGAGGTGAAGATCTCTTTACCGATCCGTGTCTGAGAAGATTTTGCCTTTCCTTTTCTGATTATTTCCTTTCGTGTCTTCCTACCTTTTCTGTCTCTCTCTCACAGTTTTCTCCGACTCTTCCCTTTCCTTTTCTGATTGCTCTGATGGTTGAGAGACTCCAGGGAAAACTTAATGATAACGTTTATTTTTCTTTCTATAATTGTTATCGTTAATTAGGAATTAATATCCTAATTAAATCGTTATCATTAATTAGGGAATTAATATCCTAATTAAATCATTAATTAGGGAATTAATATTCTAATTAAAACGTTAACTTTTCCTTCCGTAACGTTTATTTATCAACTAGAAAATTATCCCTCTTTTTCGATAACAATTATACTACCCGTAATTGTTATCTTTTTCCTGTAACAATTATCTTTAAATAGGGAGAGTGGAGGGATTTTAAACCCAGTGACCCAAATTGCCATTATGTCCAACTGACCATCATATTAGACCTTTTATATTGGGTCATACTTTAAATAACAAGGGTCACTCATATTAATTAACAAGTTACTTGAATTGGGAGATGAATTCTTCCTCTCTCTCTCTCTGTCTCTCGAAAAAACAAAATAATAATAAAGGAATTAGGAGATGAATTAAAAGGTACCCAAACATACAATGATTTCAACATGTTTTAAAAATTCGAATCCTTAGCTTGCCTTTTAATCATATGTTCTGAGCTCATTGCTTTTCGTTGGTTGAGTGAGTGAGCATATTAGAGCGGAGCGTCGTGATGACGAGCTTCCGGTTAAATTTTTGTTTGTAGGGAAATGCAGCTTCGTTTATGTTACACGCAAGAGAATTTGAAGAATGAAAACGTTATGAAAACGTTTTTTCTTTTTCTTTTTTTTTTAATAAATTTTATAACAATAATAATAATAATAAAATGGTCAGATAGAAGAGATCAGTGTGTGTTTTGAAAGAGAAGCCAAACAGATAATCTAGGAAGTAGGAAACCATAGCTTTCTTAAATTGTGATCCGTTTTCCTTGTTGGTGATAGAGCCGCAGTAGTTATCTTATCTTGAAGTATGGACTCGATCGAGTAGCTCAAATCAAAAGTTGTTTGCCATTTACATAAGTAAATCTAAAATGTTTTCTTTTTTTTTTTTTTTTTGGGGTTCACAAATTTCGTTCCTTCACTTTGCTTACTAACAAAATGACAGCCATTTTTAATCCTTTTTGCCAAGCATATGCTTGCGGATTCATTATCAATTGATATGCTTTGAAGTTACGTAGGGCATTTCTTTTGAACTGGTAGCATTAATCACCCTTTTTTGTTGTTCGTTTTTTTCTTTCCCTCTCTCTTTTCTTTTTGGCTCTTTTATAATTGTCTTTCCATACATAGGTATGTAAAATGCAACTTAGACCCCGGTCAGCTGTACCTCATTTGACCATATATATATATATATATATATCCCACCCAGAACATATTGAATTAACTACATTAGTTTAATTCAGGAATGCAAATGTTTAATGATCAAAAGGTCCTTCTTTCATAACTAATTTGCCTGTAAAATTTCTTTCTTCAGAATTAGACCCCTATAACATTAGCATTATTAATTAATAGTAATAATAACGGACGAATGATAGACAGAGAGTCCCCAGATCCAGGCTGTTACGGTACAAAAATCACGCAAGCTGGCATTAAGACGCGTCAATGGGTACGGAGCCACGGCCAACCGTAACTCGTGACACGATCCAAACTACGTAGGTACACAAACAATTATTATGGGATCTCCTTCCTCTCCCTCTCCCTCTCCCTCTCCCTCTCTCTCTTTTAATGTTTCATGTGTTGGCGTTACGAAAGAAAAATCCGAAAAAGAGATTCACAGATATTGTGGCTGAGGGGAGGGGGGTGGGTTATAAATTTATTTTTTAATTTTTGCATTGGCTCACTCGTAAAAATGGCACTAGAATTGAATGCTGAATGGCTAACAAGAAGAAAAGACTAACATAGCTGCCATTCATTTCTTTTTTCTTTTTCTTTTTTTTTTTGGGTTTGCATTGAAAAGAACCAAAAAAAAAAAAAAAAGAGGAAGAGAAAGGAAAGGAATGGGTAAAAAGAGAAATGCATGCAATCTAACTAATAAAAAGAAAAGATATTTGCCATTTTTAATAAGTGTCGGTGAGTACAGCCGTCCGTGCACGAATGTAGGCAGTCGGGCGTCGACAATTAATTACGTGTACTACATCACCCGTCACTCTCACAGAGATAGAGAAATTAATGCATAGGTGGTTGTACTAACCACCGCATCTCTGTACGAGGCCCTACCCAGATTTCCTCGCCGAACACTTGCTCGCTGGGGGTTCGATGTCTTGAAAAGCTATTCTTTTTACCGAAACATTATCATTAATTACATTTGGTTTGAAGAAAAAAAAAAAAAAAGGAAATGAAAATTGACCTTGACAAACTGTTATCGAATGGAGATTGGACATATTATATATATTCTATACTCTGTCAAGCAATATCCCAATCGGGGCTGGGGTGCCGAGGCAATGCGTTCGAATATGTAAAATGCGGGCATGTTGTGCACGTAAGACGTGCAATTGACTAAAAATGATTACTTTTGAATTGGTGGTGAGGAATTTTCATTCCCATTCCCATTCCCATTCCCATTCCCATTTATTGCAAGTAACTGTGATGAAACGCTCAACAAGTTGAGAGCTGAGGAGGAGCTCCACTTAATCGAGTAGTACGAGACGTTTATCTCACAAAAGACGGTAGAATTTCGAATCCTCCCGCACTCTCACCCTCTTCCTCCTCCCGCACTCTCACCCTCTTCCTCCCCCCTTTCTCCCTCGTTTGGGCTAAAATCGTCCTTGGAAACCCACACACACACACAAAAAAATAAAATAAAAAACACGTCGAGAGCTTAATTTGTATTTAATGAATCATTTTGCTTCATTTGCTCGCTATGGCCGCCGCCTCCTTTTTTCTTTTTTTTTTCCTTCTTTCTCTAACATCACCTAACTAACTGTTTCTCTCTTGGTTTATTTACTAATCTAAACTACTTAGGACTTCTAATCTGTGATTAGCTTTAAATCCTAGTCTAAAATGTTAGATATACAGCTACTTTTTTATATAAAATCTCGGATATTTGTCTTTTTTTTTCCCCTTTTTTTAGATTAATTTCGGTTGTCCTGGACTGGAGAGTTTCCTACTTAAATATTTCGCGTTTGTCCCATCAGCAGAAAAAAAAAACAAAAAAAAAAAGAAAAAGAAGCCGGACCAAGTAGGCGCAGCGTATAGGAGAACACATGATTTTTATTTTTTAAATGCAAAAAAAAAAAAAAAAAAGCATAATCAAAAGAGAGAAGACGGTGGGGGGGGGTGGGGTGGGGCATGGGTGGACCAGACTTGTTCGATACTATAATAATAATAATGATGATGATGAGGAGGATGATAATATAGATTAAAGCAAACTATTTTTGGATGTCGGAGGAAGAGGGAACGCTTAAGATGCTTCGTCCCCAATCCAAAGCCAATCAATCTTCTTGCACATTCATCCACACGCACACACACACACATATATAGATATATTAACTTAATTAAAACACGCACAACTACCAATAATTGAGAGATAGAGAGAGAGAGAGAGAGAGAGAGAACCAAAAAGTGGCATGTGGTAATACCTTTACCAAGAGAAAAAAACAATTAATTTAAAATATATATATATATAAAAGAGGATATCGAAAAAAGTCTTTAAAATTAAATTTTTGTGAAGTTAAAAGTGGAGGAATTTGGTACATAACCAACAGAAATTTTGTAATTATTTATTTAGCTCAGCAAATACCACTCTTGCATTTGTACATTGGAGCTATTCTTTCCCCTAAAATCAAGTAGAAAGAAAAAAGGAAATCCGTCGGCTAAAATCAATTGATAAGAAAAAGGAATGTTCGCGTTGTCCTGCTTAGCTTAGCCAGGCCCTAGCTCTAGCTACTAGCTAATTTAGAGAGAGTCATTATTGATCAGTCAACGGTCACAGAGACATTTTCTCTCTCTCTCTCTCTCTCTCTCTCTCTCTATATATATATATATATATACCCTCTGTATGTTATGCATCCATACACTACAAGATTCACACCCGCCCCAGTCTCCTCCTCCTCCTCTTCTTCTTCTTCTCTCTGTGCGTGCGTGCGTGCGTGCGTGCGTGAATCAAAGGCCTGCTGAAAGAGACAATTATAGAAGAAAATATACTTTATAGATAGATAGATAGATAGATATATATACAGTGTGATCAACAATGGCGGTGGTTCTTGACTCCTCCAGCTTTGATGTAGACAAGCTCACCTCCGAGATATTCTCCATTCTCGAGAACAACTTCCTCTTCGGCACCGCCAAAACCCACAGTCCACCAATCCATCAACACCCCCCTCAATATTCTCCACAGCATCCTCGCCAGGTCTTTGTTGATAATATTAACAACAGTAAAGTCAGAATCTTGTCCATTGACGGTGGCGACGCTATCCTCGCCGCCAAGTCCCTCTCCCACCTCGAGTCCTGCCTCCACCGAATATCCCACAACCCCAATGCCTCCATTTCCGATTACTTCGACGTCGTCGCCGGCTCCGGCACCGGCGGCATATTAGCTGCTCTGCTCTTCAGCCGAGGAAAAGACGGCCGTGGCCGTCCCCTCTTCACTGCCGATGAAGCTCTCTCCTTTCTGCTCCAGAATCACCGGAAACTTCACTTGGGTTCCTCTCAAGGGTTTCTCCGGCGGGCTTTCCGGCCTCCGGGAAAGGCCTTGGAGAGGCTTTTCGGGAGGACTTTCGGGGAATGTACTTTGAAGGACACTCTGAAGTCGGTTTTGATTCCCTGCTACGACGTGGGCACACGGGGGCCCTTCGTGTTCTCGCGCGCCGACGCTTTGGAAATGGACGGCTACGATTTCAAGATGAGTGACGTGTGCCTGGCGACGTCGGCTGAGCCGGCGGCGGAGATTAGGTCCGTGGACTCGAGGACGAAGGTCGTAGCCTTGGACGGACGGATCGCCATGAACAATCCAACGGCCGTGGCAATTACCCACGTGTTGAATAACAAGCAGGAGTTCCCTCTTTGCAATGGGGTAGAGGACTTGCTAGTCATGTCTCTTGGTAATGGAGGGTCTGACTTCGGCGTTGACAATCCCAATCGGTCGCCAGCCCACTTGCTCGGGATCGCCGGAGATGGAGCCTCCGACATGGTGCGCACGATATGTTTGCACGTGCACAAACATCGCACATTTTTCTATTTGTGTCCAAACTTAGGTGAGCTGATTGCCTGTATCACATGTTTGACCAATTTAATTTACTTAATGATAATAATAATTAACAGGTGGATCAAGCGGTTTCAATGGCGTTTGGTCGGTGTGGAGCAAACAACTACGTACGCATTCAGGCGAATGGAATGATTGCTAGAGAAAGCAATAGAAAGAACAAGGTGATGACGAGCAAGACAACGAGAGATGATCGTGACAGGTTAGTGGGGAAAGCAGAAGAGGTGTTGTCACAGAAAAACGTGGAGTCCGGGTTGTTCAAGGGGAAGAAGATAGGGGAGGCTACAAACCTAGACAAGTTGGAAGCGATGGGTGGAGAGCTAATCAAGGAGCAAGAGAGAAGGAAAACGAGCATTTTGCCTGCTGTAGTGTTGAAGCAAGTGTCAGCGCATTCCCCCCCAAGAACATCATCGGCCACCTCCCTTTCAACTCTTTCTTCCTCCTCTTCTTAAATTTTTCCTTTGGTTGTAACTTATAAATCGTAATGCAATTTCGTTCGGGGCTGCTTGTCCATATTTCTTACGAATTTCCCTCGCCAATATTTTCCTCTAGCTAGCACCGTACTTCCACAGCACTTTCTATAGGCAGACAGTATAAAGCTAAATTGATCGAGCACAAGGCTAGGCTACGGAGGTGTGTAGTCCGACCATAAAAACTTGTTTTCGGAAATGTATCAGAATCATCTTCTCAGATGTACTCTCCCCCGGGGTGGGGAATCGAAAAACCGAAAAAAAAAAAAAAAAGGTAATACTCGAACAACACTCAATAAATATGGGATATGATTTATTTCGTTTCTTAATGGCCGTGCAAAGGTTGTGCATTCTCGCGTGTCCTGTCCTTCGCTTGATGTGAAAGAGATTAAAAGGGACGAATTGGTCTATCATCTTGAATTCAACAATGACCTTGGTCGTCGTCATCTTTATGATAAATAAAGCAAAACAAATGGTGAGAAATAAGAATTTGATAAAACTACACCCGCGACGTCCATGCATCTGGTTGAAAATTACACTTTGCCTTACAATTAAGATTTGGGGCCTATTCACAATGCACTCGGTTCCCCGTTTCGCCTCATCAAATCAGGAGATCAATTTCGAAAGACAAAAGGAGAGAGAGAGAGAGAGAGAGAGAGAGAGAGAGAGAGAGAGACCTTCCAATAGGATAAATTCCTTGTTGGGGAGGCAAGAATCTATCTATAGAGTAATGCCATGGACAAATCAACAATATTGTGCCGGCTGTGGAACTCGGACCAGCAAGGCTGTCAGGGTTCGTCCTAGTCCGGTCAAGGACAATGCAAAATTCTCTGGAAAGCCTGGAGAGGGGGATTGCAGCCTCAAGTGAAGCCGAGCCATTATAATCCTCGTCAACGCTCTCTAATTACCTGCTTAGACGGCTAAGTTTGTTGGGGGCATCTCATCATATCGCTATGAGACAATTTTGAAGTATTGATAATTTCTCCTCCCGAAACTATTCCGGAAAGAAAACGACAAATATTTATTTCACGCCAACAAACATGGTTCTGCCCTGCTAGTAATATCCACTCACACGAAAACTGCAACGACAAAGCAAACCGGTCTCTGATAAAACATCACGAGGGATACACGGAAAACGTTTCGTAGGCAATTATCAAGTTGACCCATCAGAAGCGTGCCTTTCCTGCACCTTGGCGGCGTTCAACTCAATGCTTTGCGTCTTCTTCTTCACAGAACTTCGCGTACTCATCCGACTCCTTCAACTTGTTTAACTCGCCAGCATCACTTACACTAACCTTTATGATCCATCCCTTTTCATATGGACTTGAGTTGACCTGCAAACAAGAGGGTTCGAACACAAAGAAGAACCTGCTTAGGCATCAACTCTGTAACAAGAGAAGGGAAAATGACACAGCCATGTAGCCTTTGGCGTGACAAAGATGTTCATACAGAAAATAGCCGGGTCAAAAACTACAGGACACAAAATTGGCTTGACTTTTTCCACAGTTCAAATCCCTGGCATCCAGATTTCAAAAAATCATGCAACCAATAATTAACATCATTAAAGGAAACAAGGATGCTGTTAGGAGATGCAATTTCAATTCACATTCAGGTCAAACACATACAATGGGCAAGCCAATGTGCAATTCATGAGCATCTCAAGTATAAAAAGTTAGAGTTGTGTTTGCATTTTGTTTTGATATGATCATGTTTCACAGGCTCGAGATCGTATCGGTATTCATATAACCACAGACCCTGGTTGTTTATTAAACCATTAGCACAAATCACACCTACAAAAGTTTAAGGATTTTGCATTTCATTCTCCTGTGGCAGATTGTTCTGTATATTTAGCTAAATAATGCAAGATCTGTTGTTTCCATTTTAAATATCTATAAACCCAAGAATAATCAGTGGTTACTTGTTCTTCAGCATCAGCTATGATCTGTTGCCTACAAGTTTGGTGGATAAACCAAATGATAACCTCATCCAGTCAAAACAACAAGACAGCTGGGTTTCTATGACAGCAAGTTAACAAAAGCCCTTTGCAGAGAGAAGTATCCCCGATGACTTCATGCTAATCAGACTCAATGGTTATCATTTTTAACAATGCCAATACTCATTTCCTCTCTCTAGTCAGATTCAATCAATGAATAATGCTTCGCACAGTTTCCAAGTTTGAAAATCAAAATTCTCTAAAGTGATTTTTAATTCCAAAGGCACATATTTTTCATCAACCTCGATATAACTAATTCTAATTGATTACTGACAAAACATAACAGCAAAATAAATAGGCATTTCATGGCAGTGGTAACAAATGGAAAGAACAATATGCTGGTCAGATAACACTGTACCATAGATAAGTTCAACTGACAAGAAGACATTTGTGCCAACATTAATATTTGACACTGGTGAGAATCATTGGGGAGAGACTGAATGGACCCTGCCCGTGCACAAGGGGGTGGGGATAAACAGGGAGGGTGGGAAGGGAGGGGAAAGGGAGAGATTTGACATTGTAGCTAAAGGATCCTGCAAGATCTATGACTTGCAATAGAGACAGCAAGTGTCCTAGAGTTGCCAAAAACCATACAAAGAAATTAAATATTCCCATAATATTGATAATGCTGAAAATAACTGAACATGATCTATCAAGAATTGGCTAGGTTAAAAACTCTTAGGACTATATAGGGAAAAATAAAATTAACCATCTTTACCATTGGCTTTGCAGAAGTAAAAAGAAGAATGGAAAATAAGGTATTTAAACACTTCTGATGCATTCTGTCTTACCATAGCTGATCCATACAATCAGATCCTCAGCTTCAGCCACACAAAGCATAAAGAAAGAGTTGAGACGAAGTCAAGGAACATAATTAGGTCATTGCTTCTACCATGAGTCCATGAATTTACAAGGAAAGCAGAAATTTCACACATAACACATAAATAGGAGATTGAATTTAATGGGAAAGAAATTTTTTTAGCAACTTAGAAGGGGACTAACCAAGCCAGGTGAATCTTTCAGCTCTTCATTAACTTCGAGCACTGTCCCTGAAACGGGAGAATTCACATCACTGGTAGCTTTGACACTTTCAACAGCGCCAAAACCAGCACCCTGTTTTACAGCAACACCTGCCTCTGGTAACTCAACATACACAACATCACCTAGATGATTCTGAGCATGATCAGTTATTCCAACGGTAGCAGCATTACCATCCACCTTCACCCACTCATGAGAGCCAGTATACTTGAAACCCTTCACAACTGTAAGCAAATTCCAAAGTAAGCATAAATGACTGGAAACTTGAGTCACAGGAAAAACAGCAATGAATCTCTAAAACCCCAAAAGTGAAACCCATAAACCACACAAAGTATCTCTATACATGGACTTATCCCAATGAAAGTTGAAAGAAAGACCCATGTCATATGTTGAAAGCAGATGCAAGGTAATTGCCTACTAAAACTATAAGATATTTAATTCAAATATGCAATTGAGTGGATATATAAGTTGCTAAGGTAACTGGTCAAGTGAAATGACGAGACTTTCAGGTTAGAATTGGAAAAGGGTAATGGAGCCTCAAAACAGCCAGTTTTCATAGGAAAAATAAAACTGTCAGGGGTATCTCCATGCAGCTTTCAGAATCATTGTGTTGTAGCCCTTAAAAAACAGTAATCATTTCTTTCTTCAATCTGAATTCCATGTTGTATCTAATCCAAATGGGTAAAGATATGATACTCTCATTGGTCCCTTTTCAAAAGCTATGTGAAAGAGGCTAGTAGCACGGCATGCCTTCCCTTCCATAAACAATGTGATAGTGAAGCACAGAGATTTGACCACAATCCAAATTTGGATATACTTCCTTTTGGCTGAAATCTGTCTACTTAGAGAAACGACCAGGCCATCTGTTTGATCAAACATCTCTATTTCCAGTTCAGGACCAGAACTTTCACACCTTGTCTAGGAAAAATTGGAAGAAAGGAAGTTGAGTTATCAAACATTGAAAGCTAGTAAGAGACTGATGTTTTCCAATGTTATGTCTGGATAAGATGGAGAATTTGTGGAAAGAAAATGGGAAGAAGGTTCAGACAAATTAGGAATAAAATAAGAACTATTTATGTATTGAATTACGGTTACGTCCTCTATACTATACCGTTTTGTTGTGACAGCAAGATAGGGTTGAATCCATAATCAATAAACTTTTCTCTCACTTTTTTTCTTCCACTTCGAACTAGGAAAATTGAAAAGCGTGGTCCAAGAGAAATATTTTCCTCTTTAACTTTCATTTTCATCAAGTTTTTCCTTTTTTTTTTCTGGTCATTTCACAATTTTCTCTGAATCCAAACACATTGTTAGGGATGGCAGGTTATGCAACAGAACAAGGACATGAACACGTGTGACAAGAACGGTTTATCTACTACTACCGCTACTAGCGTCTCATGCTCTATTATTATTATTGAAAAAACAAACGAGCAAGCAAAATGAAATCAAAACGCCAGAAATTAAGCACGCATTGTTTTGATCCCTAAAGAGAGCAAAGAAATCTTGAAGCTTTAACAAGCATAGATAAAAAATGCAACCAGTTTTTATTTTCTATCAGCATTCTTCTTCAGCACAGGAAAAAGCATGAGATCGAAAGATCCAATTAAAAACTTGAGCTATATATCTATATATTCAAATCAATCCCAGAGCCAATCTCAGAGCCAACAAAGCCCAAACAACAAAATCCTTTTTTTTTTTCTGTTTGTTTGTTTGTTTGGGTTCAAGGAGAACGCAGAGAATAATAAAAAAAAAGGCATCAGCTTTATTGATAAATAGGTGTGCATAAATGATGAAGATCGAAATCGACCATCGTGGCGTGTATCTAATGCTCGACCCATCATCACGACGACGACAGAAGAGACGGAGATATGTCTATATATATATATATATATATATATAGAGAGAGAGAGAGAGAGAGAGAGAGAGAGAGAGAGAGAGGTCTGCGGGTGGGGTGGGGGGGAAGCAGAGCCAGACCCAGATGATCATATCATAGGTTACCAGAAGAAAAGGGTCGGGTGGTGGAAACAGAGATCCTGAGGTACGAAGCGGCTGTTGAAGCCCACAACCGCCGTGATGCCATCAGAACTCAGATCCGATCCAAAGCTTTCAACTCAAGCAGAAGTAGAAGAAGAAAAAAAAATAAATAAATAACCCAAGCGAAACGCTTCTTCTGCTGCTTCCCTCGCTCAACACAGGCGACACACTCACTGTGACTCCCACACTCCCAGCCAGGTCACTAATACTGACTAAAAAGCTCAGAGCCGCCACAACGCATCGCAGACAACTCCGGGCCGCGCTCCTGTATGCATATATATATATATATATATATATAAGCCCTCTCGGTCGGCCTCAGCGGCACCTACCCCTTTCCCTATATACGTTTATATTATGCAAAGGGAGTTGGTGACATACTTTTGTTTTACTTTACAACTATTGCCGCTATTATTATATAGGGACTAGACTTTTTTTTTTTTATAATAAAAATAAAAAAATTTGGTAATGAGAGTGAGATTCAGACTCTAAATTTCTCAAATTTTTGTAAGAAAAAAGAAAAAAAGAGAAAAAGAAAAGAGTTTCAATTATAATTTTAATGTATGAAAACTATTAAAGAAAAAAAAAAAAAAAGAGGCAGGCAGAGAGACAGTTGGTAGCTAGGCAGAAGACTAATGAATGATGCATCATCTTATATAACGTTGAATATTGGAATAGAATATAGAAATTTGTTATCATAACATTGAATAATTATTGTTAATGAGAGTGCATCGAGGAGATCAACAACATGATAACTTGGAAAAACAGGAAAAGAAAAATTTGGTGGTGCTGGGGGTGGGGGGTGGCGGGTCAATGTCACGACAAAATGAGCAACGGGCACAAAACAAAATGGCTAAAAAGATGAAATCTCAGGGAAGTGGGAGTTGCCACCGCCAACTTTCATCACTATGTATGTATTTAGTGCGTAGGAGTGAGTGCGGCGAATATTGTTGTCACAGACTGGCCAGGAACGACATCATACGCAAAAACCAACAGTAGGGTCGCTGCACGACTGCAATCGAAGTTCGAGTAAGAACTCAACAACATATAGTGACTATCGACTTGATCACTACGATAAATTAAAATAATATATTTGTACGTTTTTTCCGATTAAAAAATAAAAGTCTTCGGTTGATCTGATCTATTTGTTATACATATACATATGCATACGGGATAATGTTTACAGTTTTGAGTTTAACGATCCGCAAATAAGTGAGACCCGACCCGACATAGGCCAGCCCAGGCTTGACATGACCCAGGATAAACAAATCATACCAAGCCGTGTCTGCCACGGCCCATCCGTCCTGAACTTACTATTATGACCGAACTAGGCCGCAGGGAACGGCCACTTGGGCACCGGCCTGCCTACGATTGCGTACCGATGCGGCTGCTTTTTAGAACAGCGATGTCCGCTAGCCCAATACACTTTTAACTCAACATGCAGTGTTTCACCTTCCCACTATCACCTTCGCTTTGATGTCGTGCGTGCAAGGTGCGGTGGGAGACGGTGGGACACGTTTCTCACAACCATGGTTTGTCAGATTAGAGGGGAACCTTCCGATGAGCCATCACACGTCATATCACCAAAAAATTTTGTACTTTTTCATTTTTTCTGCCTTTTCTAAGTTTATGAAAACCTTGGATAAGGAGCAATCAGAGAGGCAGAACACTCCCCATTTTCCTGTGCATCGTTCTTATTACATTGGTAACCTGCTCAATTTGATCCTCACTTGAACACGCAGAGAGCAGTACTTTTGCAGTTCCCCCGTCCGGGTGACATCCCGCGTCGATCATCTCTTCAAAAATTTCCAAACATCTCGTGTACAGCTTCTTTCTAGAGTAGGCTCCTATGCGTGAAGTCCAAGTCACCACATCAGGTTTCAGATTTTTGGTGGGTAGGGTTCCGAAAACCCCTTCCATTCTCTCCAGAAATCCAGCCCGCCCATATATGTTGATCAGGATGTTGTACGTGCTGATATCAACTGTGTAAGGTCCATTTTCCATTGCTGCTAAAACTCCCTCCATCTTTTCCAATTGTCCAAGCCGGCCATACAGGTTCAGCATGCTATTATGAACATAAGTATCCGGTTCAAGGCCAGATTCACGCATCTCATTCACAATGTCTTCGCATTTGCCTACATTTCCTGCCTTTGAGTACGCGCATAAGAGTAGCATGTGAGATTTCATTGTTGGGGTTATTCCTAGTCGTTTCATCTCTTCGAACACTACCTGTGCATCTGAAGAAAATATTCAAATAGATGCAACAATTGTCATGCCAAAACCTCCAGAAACATTCGGCATTGAATGGAAAATGAGTCTCAGACGAGTGAAGTTGCCACCTTAATGTATCATGCCACTCCAGGCATTCGAAATCATCCAACAATTTTGTGGCTAAACAGTAGGGTAATGGAATGATCTGTACTGTGAACACTTAATTATATTGTTCTAATTACAAGACAGGGTTGCATGACTTATTGCCAAAAAGAGGAGAGCTACGCATTCTCCCTGGAATTGGATAAGTCTTTTGAGTTATCAGAATAATGGAGTTTTTAACCTTAGTGGCAATCCCATAATTACCAACACTTCAGTTTCTGTCAGCACCACACCACCACCTTTGATGCTGTACCCACAAAATAATGTTATGTACCCGATGGTTTCTTTCTCCTTGAAATGGCCCCAGTTTACTAATTTCAGAGGCAGACAACTCTTTTTGTAACAAGAATCCATTAAGGAGGCGAAAAAGGGTTGATAGGATCACTAAAACACTAGAACAACAACACAAAGCGCTTGAAACCCAAATTTAATAGGGTTGGCTACGTGAATCCTTTTTTGGCATTCTTTACTATAGTGAACCGAGTTTGATGTGAGGTACGATTGTTCTAAAATGATTACTAAACTGAGATTCAGAATTTGTTTTGATTTTAATTCTCAAAATGTTGTATCATGAATTATGTAAATGGATATCTAAATGTAGTTGGAATATTGTGTTTACATATATGTATGTTTAAAATTCCCCACTGAGATGGTCAAACTTGTCTCAAACAGTCTTAGGCTTTTCTTTATTCAGTCGCTATTTTTATATGCCTTAATTTATTTGAACAGATATTCCACAACAGAAACAATATATAATAAAGCAGGCATTTATTGACTTGAAGATCTTACCCTTGTGAAGGCCAGCTCTGCCATACGCATCTACCATGATGTTGTATGAAGCCCTATCTGGTTCACAACCCATGTGCTGCATCAGAGAAAATATCTCTGCAGATCCATAAGGAAAACCTGCACGACTATTAGGAGAGAAGGGAAAAAACCTTCAGGTATATATTGGTTCATTTCCAACGAAAATTAGAGGTCATGGTCATGTTAATGTTTTCTGATAGCTTTTGTTCGAAAATTCATACACAAAACTTCAAGGACTCAAAATTCACCAAAAAAAAATCTGTTGCCAGTGACTAAATGAGCCCATACTATGCCAACGAGAATGCAAATTCTGCGGAGCCTGAGATCCTGACTGCAAAGAAATTGTAAGATGATAAATGAAGCAAGACTGTGGAAGCCTACTTTGGTTCTGCAAGAGAATGCCTTAGTGAATTCTACTGGAGATTTTTTTGTAAAGTCTTCACCAAAACTTGATCTAAGCTGCATACAAGAAAACCTCATGGGCAGCAATGACAGTTAACATTGATTGTGATGCTAACACTCACTGCTTATGGAGGGAACAGCGAAAGAGCCTTACAGGATATCACTCGCATCAAAGTGGCTTGTTAATGAGAATTGATTTTGATGCTAAAAGAAAAATGCTGAGTTTATGAAGATGATATATTGTAGCCAGTTAAACACTGTATTCAGGATTTGGTCATCTCATTGGCTTGTAGCAGAGCTTGTGATTTTGATATATATATACCAACAAAGCATGCACATAAGGCTTGTAGCACTGTATAACACTCACCCATAAGCTTCCATGAGTGCATTATATGCATACACATCAGGCTCATGCCCATGTTCTTGCATCTGCTCAAATATTTGTTCTGCCTTCTCGCAGAGTCCCTCCCTTGCAAATGCATTCACCATAGCAGTGTATGTGCAGATATTTGGTTTGCACTTTTTGTTTCTCATTTCGTTAAACAACTTCAGAGCCATGTACGATTGGCTTTCCTGCATTGTAAAAAGGATGGGGTGCATCAAATCTTATCAAGGAGGGAAGAATTTCAAAGCTGTTTATTATCTTGCATTCTTTTGGAATCAACAGCCATTTGAACTTGCCTTTCCATATAAGTTGATCATTAATGTATAGGTCTTGGTATCTGGTAGGCAGCAATCTCTTTTCATTCGCTGAAATATCTCTATTGCTCTTTTAGGGTTTCCAGCCTTCACTAACCCATCAATATAGGAATTATAGGCAATTGCACCTGATCAAAAATAAAAGATTTACTAAACAGATGCAGCAAGTTTCAAACCATGGCAAAAATGATCCTGGAGCAGCCATTTCATCCAGAAAAGTTATTGAAATGCATGACTGTCTAGACTTCCTTCCTGAAACCCCATTATCACGGGAATGCAACTTGCTATGCCATTCAAATACACTTCAGATGCACCACATACCAACAATAACGTGTTGGGGCCATTGCCAACAACACCCGAGGCAAAACTGCTCACTGTCAGTGGAGGGTGTAACCGTAACCCACCTTGACAATTGCCTTTCGTGAAGACAGAAATTGGATCACTACTTTTTCCCTCCTTTTCCTTATGTTCTCTCTCCCTACGAGTTTCTGCTGAGGTAATTATCATGCAGGCAATCCCCAGCATGAAAAAGCAACAAAATTTGCATCATACTCAAAATTTAAGAATAAAGCCTAACCAGTGGTGAAATTTGAAGATGGGAATACTCTAGTCATTGTTGTTCATATTTCTGGCAATCAAAATGAAGAATGTGAAACTTGACCAAACTTTAAAAGATAAAAGCAACGCATCATAAATTAAAGGCCAAAACCTGGAAACTAAGTTCCTGAGGAAGATCTTCATAGGTCCTAGAAATTAACAAGCCTTTGGGAAAAGAAATTTTGTTATTAGGGTGGACAAAGTAGGTAATTGGAGAAAACTTATTAGCTATTATTAATTATGTACTCAAAATGCTTGTAGACCATGACATTTCATTCACAAATAGAAACAAAGTGTTATGATGACATACTAGGAGGAAGGCCATACTTTCGCATCTCAGCAAAGACAGCTTCAGCTTTCTCTAGCTTTCCAGATATGCAGTATGCTTTTAGAAGAAGGGCATACGTATCATCAGTAGGGACACATCTAGCTTCAAGAAGTTCAAAATATGCGGATTCTGCTTTCTTGTAAAGAGATTTTTGTCCATAAGCATCGATAAGCAAATTGTAGCAAATGACATCTTGCCGGAAGGAGCTCCTGTACAATATCCACTGACATATCTGGAGATTTGGATTGTGTTGTCCACGGCAAGATTAATATAAAAATAAAGGTTAAGACCAAGGGACAACAATAGCCATAAAAATAAGTAAAAAATTCAGTTGATGAGATAATGAACTCATTACAGAATCATAATAGATGATCCTACAATTGAAACATTTCCAAAGTTGCGTATTCCTAATTATGAATGAACTTTTCAGATTTAGAATCAGACAAACTGAATTTTCAACCAGAATAAAATAGGTTGCTGGGCCAGTGGAAGGTTTTACTGCAGTGGGTAACGTAATGCATGTTGAAGTTGATTGATGAGGTCAAACTGAAAACTCATGGGACGACCACACGAATTTCATTTTCCTACAGCATTGGGCCTTTTTCCTTGGGCAAAAAGATGGTTTAGGTTCTGGCATATATCCAAGGTACTTGCCTCGTAGAAGACAGGCTCCAACTGCCACAAGTGGTGCATTAGGGATAAGCCAGTAGATCTAACTACATTAACAGAATAACAGAAGTGGCAAGGGCAGCATAAACAGTTGAATTGCGTAGATTCACACAATTCACCATTCAGTTGTGAACTGCATAATGAAAAAATTGCAATCTTTTGCGATTCTATCTAATGGCAAAACTAGGGAGGCGATACCGCGTTCAGACCCAGCCACAACAAAGCAGAGAGAAACGAGAAAAAGTAGGATCGAGTTGCATTTCACCGACCAAGACAATTGGATCCCATTGCTTATTCAAACGCAGCCGAACAAGGACATTGATGAGATCATCCCACGTGTCATGAGTGATGGGAAGAGTATCCAAAGCAGCCCAGATGGTGGTGGGATCCACGTGGTTGTGTAGAAAGCCGAGGATTTTCTGAGCCAAAGGGCTCATCACTGGGAATATGCCATCGACGAACCCAGACCCATACTTCCACCCTTTCCCCCTGACAGAACCACCTACAAAAACAAGAAGTCAGGAAACACGAAGATGACAGATAATACGTACATAACCACCTTACTTTTTTTGGCCTTTTTTTTTTTTAATTTTTTGGTATAATATATGGGCGGGTAGGTAGCTGCTTGCTTACGTTTTCTGGAGAATTTCTTGTGAGGAAAGGATCGCCATCTGCCATGCTTGTCGATGAAGAGGCTGTCAGGCAGATTGCGCTTGTCAGTGGTGCCGTCACTACTGACACTGCTGCTGGAAATCGTGGGGTCCTTTGCTTTGCAGTTGCAGTTGCAAAAGTTGGGCTTGGAGGACTTGAGGAGGTCACTAGGCCTACTAGTAGTACTATTACAACTCATTCTTCTTCTACTTCTTGTTGTTGTTGCTGTTGGTTCTGCATCTATTATGAATAGATAACTAAGAGGAGGGAGAGGACGAGGATGGCGTATATCAATCAACAACCTGCGAATGCAAATGGAATACTTTATCATATTATCTGGGTAGTCCCTCCCCTCCTCCCTCTCCCTCTCCCAAAAACAACTATATATAAAAAAAAAAAGATTCAATTTTTTCCAGAAAAATTTAACTAAAAGAATTGAGAGAACCAGAGGACTGAACTTACATCGTCTGAGCTAAGCTATTCTATTTTAATTTAAATCAATATATATATGTGTGTGTGTGTGTGTACGTACATAGATTAGTACTTTGGCAGAGCAGTGATAAGTATTACTGGTCAGTCGGTGGGAGTGGGAGGGAGAAGAAGCGGAAAGAGAGAACTGAACCGAACCGAACTGAACTGAACTGAAATGGAGGAGAAGAGAGGCAAAGATTAGATAAAAAGATATTTTTTAAGCAAGGCGACGATGAATGATACTTAAAAGAGTAATTTACATTTTTACCAGCTGAATTTATTGTTTAATTTTAATTTAGTATAATTTAATTATTATCTTATTTTTATTAAATAAAAATTTTATATAATTTATATTTTTTAAAAAAATTATATTTTATATAATTAAATTTATTAATCAATATATTAATAAAAATTAAATTAAAATTTTTAAATCAAAATTGTATATTTAATGGTGGTAAAAATAAAAAATTTTAAAAAAATTAGTGAATATCTCAATAAAATAATTTAATTTGAAATATAATTTTATGAATAGAAGAATATAGCACATCGGGTAAAAAAAATAAAAACTTTTTCTTAGCGTTCTTTTTAAAAGTTTTAATGAAATAAATTTTTATTAATATTTGTATAAATTTTTTTTAAAAAATAGGTTAAATTTTAATATTTTAAAAATTAAAAAAAATGGCTTTTGTTTTTTTTTTTTTTTGGCTTGTCAGTTTTTTCCGTCTCGGACATTTGCATGATTTGTGGGACTCCTCTAAATGATGAACCATAATTCGGGTGGGGAAGAAGACTAGTGGTTGTCGGCGTCATTGCTACAAGCACCTACCGATTTCCTGCCCGGTGTGAACTCAGAGAATTGAAATTGGAAGTGACAGAAACCAATTGCATAATAGTGTGTGTGTGTGTGTGTGTGTGTGTGTGTGTGTGTGTGTGTGCGCGCGCGTGTGCGTGTGCGTGTATAAAGAAAGAAAGAAAGAAACAGCGAGAGAGAGAGAGAGAGAGAGAGAGAGAGAGGAGAGGGAGAAATGTATAGGTACAGAAACAGGTACAAGGAGGAGGAGGAGGAGGAGGAGGAGGATAATGATGGTGATCGAACGGAAACCGAAAGAGAAAGAGAAAGACGGAATTTGGGCTTATCATGGTGCTCTGAGTGCCTTCAACGCCGAATCAACTCCGATTTCTCCGACCAGCTCTCCGTTTCCTATGGCCTCTCTTCCTCCTCCTCCGCTCTCCCATTCTTCTCCTCCGCTGTTGTCCAGGTCTGCCTCCCCTCCCCACCCTCCCCCCCACCCCACCCCCACGTTCAACTGTTGCCCTTCTAGTCGTTGCTGTCGCTGTTGTTGTGTCTGTCTTTGTATCTCTCTAACTCTTCTCTCTGGTGAATTTGAATGGCACAGCTATCTAATTCTAATCCTAATCCTAATAATGGAGACGCTTCAGCTTCCGCTTCCACTGTTCCTCCCTTCATTCTCGCTCTCGCGCCCATTCCCAGCACTTCTCACAACATTTGCTTCACCGATTACATGTATGTTTTAATAATTGCTTCCCCTTCCTCCCCCTTTTTTTTATGGTTCCTCCAAAAAAAAAAAGAAAAAAAAAAAAAACAAGAAGAAGAAGAAAGAAAGAAAGAATCTTGAGAAGCATTGAATTGAAGTGATTCATTTAGATAGAGGCGTTAAATTCAACCAAAACGACTTGCTTCAACTAACTATGATTCTTCCTTTTCCTTCTGTCTTTTATCATTACTACACACACACACACACACACACACATAAATGTATTTTATTTTATTTTTTTTAAAACTGAGTTTTATCCTTCTTTCTGGCAGTTCTGAATTCATAATGCAAAATGCTGAAGACAGTAACAATCGTCACGGGATTGTTGACACTACTAATTTCTCCACTCTGTACTGGGACCCGGCCACTAAAGGCCATCCCACTGCCCCTTCTACCACATCAACTTCTCCTCCATATTCACCAAATGATGATAGAAGAAATTCATCCCTATGTTTGAAAGGGTTGGATTCTTCTGCATGTACACATTTTAGGAGGTTCTCTTGCCTTAGAACAATCACTGCATTGGCCCCACTTGCTCATATTGACTTTTGTTCCTACTCTGTCCTTGAGAATCTCCTTCATGACTTTCTGTCTGGGATGATGGAAGATCATGTATTACACTCCCTCAATCTCCTTGTGGAAGGAAAGGCTTCAGGACGGGAAAGTGTAAATTTTCTTCGTAATGTTGGCGTGCCATCATTCAATGAAAGTACCATCCCAGGTTGCCTGAGGCATCCAAATATAGTTCCTGTTCTTGGCTTGCTCAAGTCATCACAGCATGCTTATTTAGTGCTTCCTAAAACTCCTTATACCTTGGAAAGTATTCTGTATTATTGCCCCAATGCCTTAAAGTCTGAGTGGCATATAAGGTTTCTGGCATATCAGCTGTTGTGTGCCCTTGCTTTCTTACATGGTTTAGGGGTTTCCCATGGCAATATATGCCCAGCTAATGTAATGTTAACTGAATTATGCTGGTCTTGGCTACATCTTTTTGACAAGCCTATATTGGGATCTGGTTTGAGTTTAAGAGAGAGGGAATGGAATCCTTCCTCTGCCTCTGCAAAGGTTGCCTGCTGTATAGATGGCTGTTATTCTCAAGGTCTCTATGCTGATTTGAGGCTCTCTACATCCACAGATTATCCTTCCCAATTTCAACAGTGGTGGATGGGAGATTTGGGTAATTTTGAGTATCTACTCATCTTAAATAGATTAGCAGGCAGAAGGTGGGGGGATAATACATTTCATACTGTAATGCCTTGGGTGATAGACTTTAGCAGGAAACCTGATGACATTTGTGATCTAGGGTGGCGAGACTTGAGCAAAAGCAAATGGCGCTTGGCAAAAGGGGATGAACAGTTAGACTTTACCTATTCATCATCTGAAATTCCACATCACATTTCAGATGAATGTCTTTCTGAGTTAGCCGTCTGCAGTTACAAAGCCAGGAGGCTACCCTTGAGTGTTCTGCGCCTGGCTGTTCGGGCAGTCTATGAACCAAATGAATATCCTTCCAACATGCAAAGACTATACCAATGGACCCCTGATGAGTGCATCCCAGAGTTCTACTGTGATCCTCAGATTTTTTATTCTCTGCATTCTGGTATGGCTGATCTAGCCATACCTTCATGGGCAGGCAGTCCAGAGGAGTTCATTAAACTGCATAGAGATGCCTTAGAGAGTGAACGGGTTTCGAGTCAAATCCATAATTGGATTGATATCACCTTCGGCTACAAAATGTCGGGGCAGGCAGCTGTTGAAGCCAAGAATGTTATGCTGCCTTCATCAGAACCAACTATGCTGAGATCCATGGGACGTCGTCAGCTGTTTATGCGACCACATCCTGCACGTCGAGATGCTGCCTGGAAGAAACATGACAAAAGCAATAAATCTGCTATGGATCAGTGGCAATTAAATGAAGGGGAGAATGGGAAGCCTATTTTTCATGAATTTAGTAATTTGACAGAATTGGAAGAAGTATCTGCATTTATTGAACATGCTGAACATCTGAGTCCTCATTATTGCTATGATCCTGATGATCTTCTGAAGGATGCAAGTTCCACCGAAGATTCAATGATTAAGACTTCCAAGAAAAGCATGCTCAAACCACTTGAGATTAGCAAAAACTGTGGTTTCCCTCATGAAATTAATTTGAACAGTCTTCTTGAGCATATTGAGGAGGGAGAAGATGAACATTCAATGGAATATCAGGAATTATTGCTTTGGCAGCAGAAATCATCTAATTCAATGGCCCTTTCCAATAGTATGGCAAAGGACCTATTTTCTGTTGGCTGTATCCTAGCAGAACTTTATTTGAAGAAGCCGCTCTTCAATTCCACCTCTTTGGTTACATACGTTGAATGTGGCATCTTACCTGGTTTGACGCAGAGTCTTCCTCCTCAAGCAAGAGTAATAGTTGAAGCATGCGTCCAGAAGGATTGGATGAGGTATTGGGTTTGAAATATGTTGTTCTTTCTTTTTGAAGTAGAGATTGTGCTATTCAAATGTTTGAAAGGAATTTTATTTCACATGTTTTGGGCTATTTCCACATGCATCTTTCTCATGTCTGTGCACTGTTTCTTTCTTTTCTCTTGTTTGCCTTACTTGATCTTTTCCTTTTTTACCTTTTTCACTCTCTAAATAATTAGGAGGCCATCTGCCAAAAGTATTCTGGAATCCCCTTTTTTCCCCACAACAGTCAAGTCATCCTACTTGTTTATTGCTCCACTTATGCTTCGGGCAAATGATGGATCCCAACTTCAATATGCTGCAAATTTTGCAAAACAGGGAGCCCTAAAGGCAATGGGGACATGTGCAACTGAAATGTGTGCTCCTTATTGTTTACCTCTTGTAGTGAGGCCTCAGTCAGATGCTGAAGCTGAATGTGCTTATATCTTGCTTAAAGAATTGATAAAATGTGTGACACCAAAAGCAGTGAAGACATTGATCCTCCCCACTATTCAAAAGATTCTACAGGCGGGTTACAGAACTTTTTGCTTTCAAAGTTACAATTTTGTATCTCACTTGCATATGGGGCATTCCTAGTTTGCTTCTTATTTGCTGAAACACTTGATTCAGTCTACAGGTTACTCTCATCTTAAGGTATCTCTGCTCCAAGGTTCATTTATGCAAGAGATATGGAACCTTATTGGTAAACAGGCATATTTGGAAAAAGTACATCCACTAGTAATATCAAATTTGCATGTGGCTCCTCATAAGAGTTCAGCCATTGCTGCTTCTGTGCTGCTAATCGGCACAAGCGAAGAGCTTGGTGTACCAATTACCATAAATCAGGTTGGTTATATTTTAAGTTTTGTGTCTATTGATTTGGTAGTAGAATGCATTAGTTGTAAAACACACACACACACACACACACACCCAGCCACATAATCCAATTACATGTTATTTTTTCTGGGGTAATAACTTTGAAATTTTGTCTATCAATCCAGACAATCTTGCCTTTGATTCATTGCTTTGGAAAAGGACTTTATCCTGATGGAATTGATGTGCTGGTTAGAATTGGTATTCCCATATCATTGTTTTGCAGGACTAATTCCTTTCTGAAATGGTTATGTTAGTTTACCAAGCTAACATTATGCTTTTGTTTTTCAGGTAGTCTTTTTGGGGAGAACTTTATTGTCAGACAGATGCTACCATTGCTCAAACAAGCTATCCGTTCTTGCATCAACATTTCACATATGAATAAGACTGAGCCAGTCCAGAGCTGGAGTGCTTTAGCCCTCATTGATTGTCTAACAACTTTAGAAGGTCTAGTTGTACTCTTGCCAAAGGAAGTACTTATAAAAGAGCTGATAGAAGTATGGACGTTGAGCACTGTTCTCATCCAGTTTTATTTGTGTTTGCACTGGAAATTTGCTCATTGCTTTTTACCGTGCAGGATAGAAGCTGTCTAATTGTTATGGTTCTTATGCAGACCAACTTGGAGGTTCCTGTCCTTCAGGTGCTGCAAATTCTAGACTGATCTTCTACTAATTGTGAATGCCATTATAGTCTGTTTGTTCTCTTCTCCAGTAAGACAAGTTTCCTTCATTTTAACATGCTTGAAATTACTGGAAAAGCAACAGAACTAACTGAGAGAGAGAGAGAGAGAGAGAGAGAGGAGGGGTGGGTGTGTGGATGCAAGTTTCTTTACATCCTAGCTATTGTTCGCCTTTGGCACTCTATGATGCAAAAAAATAATGGTGTTATTTGGGTTAAGAAAATAGTCTGATGTCATTGTGATTAGGCCTACCTTTTAATGCCTTAAGTCTTGAAATTGCAACTTCTACTTGCCCAATGCTTATTTGTTTGCATTGGGATCTGTGTCCAGTGAGTTGCTTATTCCATACCCTACTTGTGTGCCACAATAGTTGTTGGATTCAGTAACTTGGCTCAAGTGTCTGAATGCCTGCTTTTGATTCACTTGTCATTCTGAGTTTCACTTTGCTTTTTCATATGAAGTTCCTTTTCTTAATTTTCCATAATCTGGATTCCATCTTAACTATTCATGCGTCTAGCATACCAAGTAACTAGTTTCTACATTTTCCTTGAACAATATGAGCTCTTTTGGCCAGGTTGCTGCTGCTACTCTCATAGAAATTTGTCATCAAATTGGACCAGACTTAACAGCACTGCATGTTTTACCACAACTAAAAGAGCTTTTTGATGAGCTGGCCTTCTCACAGGAAATTGCAAATGACTCTGGTTCTTTTGGCAGAAGCTTGAAGATTTCCAAATCCAAGATGGGTGGGGAAGCTCAAATTGAAAGCCGTATGGACCTTGTGTAAGTGTTAGTCATTTTAATTTGCTTTTTCTAAAACCCAATTTGGCATGGACCCACATGCTCCATCTTAAACTTACATCTGTGTTCTCTAATTATCAGATTACTTCTGTATCCTTCTTTTGCATCTCTTCTGGGGATTGAGAAACTGCGTCAGTGTTGCGCCACATGGTTGCTTCTTGAGCAATTTCTTCTACGGTACCATAACTGGAAGGTATGCTCCCTATATCAATGCAAAATTCATGATGTGAATATTTGTGTCACCGGCACTTGGATTTGTATGCCTTTTCACATAACTAAATCTGTTATGATCAGTGGGAATATACAGGAGAATCATCTAGAAGTGGGGCAGAAAATATGACTGTTAAACGACCCGATTTTAACAAGGCCCCATCATCTGAATATAATCCTGCTAAGCTGTTGCTTAATGGTGTTGGTTGGTCAATTCCGCAATCCCAAGGGAATAGAGGAGCCAAAAACTTGATGACTCAGAGATGGTCTAATGGCACTCGCCAGACTCTGCTTGAGAGCCGCTTAGCAACCTCAAACATTTCGAAAGGGGAACCCTGGTTTTGGTTCCCTAGTCCGGCTGCTAGCTGGGATGGGCCTGATTTCCTTGGGCATATTGGAAATGTAAAAGATGAGTTTCTTCCGTGGAAAATTAGAGCTTCTATCATCTATTCAATCTGTGCACATCATGGGGCTTTAAAAACTTTAGCTGTTAGCCAAGATGAGTGTACAGTGTTTACAGCAGGTGTTGGTCCAGGATTCAAAGGAACTGTTCAAAAGTGGGAGCTGTCAAGAATACATTGTACATCTGGTTATCATGGCCATGAGGAGGTTGGTAGGTTCTATGTATGCCATGCTTCAATTTTTTACAGTCCTGGTATAGAAAAGGGAACGTCTTGGCTACCATGGCCATGAGGAGCTTGGCAAGTCCAAGAATTATGTTGTGCTTCAATTGTTTCCCCATATTCATTCTATTCTGATATGAATGCATTCATGCATGTGGATGCATGCATTGACTTGCCAATGCACAAAAAGTTGATATTTACCTCTCACCAATTTTTAATCTAGGTTGTGCTTTAGCCGAAAAAATGAAGGAATGCTCTTTATACTCTGTATTTTTATCTGGCTAATTTTAAGACTGGATTAGGCCCCCTGGGATGTGATAGCCATTCAAATTCTAAGGTTTAAAATACTATATGAACTCTTCTCTCCTCTGACATGCTTCCTTCCCTCTTACTTTCCATCCCTCGGACTAAACATAGCCTTAGTGTTGCATCCATCATAAATAGGACATTTGAATTAGGAACCAGAACTGTGTCCCTTTTTTCCTCCTTTGATGTGATCCTGTGATCTGTTGTAGCATTAAGATGTCAAAGATTTTTTAGTGCATTCTGGTTTGGACTTTGAACTTCAAAGTGATGATTGCCATGCCTAAAGATATTTTCTATTACAATGCTTGTGCTTGTGGTTAAGATGTGCCTCTAATTGCATGCAACTCTTAGGTCGTGAACGATGTTTGTGTACTGTCAACCAGTGGAAGAATCGCATCTTGCGATGGAACTATTCATGTCTGGAATAGCAGAACAGGGAAAGTAATATCAGTTTTTGCTGAACCATCAGTTGATGCTGCACATCATGCGAACCCATCTTTTGCCTCCAAAGGCAATGTTGACCATATCAATATGCTGAATTCCAACACACTATCTAGTGGATTATTGACTAGTGGTTTTGATGGAAGCTTATACACTTGTATGCATCATTTAGTTTATCCTGATATGCTTGTCGTTGGCACTGGAAATGGTTCTCTCAGGTGAATTTTCACTTCACCGTAATTTCACCTAGAGTTGATGCAGAGAAAAGAACCTCATTCTTGTGGTCTATGGTGCTTAAAAGTTGTATCTGATTCATACAGGTTTATTGATGTAGCTCAAGGTCAAAAGCTGCATCTTTGGAGGGGTGAATCTGTTGAATCTGGTTTTCCCTCCCTTGTCTCAGCAATATGCTCATGCGGATCTGACAAAATGCCAGCACAGGGAGCTTTTGCTTCGCCTTTGATTGCAGCTGGACTGAGTTCTGGTCATTGCAGGTTATTTGATTCAAGAAGTGGGAATACTGTTGCCTTCTGGAAAGCTCATGGTGGATATGTGACAAGGGTAAACTTAAATTACCGAAGAAAAGAACTGTTTATTCTTGAAGGGAGCATTCTTCTTACGTATAATTATCTGCAGTTGGCTGCGGCGGAAGACCATTTGCTTGTCTCTAGCTCTCTTGACCGGACCTTGAGGATATGGGACCTGAGAAGGTATTATCATGATTACATGTCAGTCCAAACTTTAAAGCCAATGATCTATCATCTGACCTTCAGCATGGTTGCTACTATTAAAATTGGTCCTTGTTACAATTCAAGCAGCCTAACTCAGTAATGCTTGTTCACAACATCTGCCCCTGTTGTTCTCAAATATTTGTTTCCCCCCATTCAGTAGTAATAGGTCTGCCAATCCATGCTATCACGTTATTCTGATATGTTGCATTGCCAGGAGTTTCCTAAACTAATTTGCTTGTGCAATACCATCTTGCAGGAATTTTCCACCACAGCCCGTTGTTTACAAAGGTCACACAGATGGTATATCTGATTTCTCCGTGTGGGGTCAAGATGTCATTTCGATTTCCAGGAACAAGATTGGCCTTTCTACTCTGTCCAGATCTTCTGAGGAAGTATGCCAAGAAAATTTTACTTATGTTCCTCTTAAGCTTGTGGCATGCACCAAAATATACAAGTTTGACTTCTTTAGATATAAGGGATAATTGTTTGCAGTGACATGGTATATAATACACATAACATACCACATGTGTTTAAAAATTATAATTCCCCATTTGGCATTACTTGGACAGATGGGTTGGGTATAACTTACAACCGAGTGTGTTTTGCTATGTGGGCAGGATGGGGAACAACAGATAATACCTCAGAAACTGTATATGGCTGATCATGGTGGGAAAAACTTGTCAGTATTGTCCAGCATATGTATTCTTCCCTTCTCAAGACTGTTGGTGGTTGGAACCGAAGATGGTTATCTGAGAATTTGTTGCTAGGAATGGGAAGGAAGTGTAATTTCAGTATACAAAGTTTACATGTATCTCTATCTTTCTTCTGAGAATAAATTCTCATCGGTCATCCTGTAAGACGTGTAGTAGTAGTAGTAGCAGCAGCAGTAGGTTTGAAAAGCTGTTGATGTTCAGTTCAAGAAAGTTAAGTGACAAGTCTCTTTTCTTCAGAGGTTGAGGTCAGAAGACTAATTAGATATTTTGAGGTAAAGTTGAAAGAAGACTTGCTGACTGTGGTATGGCCGGTTTGCACGCTGGCACCGACTGACTGACTGAAATATGAGGTTGGAGGAGAGGAAATAAATGATGGGGTCCTAAATGCTTGGAGACTCAACTGAACATGGTAACTGAAAACTCAACAGCTTAAAGCTTTGCAACCGCAAGGTTAGGTTGAGGGTCGTATGTGCATGTGCATGTATGAGATTGTGCATGTCTAACATGCCCCCACTCCTCCCAAGAAAAAAAAGTATGGAAGAAATTGATCAATATATTACATTAATAAATAAAGCTTAATTTCTAAAAAAAAATTACAATAACTAGCATAATTAACTGCGTCTATATATACAAACAGAAGTAAACTACGATGGATGGGCCTTGAGGGAGCCCCGGGGGCAGTCTTACTCTCGTCCTCCCCTTTCTAATTTTCAGTTTGACTCGATTTGATTCGGTTCGGTTCGGTTCGACTCGACTCGACTCGACTTGATTTAATGCGGTTCGACTCACCTCGGTTCCACCGGAAGAACAAAAGAACAAAGGGTGTATGGTATTTTCATGTGTTGCTGCGGCTGCTGCCTCTGTTTTCTTCTTCCTTTTTATGCTTTGAACGAAAAATCAGAAATTAATGGAGGGATGATATTTGATTGATTGATAGAACATAAAATTATAAGTTAGAATCGAAAGCAATGTTGTTGCGCAATTTGAGGCCCCGCCGCCGTCCCCGTTACGGAGCACAGCTGTGCGCCGCCGCCTCGGCTCTTCTCCTCCTGCTTTCGGTGGCTCTTCTCTACAACCGCCTCTCCTCTTCCTCTCCTCAAACCCACCACCATCTTCACTCCCAATCGCAGTGGCAATTACGAGACGAGGAAGAGGATTCCGATTTCCTCATCTCCTCCGACTCCAACAGCGACAAGATCGACGAGCTCGACGACGTCGTCGAGTTCGACAAGGACCGCCACGCTGATGCTGACGATTTGTTCTGGGATGGGGCAGACCAAGACAACAACGACCGAACAACAACCACCACCGCTAACTCCTTCTTCGACCACCATGCCGTTTCCGCCGCCTCTTCTGGCTATTTCCTGGATCACGTGACCGGGTCCATTCGTCGAGCTCTCAATAAGCGTTCCATCGACCAGTGGGATTACGATTACAGTCACAATTTCCATCCTTTTGGTGCAGCACAGGATGATGAAAGCACGGCTTCCAATAGTGCTGCTTTTGCCAGTGATGATATCCCTATAGATGAGGTTGTGAGGAGAAAATTGGGTGATGTTGTTGGGATTGAGGATGCCTTATTGTTGAAGACTGCCAAAAGAGCCTCCCCACTCAGACAAGGCTGGGGAGATTGGTTTGATAAGAAAGCTGATTTCTTGCGCAGGGACAGGATGTTCAAGTCCAACTTGGAGGTTCTGAATCCCACGAATAATCCCCTCCTTCAGGACCCCGATGGAGTTGGGGTTACTGGCCTCACCAGGGGGGATAAGGCTGTGCACAAGCTGTTGTTGAGTGAGTTTAAGAGGACCCCCTTTCTCGTCAAGAAGCCTCTGAGTGTTTTTGAGACTGCCCGTGACGACAACGTGGCAGGGAATGTTGGTGATGTCCGAAGTGGGAAAGGTGATCCTTGGGTGCCAAACCGCGGCAACGCCAGGGCAAAAGCGGCTGAGACTGATTTGCAAGCGAGGCCTGAGATGAAGGGATCAGAGAGGAGGACCCTTGATGAGAATGCAAGTAATGGTTTGCAAGATAAAGCTGTACATTATGTTGAGAATGATTTGATATCCGGGAAAAATGTGAATCCGTACAGAACCAACGATGATGGGGCTAGTTCAGTTCTAGACCACCACTCAAGTAAACTGCATATCGAGAGAATAGATGAATACAGTGGGAACAAGAATTCAAATGGGAACAAGAATCCACTAAAGGAGGTCACTAGTGGCGATAGTGAACTAAGGCAAATGGATGGGATGCAGGATAGGAAGTCCAAGACTCCACAGCAGAAATCTGAGGAGCTGAGTCATGTCTTTGCGGATGGGAAAAGATGGGGTTACTTTCCTGGTCTACACCCTCATCTATCTTTTTCAGACTTCATGGGCTCCTTTTTCAAAAAGGGCAAATGCAGTATGACGGTATTTATGGTGTGGAATTCGCCACCTTGGATGTATGGTGTTAGACACCAGAGGGGACTTGAGAGTCTGCTTTCTCATCACAGAGATGCTTGTGTTGTAGTTTTCTCTGAGACAATTGAGCTGGACTTTTTCAAAAACAGCTTTCTTAAAGATGGGTGGGCACTGATGACCTGTTTGCTATTGTGTATTGTTGTTTTTAACTAAATTAGTTGACAATGCAGTTCTTTGTCTACAGTTACAAGGTTGCTGTTGCCATGCCAAATCTTGATGAATTGCTAAAGGATACACCCACACATGTATTTGCTTCAGTTTGGCTTCGGTGGAAAAATACTAAGTTTTATCCCATACATTACAGTGAGCTTGTCAGACTTGCTGCTCTATACAAGTAAGGCACTTTGTTATGAAAACTATTTTGTGTTCTGTTATGAAATATTATTGTGGAAAATAAAGTAGAATGTTAAGATGTGGGGAGAGGGGCTTCCTTGCATATGAATACCATATCATGCATATTATTGGACCATGTCTTGCAAGTTGAAACAGAAAAGGGCATTCCAGTGCATAAAGCCTCCTGCTTTACAGTGATTATCACATGGAGCCTTCCTTTTGCATTTTTCAAAGAGGTGGATTTTACTACTTCCAATCATGAAGGAACAACCTTATCATTTGTGCTAAGTCTCACCCTTGTGCAAGTTGAAAATTATTGATTATTAATGCTTGTTATGTATCTTGGTTGTTATTTATATGACATGAGGTCGCTGAAAACAGACTCATGGTGAAAAGAAGGGTAATATGTGTATATTTGACTTATCCCCTATGAGAGTTTTGCACATTGGGATGCCTTTTTTTTATGTATCTTGGTTGCTATTTATACAATGATGCATCTAGCTGATCAAACTGCACTCTTTTATGCTTAATTTATCATATGCTTAGTATTAGTATAACTGAATGTGTTCTTATCGTTGGTTTGTGCAGGTATGGTGGTATTTATCTTGATTCCGATATCATAGTTTTGAATCCATTGTCTTCACTTAATAATGCTGTCGGGCTAGAGGACCAGATTGCTGGAAGTACCATGAATGGGGCTGTAATGGCATTTAGAAAGCACAGGTATTTGGATCTTTGCTTTTATTTATCAAAATCATATGTGGCCATAGTTAAATCTTGTTTGAGTTAGGGTTGAATTCAATTTCAATTAGATAGTGCAGGATAGCCAGGGCTAATTTTAAGATTAAAGGTTGCTCTTCCCCTTCCTTTCTTGTTCTTCCCTGAAAATTTCCTTTTCCTGCTTCTGACTTTAACAGGTGAAGTCTTTTGTCCAGACTCATTGTACGTTATATATTTTACTGAATAGTGATGGAGTGAGAATGATGCAACTTTTCTCTGCAAGTATTTTATGACATTTGGTTATTTAAATCAGAGATAGTTGCTCTTCTTGTTGCTATAATAGAGTAACGTGACGGAGTGAATTTCATAAATATGATTGAAACTTTCTTCTTCTTCTCTCTGTTCTTTCTCTCTAATGCTTGATTGTACTAATTTTGCCTTCTCCATACCATTTCGGAATGCACACTCATTGGAAGGTAATATGAATTAATAATTGTATGCTTTGACCTTCTTTGCTTCTATGTCTATCATATATGTCCATACATTCACACATATATACATATTCATACGCATGCATCATCGATCAATCGAGTGGCTACCAGATTTCATTTGGGAAAGCTTCAATCAGCTACATTTGGGAGGGAAAAAATATGGTGGAAATGAATGGCAGATGCAATACCAGAAAGCATTTAAAAGACCCCAAAAGTTTTCTACATGTTTAATCATGTTCAGTTCCTTGCCAATATGTATTGTCAGGTCTTGATTTTATTTTCAATTAGGGGAATGAGAGAATAAAAAAGACATTGCAGTTAAATTTATGTTAACTGATTTCTTAAGTTGGCGCTCCTCTTTGTGCAGTCCCTTTATAATGGAGTGCCTTAAGGAGTTTTATATGACATATGATGACACCCATTTGAGATGGAATGGGGCTGATCTTTTGACAAGAGTAGCCAGAACTTTTTCAGGGAAAGAGAACAAATCAATGAAACAGGAATTAAAAGTTCAACCTTCTTTCATTTTCTTCCCAATTGGTTCTCAGGAAATCACAAGGTACTACTGTCCATGTTATCTATGATTTTTTTTTTTTGAATTTACTTCGCTGTTAAACATGATTGCATGTGAAATCATTTGGATTTATGTTTTTATATGTCACTCTGACTGGACCTCCCTTGTCCAATCATGTTGTTTCTTTTTGGAGTGTCTAGTTTGAAGTTTATATGTCCTTGAATACTTGTATGTGTATCTGCATGCATATCATGCTTGATTACTTGCTTAATCACTTCTTTGCCTATTTGTATCTTGATTCACCGGAAAGCAGGTACTTCACTGCACCAGTTACCATATATGAAAAAGCTTGGCAAGATGCCTTTTTCAAAAAGATTCTAAGCATGTCATTGACATTTCATTTTTGGAACAGCTTAACATCTACTCTCATTCCTGAGCCAGAAAGTCTTGTGGCCAGGCTTATTGATCACGCCTGTATCCATTGTTCTGATGTGTTGTAAAATCTCGCACTGGCCAATTTTGTAAAGAAAACCTAACTAGGGTGAGCTAGAGTAGTCTTGATTTATTAAACCTGTTTGTTCAATCAGACTTGCAGCTACATTCAAGGAATTAATTTATTGTGACTCACTAAATGCTGAAATAAAGGGGTTTGCTTTAACTAAATGGGGGATGGATTTAGTGGAATGGTGCATGTGAATATGTTTTTGTTTAAATGACTTTTTATATCTCTATTAGCAATCAGCAGACATAATAGGCCAACTATGTGTTGAAGGAGCCGGTTCCAGTGTCTTTAAATGCAAAATAGCCACCAACAAATCAGGCCTTCCCTTAATGGACCCAAAAAAAAAAGGCAGGCCTTTCCATTCGTATTAAGCCAGCCTTTGAACGTCTGGTTTTCCCTAGACTCGCTGGAGTCTGAATCCCCCTTGATTTTTCAATTTCCAGATGTGAATAGCTAGAGTTCAAAGAATACCATGCACACAAAGCAAGCCTCTAGTCCATCGCATTGGGCCCATAGCATCTCCTTTTCAGGGGGTTCCACACCCCTTTGCACCAGAAGCCTCCTTCCCTTCACTCCATTCAAGTTGTAGCCATCACCCCATGATTCCTTGTAAACTTTGCCTGCATAACCTCCGCCCCCACCCGTTCCATACACACCCAGACACAAATCTGCGATCTCAGTGGGAGAAGCAGGGTCATCTCTGGCTTACCATGCATCATCAAGTGGATCACTTGACACTTCTGCTAACTCATGAGTCATAACATTCATCATCCCATCAACACCTGCATCCCCATTGGGGGCTCTTGGTATGTTGTTGCTTGGCGGTGGCTTTCCTGAGTATTTTGGCCATGCAAATGGATAGGCACACATGTCAGGGCATTGAGTTCCAGCGTAGCCAGCCCAGGCATAGAGCACAGTGACACCAACGATGTTTGGAAATGTGAAGTAATGAAAGCCACAGGCTGCTCTGCGGAAGTTAACACTAAGTAGAGGCCGTTGTGAGCATTGAGAGGTAAGGGTCGTGGATGGGACAAAGTGACAGCAGCTTTTATGATGGACTGGATTGCCAAACGACTTAGATAGCCTCCATGGGAATGGGCAGAGTCATAGAACTCCCCCGCGAGCATGATGCTTCCGGTGATGTTTGACCCTGTTTGGTCCACGTAGAGACGAACAGTTTCCCCTACCAATCGGCCACCGAAGGGTAAGGAGATGAAAAGGAGGGGGAGTAGGAGTAAATGACATCTCTTATAGTGGCTCGATGCCTTCGATCCCTGTGGCCATTACCAGATGATGTACAAGTTGATAGGCAATGGCAAGATGGGAGCCATGTGGTACGGAAGGTCTACTAGATCAGAAGAGCCCCCATAGTTCTTGGCTTCCTTGAATTGGCAGTTTTGGCTCCACGAGAAATCAAAAGATATTAAAGGAAATAGCAAGGGGAAGAGGATGAATGGGTATTGCGGGTTCTGCATTTTTGTTGTCTCTTTTGTTCTCGGAGTACTTTGGGCTATGACAGTTAAAGAGGGAGAGTTGCCATATAAAGAGGGGTATAAGTCGAGCGGGTTGGGTTTGGGTGAGATTCTTCTTTTAATTATTTCCTTGCCCATGGGCAGTGGTTTGCATGGTTACGTGCATAAATTCACTGGCATAAATAATAATGCAACCTCCCCTTAGATAGGTGATTTTAGAACATTGGGATCTCGCCATAGAACCTTGCTACTGGTAAAAATTCAGAAAATAATTAGGAGTCAAGGACACTAGGTTCTAGCCTTTTAACTTCCAATTTATTCTCTCAATCATTAGGATGGACGAGGCATGATGAATAAAATGTCTAGATGCCCTTGGAATGTATGTAATGCTGCTGCTATTGTTATCAATGGTTTGAAAAAAAGAACAAAAGGTCCCTAGCGCTAACCGCATGTAAAGTGTCATTCCGTATCATTTCTTCATCCGATTATTAATAAATAAAAGCCGATGCAGTTGGGTCGTCGTGAACACAACTCTCTATAATTTTGTTCTCCATTTTTAAGGCCAAGCTTTATCCTTCACACTCACAGTGCTAAAGTATCATTGCACCGCCGTCATTCATTCCTGAGGGATAATTCTGGTATTGCTGCCTAATCTCACACAACACGGCATGAAATGAGTCGTGTGATTGGCTCATTAGCAATAGCTAAGGTAGCAACACTGAGGAAAATAAATGATGGATGTCAAAGTCAAGGTGTGAGTGTCCCCCCCGACTCTTATGGAATACCTCTATTTTTTTTGGAGATGCTGCTACACTCTTCTCAATTCTTTATACACACAGCTTCAAAATACACAACACATTTCCACAGTCCCTGACTGTATGGACTCAGATAGGTGTTGTGGAAAATCTTTTGGTGGACAGGACGACCGAAGGCAGCCCGTCAAGAGGGGTGAAAATAGGATGCATTGATAAGTCCTTGCCTTTACTTAATGACGATAATAAGTTCCATGTAACAGATGGTCACTGCAACAATTGATCCCAGACACATAGTAGCGGTTTCTAATTCTATTGGCGCAATACACACACACACACACACACACACACACACACACACACACACACACACACACCAATAAATTTTTTTTTTTTTAAAAAAGTCTATTTTACCTTATTTTTCGTTGAAATTAAACTTCGTATTTTATTGAAATTTTAAGGAGCTGGGGTTTGAAACTTAATCTCCTCCAAAATTATTTACTTTTGTGCCGTTTTCAGTAATGAGTGAGGCTTGTGTCCTGTGGGCAAGATTATATATAGACTTTATCATTGATCACATACGGTACAAGGATGGAAGTGTTTGAGAATGCAAATAAAACAATCCAAAACCTCCGCATGCGGAATCTCAACATACGGTGGGCTGGGCTGGCATGCAAGAGAAATGGCTAAAGTCTGTGTCTACTTAGTTAAGCTATTAACCCATCAGGTCCATTATATAAAACGCCTGCCGTGCGTCCATGCCCCTCATGCCAATGTGGATTTTCATCGATTTTGTTTAAAAATTAATTCGTTATTACTACTTTTCGTGGTACTCACGTCAGCGTTGGACATCCATTTTTTATAGTATTCAATGAAAATAATATTTCTTTCTGTTTATAATCTTAATATTAGTTTATAAACATTGTACCAATTTTATGACCGCGTTAAATTTTACATTTTACTTCAAAATTGCGAGGAAATGTACATCAAATAGAAATCATTCTAACGCTACAAAAATTTTGTTGACATAGACGTGAATCAGCTCTCATTGTCCATATGAATATCACCTGACATGTAAACACTAAGGCATGCAGAAACTCTTGGTAAATATGATTTACAGAGCAATAGGTTGATTAGCACTATAACTCGCTTATACCATGGCATAGGCAAATCGCTTAAGAAATTAACACAAAAACGAAAAAAAAAAAGAAAAAAAGGAAGAGCATTATCACTTTATCCATGAAAAAAAGGATCCCATCAATTGAACACGAGTGCCACATTTATTCATGCCTTATCGTAAAAGCTGTACAAACATATAAAATGTCATTAAACAGAAAAATGATCCATATCTCATATCTCCAAGCCTTGCACTTCTGATAAGATGGCTGCTTAGAGCCACGTCACGTGAAGTCCCTAACTTCTGATTTAATTCTCCTACATCGTGCACTCAATGCCATACCGACGAGCCAGAATTTGGGCTGTGGGGATCCAATAGAAGAATCCCTTCAACAATTTTCGTTGCTCCTCTGTATAGTATAGTATTAATGATGTTAGTAAAGGAATAATAAGAATCATGCAGTGCCTATCAGTCTATGTACCGTCGATGAATTATTGGACATCTTTCTCAAAGAAGGAAAAATCGCCCATCAATATATAGCGGCAATGAATTGATGTCACTTTCCCGCGGTTCATGAAGAACCATGATGTTCTTTCCACATTGGTAAATCAAACAGCATTTTGAAAGGATGACACTGATGCAAACATCTAAGATGCCATTTCACTGCTTAGTGTCACACATCTGTCTATAAAGAAAATACCTCTGTAATCAGTGTTCCAAAAGCTGTTTCTCTAAATACAATGGCATAACACGAAAACAAATAACTAAGGGGTTGTCGAAAACTTGAGAGTGATACTAGAAAAGGACAATGATGGAATTTGCTTCTTCAGTAGTTCTTGCTTGCCTTAAGAAAAAAAACAGATTGAGATGATTTCCTTACTTTCACAGTTCCACAGCTTCACAGCTCGGCTCAAGATTGATGAGTGCAAGTTCTGCCTCCACTAACAGTTATTTGGGTGTCACCCTTACTCAGGCGAAAGAAACACACAGCCAGGCCGTCTTGGAGAATGTTTGATTTTAGCTTCGGAGAGTGCAGAGCTACTGGTAACTAGTCAAATGTCAATATCAATATCAAAACCCAAAAAAAACAAAAAAGTTGTCAATATACAATATTGACTAATTTCAGCATACACTGTTGACCATCTTTCTCATATGGCAATCAAAATGTGCAGAAGCATTCATCTGAACGATATCTGTTTTTTAAATTCTTGTCATGATAAAGGGAAACAAGAATCCCTTTAATTGGTTTAACAAAGTCAACATGACTAGCTAACATTATCTTGACTACTTATCTATCTATAACAGTTTGATTAGGGCACTGAAATCATTTCAAACCAATTAACCCGAGTGGCTCAACTTTGAACTAATTATATAAAAAAAGAAAAAAAAGAGAGAGAGAGATTACTTTCGACAAAGTCTTGCTAAAAAGCCTTGAAGAAATTGACCAACTCACCAGACCAGATGTAAATGGATTTCAGGTGTACAAAAATGGTGTTAATTGTCATCGTTGTTGATGAGAAGAGAGGCAGAGGGACAAGGAGAGGCGGGCATTTTGGCACTGCGACCGTTTCAGGGCCGTCCCGCTGCTGCCGCAAAGGCTACGAACCGCCTCCCACTCCTCCGGACACGCCACCGATACCAGACACTGCGCCAGCCCGCGATTCAGGTGCCGACACGACGTGTCGCGACCACGACCTTCCGGGACACGGCGGTGGCACTCTCGCAGAGCCCGATGCAGCCTCTCGCACTCCCCCGCTGGTACGGTTGTCGTCATCCGTCGCCGTTCCGGTGCACAAAATTTACGAGGTCTTCTTCTTCTTCTCTTCGCTGGACCGTCAGAACATTTCCCCCTTTTTCTACGATCCAACAAATGTCCGCCCGGGCCTAACCACTCGGCTCAAACCCAACTTGTTTTAGACCGAACCGAACCGAACCCCGTTCTCTTTTTAGGGGGGGAGGGTTGGGGTGGAACAGGAATAGAAATAATAAATAGAGCTGAAAAAGAAAGAAAAAAAAAACTGTTTTATTATACATAAAAATTTCTCACGCTTCCCTTCCGTTTTGTCCTCCTCCCGGGGCACTTGTATAGCCCACGGAGCGTAAAAAGCTCATCCATACATCTTGAATGTCGGAACGTTTTACCTTTTTCCTTTTTTTAGTCCAAGATGGGAATTTTATTTATTAAAAAATGTTTGCATACAACATTGTTGGATAAGAATGATGGGAGAAAGGCAGCCAAGTATAAATAACTCATGAATTTTTTTCATTTATTTAAACTTATGAGAAAATAATTAAATAATAAAAATAATAATTCAAATAATTTAGGTAAGAGAATTATTAATTTATATATAAAAAATTTTTTAAATCAAAAAAGATAAAAAATTATAAGAATATTTCAAATAAAAAGTCAACTCTATTATAATTAAATAAATATAATAAAGATACTAAATTTTGATTATATTAAATAAATTAAATAAAATTTAATTTGAATTAAAAAAATTAATAAATTGAGTAAATTAGATCAATTACGTATGATCAAATATAACTCAATAGATAGGTTTCAAAGTAATAATCTAACCATTCAAAATAAATTTCTAAATATTTATTATCAATTGTTTAAATTTTAATTAAATTAGATTACAAATTAATATTTATCTACACAATTTATTAACTTTATTATAGATAAGAGATTTACTAACTTTATTATAGATAAGAGAGTTGAAAGTTATTAAAATTAAGAAGCATCAACTTTAATAGAAAACCTACTCTTACTATTTATAAAAACTCAATTTAACCATTCACAAAAAAAATATATGTGTATTTCACCTACTAATTAAAAATTAATTTGATGGTACTATAAACATTCATCTAATTATATAATTAATTAAAATGATATGTAAACTAACAAAAATAAAAAAGAATTAAGACTTGGTGTACTCAAAAAATAATTTTTAGTGTTAAAAATTAAAAAGTAAATATTTTTTATTAATTATCTAATTTTTAATTTAATTTAATTAAATAATAAAAGATTAGATAATACTATTTTTTTTCTTCCTTTCTTTCATGCCTCTCTTTTTTCTCTCTTTAAGCAGTTCTTTTGTCCTTTTCACCGCCGGCTCACAAGATTTTCCAGGATATTTTGAATTGTGGTCCCAAAAAATACTAAAATAAAATAAAATTTTTTTTACTATATATCCATGTCTACGTAGGAAGTAGCTTAAGGTAACTCCGCATAGTATATATAACCTCTTCAACTTGTGATAACCTGGACTAAAGCATAAGTTACCACCACCCCATTCTCGAAATACCTACTCGCGCACATGTTGCAGAACAAAACTTGTAAAATTGGACCATAAAACACCCCATATCCCCAGCCATCGTGCTCTGTTTGTCGCAGCAATTCAACTAGCCGAACTACTAAAAAAGACTACCCGACTTTATACGTACACGAGATGAGGAGGACAGTTTTTAACCGTCTTTTGTACATTTAAGGGAGGGAGATTTTTGGCTGCCCATCAGACTGATTTCAGAGATCTTTTTCCACTAGTGCGACGCGGAGTTTGTGGCTTCGCTGATTGTCCCTACTGCATGGTCGCACTTTTATGTCTTTTAAGTAGTGCTCAATTCCTCTCTCTCTCTTCCTCTCACAGTCGGTTTGAGAGGTTCGACAAATAAGGTGAATCTGGCATTATGACTCTGCGAGGATTTATACGGCCAAAAAAGTGCCTATGGCCTAGCTGGAGCATGATCCCTTCCGGCATCAGCAACTTGGAACATCTGACCTCAACATGTAAATTAATGGCAGTCGTCGGTACCATGTCTAGAAGGAGACTATGCAATGTGTGCGAGCGTGAGAAAATACCATGTGGTGACTGGAAAAGACTTGGGTTATGGGAAAATGTTTTCTTGAAAACAAAAGTATCCTAAGACACAAGAAAATTTTGCACAAAAAAAAAAAAAAAGGGTTGCTATCGTTTTATTTCAATTCACTCATAATAAGGGTAGGGTGATGTTGGCTATTGAATCAATGATTGTATGTTGGAAATTCTTGAAGATAATGGACTCTGTGGATTGCTCGCTAGTCTTTTATATATATATATATATATATCCCTATAGCACAATCCCCAAAAGTCTTCGTGGTGCTCGATCACGAGTAGAAACAGCAAACAATGAGCGACAAGAAGTCTAAGAATACGCAAGAAACAAAAATTAATTACTGCTTTGAACATTCTGAAATTCACAAAATGACCTCTCAGTATAATTGAACAGAACTATCTTATATATTAAAGTTTCTCTGATCACTCCGAAGATTTACCTGCCATTTAAGGTTATTACCGGTAATTTGCTTATGGTGGCACATCAAGGCAAAGCTAGAGCCCAGAGATTGCCCTCGTCCCCGGTCAACCGTGAGAATTAGATAACCTACCTAAGGCTGTGACAACCAAAACTGAATCTCATGCTTTCTTTTTCCCTTGTCCCAAGTCTCTATTATAAGTTATGAATACGTATGGTAGGTATCAAATGACTGCTCCACCATGAATACAAGCACCAATTATCGAATCAAGTGTTCTTATATATGGAACATTCGCTGGTGCACCAGATTAGAAACCTTAATAATAAGAATACCCACCTTTGGTTTCGAAAAAGAGACAAAACAAAAATGGGCGTGAAGTCTCGGTGTAAGCATTGTATTCAGAGAAACCTCTCAACTTGCATGCTATGTTATTTTAATACTCGGAGTAGACTTATCATTATTTCTAGACATAATGCAAGCGATGTGAGTGACAAAAAGTCAAGATAATTTGTGTGTGTGTGTGTGTGCGCGCGCGAGAGAGAGAGAGAGAGAGAGAGAGAGGAATGAATTTAAGTTATACAAAGGCAACTTTCTCTAGAAATGCATCCAGTTATATAGTATCGAGATAAGATTTTTAAAGGAAAAATGGTGGATGTAGCACATCAATGATCGATTTATAATGTGTGAAAGAAGAGAGAGAAAATGGCAATAGAAGGACGATTTTTATTTCACTCCATTCCGAAGGTAAAAATCAATTAAAGGTGGAAGTTAAAGGAAGAAATGGGGCATCGGGCATTTATATTTATGGGAAAATAGACGCTTTGGATTTCCAAACTCATAAATCCCTCTGACCCCACAAGTAACTCTTATCACGAATTATCTTCTTTTCTCTATCGAGAAAAGACCTTACAAAGGATATAAGCACAAAAAAAAAAAAAACTTATAATTAGTGACATGTCTACATATAAAATAAAATTGAAGTATATCATTAAAAATTATTCAGATAATTTTTTGTGATAAATTAAAATTATATATTAATATTTTAAAATTAAAATTTAACTATAACTTTGTTTAGCCCAAAGTATATGAAAATAGAAAATCAAATTCAAGAAAACGAATCATGAATGGACAAAAAGGAAACAAAATGAAGGCTTTACGCTCCTGCCCTACATTATGGCTCGGTGGGAATTCAATAATTGGGGTGAAGAAATGTGACTGCTTTTGGGGAGCACACAGGGATGGGCCCTAAATTTCCACCAAACTAAAAATGTTAATAATGGGATCCAAAGAACAAAATTGATCCCCAATGACAATATTACTCGTCCGAACCTGATCACGCCGGCCTGCCTGCCTGCCTGCCTGCCTGCCTGCCTGCCTGCCTCCGCTTTTAATTCCACCAACAAATGTGATCACCCAATATGGCCATTGATTGTTTTATTATTCATACAAATAACAGCAAGAAGGAAAACTAAAGACAATGAACAACAAAAAATGAAAATTAAAAGAAAAAGGTATTTAGAACTCCTTATTATCATTTAATGGTTCTTTATTAACAGTTTGTCTATAAATTTTGTATCGATATAAAAAATGAAAGTTCAAATTATAATCTTTCGTTCAGAAAAAAGGGAGCCACGCACACATAAACACGCGCGCGCGCGCGCACGCGGTGTCTCTCCGCCTACCATACCAATAGGAACACCAATATCAATATCAACATATGGAATGGAGTGGACATTGTTGCAGTTTGTACCCTTTTCAAATAGCCTTTTGTGTGCCGGAGGGTAGCGACACCCGATAAGTGATAAAGCTGTCTCCGAAGCTGATGCCGATGGGCAGATTGTGTATTGTAGTAGTAGCTGTAGTAGTACTAGGGCATTACCATCTTGAAGGGCCTATTTTTGGAGTGCCCCCATCGCATCCCCATCATTGCTGACCGGTAAGTTTGGCCTCAGCGTCCCCCCTTCTGTGAGTTAATGTCTTACGTGCTTAATCTGTCCCTTTTTTCTTTTCCTTCTCTCTCTCTCTCTCTCTTTTTTCCTGGATTGTATAATTGTATTGATCTCCTCCATGGATTTTACTTATTTTCTTGTCGATATACTTTTCTTTCGGGGTTTGATCATCTTGTATACAAGATAAGTCTGTCATTCTTAGATTCTTTGCTCTGTCTTATGAGCACCCTTTTCCAAAGTTTTTGCCTTTACCATGAATTTTTTGGCCCCATTTTTTTTTCTTTTGCCTTTTTATTGAGTTGACACATGGGGTTAGTTTAGTTTCTTGTTATAAGGCGCACTGCCTGCTCGTTAGCCTAACTAAAATTTTGCTTCTCGACTCACCCGTTCGCCTACACTTTTGAAGAGACTTGCCTTCTCTCTGAGTTTCGAACCTCAACGAGGAGCTAACTAATGCCTTATAGAAATATGTTTTGAGCTTTTGTTGGGCCTTCTTGTCTATGTAATCGAAATGGTGTGGCTAACGGCATTACTGATTATTGGTTCCTGTTTCTGCAGCTTCCCTTGTTTTTGTTTTGAGCTATATCCATATATTGTTTACTGAACATCTGAAGTACAACAAGTCTTTCCTATATGTCCTCTGTCCTTTCTATTTTCATATCGTTTGCCCTTTTGACTTAAGCCATTGATCAGACCATACGGCGGGACTGCATCTTTGATTCGGTTATTAAATATAACATTCCAATTGAACACCCTTTGCATCAAAGTTTTATGAGTTGAAGGGTGAGTTTGAGGGGGAGCTGATTTCTTATGTGTAGGAGAGTTGAAAGATGGACAGGAACAGATCGGATATGGGAATTCATCACTCTGGGTCTACACAATCAGATGAATCGGCCTTAGACTTGGAAAGAAACTGTTGCAATCATCCTAATCTGGCTTGGTCAAGTCCTTCTCCACTTCAACCCTTTGCATCTGGCGGTCAGCACTCAGAAAGCAGTGCTGCATACTTCTCCTGGCCTACTTTGAGTCGGTTAAATGATGCTGCAGAAGATAGGGCAAACTATTTTGCAAACCTTCAGAAGGGAGTGCTACCAGAAACACTTGGCAGGTTGCCAACGGGACGGCAAGCTACCACCTTGCTTGAGCTTATGACTATTAGGGCATTTCATAGCAAAATTTTGCGTCATTTTAGTCTTGGAACGGCAATTGGATTTAGGATTCGGAGGGGAGTTTTGACAGATATTCCTGCTATTCTTGTCTTTGTTTCCCGAAAAGTTCACAGGCAGTGGCTGAACCATGTCCAGTGCTTACCTGCTGCCCTTGAGGTTTGTTAATTTCTCCTCCCAGCTTCCCTCAAAATACATGTGCACTTTTTCCTCCAAAACTTGATATTTGATTTTCTAAATGATTTTGGGAAAATGGCTAGTGGATTTGGTTTTCATCCTTGTGGTCCTTTATGCATTGTGTAATATGAGTTCAAGTGTTTTCAATCACTGATCTTTGGACTACATGAGCCAGGGACCAGGGGGTGTATGGTGTGATGTTGACGTTGTTGAGTTTTCATACTATGGTGCACCTGTACCAACTCCAAAGGAACAGTTATACACTGAACTTTTAGATGGACTAAGGGGAAGCGATCCTTGCATTGGTTCTGGTTCACAGGTGCAATATTTCACCTTTTTATCAATGTGTGTTTCATGAACTGGTTAAATTGCAATTATTGATAAATATTTCTTTGTGATGACAACATTTTGTCTGGTTAGCCCCTTGGAAGGTATTTCGGATTGAGATGCTACTTATCGGATGCTTAATGGAAGTTAGGGCAAACTAACTTTTATTTGTGGAAGAGTTTTCATTTGCAAATTTTCATCAATGTATTAGAAGCTGAAACTTGTATTCTGATAATGATGGCTTGAGAACCTTCTCCTATGGGAAAATATTTTATGAAATTTTTACATACAGGCATATCATCATTTAGAACATTACCATTGTAAAAAAAAGGGGAGTCCTAGTGCATCAGGCTCCCACACTGTGGGTTCTGGGGAAGGTTATAGCAACATCTTATTTTTAATGAAGGAAATTTCATTTTCCTTGTTTCCCTGTTATATGCAGGGTTCAAAAAGATTCTCACCTTTTGCACATTCCTTACACTGTTTAAAGCAGCTTGATTTCAAACTCTGGTTCCTAACACACTTTAAAACCAACTCGATTGATTTTGAACCAAAAATAGGATTTAGCGTTGATTTTCCAGTTGTGGATTTTTCTGTTGTAATCCTTCATAGATTCCAAGTAAAAACAAATCACCTCTGTGCCATGGCAGTTACCTTAAGTTCACAATAGTCTTCTGCACCACAAAACTAGCTTTGAACATGTTTTCAAACCATGGGGCAAAAGGTTTTTTTCCTTTTTCCTTTTTTATTTTTTTTCATTCTAAAATGATAGAAAAAATCAAACAGGTAAAAGCATGAATCAGAAGATGATCTTAATCATACAATTTTTTTTTTTCTACCATGAAAAGAAATTTGCAGAAGATGTACTTATCTGAGAGTATTCCCCTTCCACAGTTGCTGCCAATTGCATGTTACAAAAACATTCCTGCACCACAGTTTGAATTTCATTATGTAGGGTAATCACTAGAAAATGAGCAGTCAAGTAACGACAAACAGAAATTCTGAAATATGCAATGTTGAAAGAGAGTAAAGAAAGTTCACACGGTAATGGAGAAAGAGCAAGAAATCTCAATTTTAAATTTTTGTGCTTGGAATGAGGATTCCTGTATGTTTTATTTAGTCTACTGTGCACATACTTGCTTTGCCATAATTACCAAATTGCTCTAAAATTCTTAGGTTGCTAACCAAGAGACTTATGGAACCCTGGGTGCTATTGTGAGAAGCAGAACAGGAAATAGACAGGTTGGATTCCTCACAAATCGGCATGTTGCGGTTGATCTGGACTACCCGAACCAGAAAATGTTTCATCCTTTACCTCCCAGCCTTGGACCAGGAGTATATTTGGGTGCCGTCGAGAGGGCAATATCATTTATCACAGATGAGCTTTGGTATGGCATATTTGCTGGAACAAATCCAGGTATGTGGTTCCAGATTATCATTTCTTTCAGAGATCAATAGTTGCCATGTTTTGGTCCCACCTAATCCCTTAAACTTGCAGTTGAATTGTTTTGTGACGTGGCATCAGAACCTTAATGGGACCTGAGTTCCAGCTATGCTACCCTTAACCTTCTAATCAATTGTGATTTTAGTACATGGTTTGATGGTACTCTGCTTTGTCCATGTTTTCAGCGCAATGGGTTTCTTTGAGAGGAGTTATGTTATAGATTAATAAATGACCCATAACTTGGGCCTCACGTGATATGTTAAGCTTTGATTGAATGGTTCCTCGACAAAATCTGTTTGCATATTACCTGCATTGACGCTGAGTATTATGTTAAGTTTTTGCCCATAAACTTTTCTTGATAGGAAGCCTTCGATTAAGAGATCTCTTGTGTTTGTGGTGGGACAAATTGGAAGAGGAAATTAATAAGACTGACTGTTTAGGAAGTGTTTTCTCTGTAAAGATTTTTTCTGTTTTAAGAAGGCGAGTGAAAGGTGAAAGGATTCAGGTTAGAAAGGTAGGTGCTGTTAGCTCTTTAGGAGAATGATTTTGTGGATTTTACCTGCTTGATGCTTCTATCAGCAGCAGTACTTTTAATCTCCTTAATGTTAGAAGGATGTGAATTTATTTTTTTTGAACATGGGCATTGGTTCTTGGGTGCATCTTTCAATGGAAGCATGATAAACCTATAACAATCATCTTGTATATTTCTATGGATGAGTTCAAATCATTGGAGTTCTCGCTTGGTTAATAATCAATTGGTCTTAGCTTGACTGAGCTATAAGACAAACTTTTTCCCCTTTGTTAGAACATTTGATGCAGAAAGAATTTTCTGATGGAAAAGTAACAGATTCCAAGGTCCACCCAACTCAATCTATAGTCTCTTCTCACGCTGGCTTTGACTTTGGACAAATGAGTGTAGTATATTCTTGTTCAGTACTTCAGTGTAATCAGAGTCTCAGGTCTAACTCAGCCATTTCAAAATAGTTTGCACTTTTGTAGATCTGCAGAAGCCTTGTGTTGCATGAAGCGAATAAAGCTAGATGAGGATGGATTTTCCAACTCCTTTAACAGTCTGGTGGACTACTGTGTGATCACTTCTTGACCTTCTTGGATTTCTCTTAAGACTGCTGATATTTAATCATGATGCTTGATTAGGTCTATAAAGATAAGTATGTTGAATACCATCTCTCAATTAGCGAGCAAGACCATATTTATATTACTATTGTATTGCTCTAGACATTGTGCATATTCAATGTTATACAACTATTTATATCTTAACACACATTCAGTTTCTTAGAAGTCCCCCTCAAGTTGGAGCATGGACGTTAATCATGCCCAACTTGTTACGAAGAGTATTCATCCTAGATCCATGTAAGGAATTCGTAAAAATATCTGCAACTTGTTCTCCTGTGTGTGAGTGGGTGCAATCAATCTTTATTGAAGTCTCCCTATAACAAGGTGACAATCTAACCTCTACATGCTTGGTTCGCCCCTGGAACACTGAATCTGAGGCACTGTGAATAGCAACCTGATTATCACTCCATAATCGTATAGTTGTACTCGTAATTCCAAGCTTTCTAAGGATATGCTTAATCCACATCAACTCACAGGTAGCTTGGCCCATAGCTGGATACTCTGATTATGCACTGGACCAAGACACCAGTGGTCATTTCTTGCTTTTTCACAAGATAAGATTGCGTCCAAAAGACACAATATCCATTTGTAGAATTTCTATCATTGGGAGATCCAATGAAGTCATCATAGATGACCTTTAGACTCCAGTGTGCCTATTATCACGATACCACACCTAAACTGGGCATTCTCTTCAAGTACTTGAGACTCTGCAACGCAGCATGCCAATGGGGAATTCAAGGGGATGACATGAATCGACTTGCTACACTCACCGCAAAGGTTATTTATCATGTCACTCCAAGAAAGTTTGAGTTTCCCACCAGATGCCCATCTAGGTCTCCATCCTCTGTTACAAGTTTTACATTTGGATCCATAGGAGAATCTCTAGTAAGCCTGTTTCAGGCAATAAATTCAAAATATACTTCCTTTGACTTAGAAGAATACCTGAATTAGACCAAGCCATCTCAATGCCCAAGAAGTACTTCAATTTTCCAAGATCCTTGGTTTGAAATATGCTTGAAGAAACTGCTTCCAAGATTCTATACCAACAGTGTCACTTCTTGTTGTCACAATACACCCTAAGATGTGTGAGAACACAGAATGATTGCTGACAACCTTGTTGAACTTGCCAAACCTCTCTCTCTCTCGCTCAATCTTATTGTCTGATACCATGTCAATAATGATACATATGTTGAATACCATCTTCTAATGAGGGAGCAAGGCTATATTTATGTTACTACTATATTACTTTGGGCATTGTATGTATTTGATACGGGGTAACTATCTACATGTAAACACAAAATCAATCTTGTAACAAAGTTGCTGAGGCAAGCATTTGAGATTGGTTCGAACAAAATCTACTGTTGTCGATTATTACATCGAAGTCAAAGCATTGTCAGGTAAATTTCAAATAGTGAAAAATGAAGAAGAAAAGAAATTACAATGGAACCGTGAATAATCCTGTTTCATCTGGGAGGTTGAGCTCTTTGATTGTGTGATCCTAATAATTTTAACATAGGTTTTGGAATATACATGATTTGATCAGATATTGGTCCATGAAAAACATATTATGTGTACCCTCTATGGATGTCTTCTTGAAAAAGTTATTGTCTGTGAAATGATGATTGCTGGTTTTCCTGCGTTATTGTCTGACTTCAATCCATACCCATCACAATTTGGTGTCTTTGCAGAAACATTTGTGCGAGCAGATGGAGCCTTCATTCCTTTTGCAGAGGACTTCAACATGAATAATGTCATTACTACTGTAAAAGGTGTGGGTGAGATTGGTGAAGTCCACAAAGTAGACTTGCAATCACCCATTAACAGTCTCATTGGAAGGCAAGTTCAAAAAGTTGGAAGGAGCTCTGGCCTGACAACTGGGACCATTATGGCCTATGCTTTAGAATACAATGATGAGAAAGGGATATGCTTCTTTACTGATTTTCTTGTTGTTGGTGAGAACCAGCAGTCATTTGATCTCGAGGGTGATAGTGGAAGCCTCATTCTCTTAATCGGCCAGAATGGAGAGAAGCCACAGCCAGTTGGGATCATTTGGGGTGGAACAGCTAATCGGGGTCGGTTGAAGCTAAGAGTTGGCCAGCCCCCCGAAAATTGGACTAGTGGAGTTGATCTTGGGCGACTTCTTGACCTTCTTGAACTTGATCTCATCACAACCAGTGAAGCACTTCTAGATTTGTCCTTTTGAACTGACTAGTTCTGCAGCAGCTTCCTGTCTAGATCAATGATACTATAATAATATCAATGATCTTGATCGAGCTATGATATGAGATTGTATGGCCTGTGTGCATGACGGAGTGATAGTTTTCCCTGCATGGAATATTCACAGTATAATTAATATATATACTGCTGGTATATATGAGATATCTCAACTGATAAAAAGGTCTTAAATAAATGTTAAATAACCTAAAAAGTAATAACGTTGATGGAAAAAAAATGAAAAGAAAAAGAGAAAGAGGGATAAAGTGTCAAGAGACATGATTGTGAAGAGATGAAATTGTAGAGAAAAACAACGTACACTCTTCACAATCATGTCTCTTGACACTTTTCTATAACACAAATGGTTCCTTTTTCTTCTCTTCTTTTTTTTTTTCTTTCTTTCTTGGATTTTTTTCCCCCTTCAAATGGTATCACAGATCTTGCATTTTACAAGATGGACTCTTAGACTTCTAAAACATGCAAGATAACTTGCAAATATGAGCAAGCTCATGCTGAGACTGGCCGAATTTTTTTACGGCAAAGTGTGGTTTCTAACCAACATAAAAGGCATTAAGACTCCTAAGTTGAAATTCCTGAGCCCAGTAGCCTTTTCCATTGCTGCGTCATTACCATATCATAGGTTTTAGTTTATGCAACAGAAAAGATGATGTTCAAATCATGTGTGAGTGCAAACTGATTTCTGTTTGATTAGCACTAGAAAAGGTTATCTTTTGCTTCCGCGATTTTGGCAGGATAAAAGGAGAGATATTATAAGTGTTGCCTAAGATACCTGTTGTCTATGGCATTCATGATGAAATTCAAGGCGTCGGAGCCATTGGTTTGTTTGTTAGTTATTCTTGCAGATTTTAAAACAGAAGTCCTAGTTTGTGCGAGGAGGCCATCTTATTCTTTATTACTCGTCAACTCCTCATACTATGTTTTCCTATATAGCTGCAGGGCAAGATCAAAGAAATGCATCGGTGGCAGCGATAGATTCTACAATAGGGGAGTCATCTCCTTCCGACTGAGTGCGACAAAGGATAAAATTGAAGAAAACATTGAGCTTCTAAATTTAAATATTCGGCAAACTTTGGTTGACGGTGAATCACAGCATGGACACACTTCACCGTATGTTGAGACTGTGTTTCATATAGAAGATGGGGTAGAGGCAGCTCCCAGTATGGAACACCAGTTCATTCCTAGTTTCCCCGGGAGATCTCCGGTCCATGATAACAAGCCACAGGAAATCCCTGAATTGACAAACCTGTCAATTAGCCGAACTACTAAAAAAGACTACCTGACTCCACACATACACGAGATGAGGAGGATGGTTTTTAACCGTCTTTTGCACATATGAGGGAGATTTTTGGCTGCCCACCAGACTGATTTCAGAGATCTTTTTCCACTAGTGCAGCTTGAGACGCGGAGTTTGTGGCTTCGCTGATTGTTCCTACTGCATGGTCGCACTTTTATGTCTTTTAAGTAGTGCTCAATTCCTCTCTCTCTCTTCCTCTCACAGTCGGTTTGAGAGGTTCGACAAATAAGGTGAATCTGGCATTATGACTCTGCAAGGATTTATACGGCCAAAAAAGTGCCTATGGCCTAGCTGGAGCATGATCCCTTCCGGCATCAGCAACTTGGAACATCTGACCTCAACATGTAAATTTATGGCAGTCGTCGGTACCATGTCTAGAAGGAGACTATGCAATGTGTGTGCGAGCGTGAGAAAATACCATGTGGTGACTGGAAAAGACTTGGGTTATGGGAAAATGTTTTCTTGAAAACAAAAGTATCCTAAGACACAAGAAAATTTTACACAAAAAAAAAAAAAAAGGGTTGCTATCGTTTTATTTCAATTCACTCATAATAAGGGTAGGTTGATGTTGGATATTGAATCAATGATTGTATGTTGGAAATTCTTGAAGATAATGGACTCTGTGGATAGCTCGCTAGTCTTCTATATATATATATATATATATCCCTATAGCACACTCCCCAAAAGTCTTCGTGGTGCTCGATCACGACTAGAAACAGCAAACAATGAGTGACAAGAAGTCTAAGAATACGCAAGAAACAAAAATTAATTACTGCTTTGAACATTCTGAAATTCACAAAATGACCTCTCAGTATAATTGAACAGAACTATCTTATATATTAAAGTTTCTCTGATCACTCCGAAGATTTACCTGCCATTTAAGGTTATTACCGGTAATTTGCTTATGGTGGCACATCAAGGCAAAGCTAGAGCCCAGAGATTGCCCTCGTCCCTGGTCAACCGTGAGAATTAGATAACCTACCTAAGGCTATGACAACCAAAACTGAATCTCATGCTTTCTTTTTCCCTTGTCCCAAGTCTCTATTATAAGTTATGAATACGTATTGTAGGTATCAAATGGCTGCTCCCCCATGAATATAAGCACCAATTATCGAATCAAGTGTTCTTATATATGGAACATTCGCTGGTGCACCAGATTAGAAACCTTAATAATAAGAATACCCTCCTTTGGTTTTGAAAAAGAGACAAAACAAAAATGGGAGTGAAGTCTCGGTGTAAGCATTGTATTCAGAGAAACCTCTCAACTCGCATACTATGTTCTTTTAATACTTGGAGTAGACTTATCATTATTTCTAGACATAATGCAAGCGATGCGAGTGACAAAAAGTCAAGCTAATCTGTGTGTGTGTGTGTGTGTGTGAGAGAGAGAGAGAGAGAGAGAGAGAGAGAGAGAGAGGGAGGAATGAATTTAAGTTCTACAAAGGCAACTTTCTCTAGAAATGCATCCAGTTATATAGTATCGAGATAAGATTTTTAAAGGAAAAATAGTGGATGTAGCACATCAATGATCAATTTATAATTTGTGAAAGAAGAGAGAGAAAATGGCAATAGAAGGACGACTTTTATTTCACTCCATTCCGAAGGTAAAAATCAACTAAAGGTAGAAGTTAAAGGAAGAAATGGGGCATTAGGCATTTATATTTATGGGAAAATAGACGCTTTGGATTTCCAAACTTATAAATCCCTCTGACCCCACAAGTAACTCTTATCACGAATTATCTTCTTTTCTCTATCTTTTTAAATCATAACAATAGCGTTCAAGCCATAGGACCTAGCGAGAAAAGACCTTACAAAGGATATAAGGAAATAAATAAAAAAAAGAAATAAGTAGAGAAAGAACATGTTTATATATCATAGTTTATTTGTAGAATTACTCTAAATTTTAACTTTGATATAAATACAATAAAGTTTATATATATGTTAATGATAAGTAAAAATACAAATTAAATATAATGTCAGATAATATTAAAATAATTTTTATTATAAATTATTATTTTAAAGTCAAAATTTAATAATAGCTTTGTTTGGCTGAAATTACATCAAAATAGGAAAACAAATGCAAGGAAACGAATCATGAATGGACAGAAGGCAAACAAAATTAAGGCTTTAGGCTCCTGCCCTACATTATGAATAGGTGGGAATTCAATAATTGGGGTGAAGAAATGTGCTACTTTTGGGGAGCACATAGGGATGGGCCCTAAATTTCCACCAGACTAAAAATGTTAATAATGGGATCCAAAGAACAAAATTTATCCCCCTAATGACAATATTACTCATCCGAATCTGATCACGCCTGCCTGCCTGCCTGCCTGTCTGCACTTTTAATTCCACCAACAAATGTGATCACCCAGTATGGCCATTGGTTGCTTTATTATTCATACAAATAACAGCAAGATGGAAAACTAAAGACAATGAACAAAAAAAATGAAAATTAAAAGAAAAAAGGCATTTAGAACCCCTTATTATCATTTAACGGTTCTTTATGATCAGTTCGTCTATAAATTGCCTATTGAGATACAAAGTAAAAATTCAAATTATACATGGTCCATATAATCTTTCATTCAGGAAAAAGAAATAAAAAAACAAAAAACAAACAAAAAGCCGCGCACGCATAAACACGCGCGCGCGCGTACTAAAAACACTAACACACACACACACACAGTCTCTCTCCGCCTACCATACCAATAGGAACAGCAATATCAATATCAACATATGGAATGGAGTGGACATTGTTGCAGTTTGTACACTTTTCAAATAGCCTTTTGTGTGCCGGAGGGTAGCGACACCCGATAAGTGATAAAGCTGTCTCCGAAGCTGATGCCGATGGGCAGATTGTGTATTGTAGTAGTAGCTGTAGTAGTACTAGGGCATTACCATCTTCAAGGGCCTATTTTTGGAGTGCCCCCATCGCATCCCCATCATTGCTGACCGGTAAGTTTGGCCTCAGCGTCCCCCCTTCTGTGAGTTAATGTCTTACGTGCTTAATCTGTCCCTTTTTTCTTTTCCTTCTCTCTCTCTCTCTCTCTTTTTTCCTGGATTGTATAATTGTATTGATCTCCTCCATGGATTTTACTTATTTTCTTGTCGATATACTTTTCTTTCGGGGTTTGATCATCTTGTATACAAGATAAGTCTGTCATTCTTAGATTCTTTGCTCTGTTGTATGAGCACCCTTTTCCAAAGTTTTTGCCTTTACTATGAATTTTTTGACCCCCTTTCTTTTTTTTTTTTTGCCTTTTTATTGAGTTGACACATGGGGTTAGTTTAGTTTCTTGTTATAAGGCGCACTGCCTGCTCGTTAGCCTAACTAAAATTTTGCTTCTCGACTCACCCGTTCGCCTACACTTTTGAAGAGACTTGCCTTCTCTCTGAGTTTCGAACCTCAACGAGGAGCTAACTAATGCCTTATAGAAATATGTTTTGAGCTTTTGTTGGGCCTTCTTGTCTATGTAATCGAAATGGTGTGGCTAACGGCATTACTGATTATTGGTTCCTATTTCTGCAGCTTCCCTTGTTTTTGTTTTGAGCTATATCCATATGTTGTTTACTGAACATCTGAAGTACAACAAGTCTTTCCTATATGTCCTCTGTCCTTTCTATTTTCATATCGTTTGCCCTTTTGACTTAAGCCATTGATAAGACCATACGGCGGGACTGCATCTTTGATTCGGTTATCAAATATAACATTCCGATTGAACACCCTTTGCATCAAAGTTTTATGGGTTGAAGGGTGAGTTTGAGGGGGAGCTGATTTCTTATGTGTAGGAGAGTTGAAAGATGGACAGGAACAGATCTGATATGAGAATTCATCACTCTGGGTCAACACAATCAGATGAATCGGCCCTAGACTTGGAAAGAAACTGTTGCAATCATCCTAATCTGGCTTGGTCAAGTCCTTCTCCACTTCAACCCTTTGCATCTGGCGGTCAGCACTCAGAAAGCAGTGCTGCATACTTCTCCTGGCCTACTTTGAGTCGGTTAAATGATGCTGCAGAAGATAGGGCAAGCCATTTTGCAAACCTTCAGAAGGGGGTGCTACCAGAAACACTTGGCAGGTTGCCAACGGGACGGCAAGCTACCTCCTTGCTTGAGCTTATGACTATTAGGGCATTTCATAGCAAGATTTTGCGTCGTTTTAGTCTTGGAACAGCAATTGGATTTAGGATTCGGAGGGGAGTTTTGACAGATGTTCCTGCTATTCTTGTCTTTGTTGCCCGAAAAGTTCACAGGCAGTGGCTGAACCATGTCCAGTGCTTACCTGCTGCCCTTGAGGTTTGTTAATTTCTCCTCCCAGCTTCCCTCAAAATACTTGGGCACTTTGTCCTCTAAAACTTGATATATGATTTTCTAAATGATTTTGGGAAAATGGCTAGTGGATTTGGTTTTCATCCTTGTGGTCCTTTATGCATTGTGTAATATGAGTTCAAGTGTTTCCAATCACTGATCTTTGGACTACATGAGCCAGGGACCAGGGGGTGTATGGTGTGATGTTGACGTTGTTGAGTTTTCGTACTATGGTGCGCCTGCACCAACTCCAAAGGAACAGTTATACACTGAACTTGTAGATGGACTAAGGGGAAGCGATCCTTGCATTGGTTCTGGTTCACAGGTGCAATGTTTCACATTTTTATCAATGTGTGTTTCATGAGCTGGTTAAATTGCAACTGTTGATAAATATTTCTTTGTGATGACAACATTTTGTCTGGTCGGTTCCTTGGAAGTTGTTTTGGATTGAGATGCTACTTACTGGACGTTTAATGGAAATTAGAGCAAACTAACTTTTATTTGTGGAAAAGTTTTCATTTGCAAATTTTCATCATTTTATTCAAAACGGAAACTTGTATTCTGATAATGATGGCTTGAGAACCTTCGCTTATGGGAAAATATTTTATGAAATTTTTATGTACAGGCATATCATCATTTAGAACATTACCATTGTGAAAAAAAGGGGGATCCTAGTGCATCAGGCTCCCACACTGGGTTCTGGGGAAGGGTATAGCAACATCTTACTTTTAATGAAGGAAATTTCATTTTTCTTACTTGTCTCCCTGTTATATACAGGGTTCAAAAAGATACTCACCTTTTGCACATTCCTTACACTGTTTAAAGCAGCTCGACTTCAAACTCTGGTTCCTAACACACTTTAAAACCAACTTGGCTGATTTTGAACCAAAAATAGAATTTAGGGTTGATATTCCAGTTGTGGATTTTTCTGTCTTAATCCTTCACAGATTCAAAGTTAAAAAAATCACCTCTGTGCCATGGCAGTTACCTTAAGTTCACAATAGTCTGCTGCACCACAAAACTAGCTTTGAACACGTTTTCAAACCATGGGGCAAAAGGTTTTTTTCCTTTTTCCTTTTTTCTTTTTTTTCATTCTACAATGATAGAAGAAATTAAACAGGTAAAAGCATGAATCAGAAGATGTTCTTAATCATACATTTGTTTTTTTTTCTACCATGAAAAGAAATTTGCAGAAGATGTACTTATGTAAGGGTATTCCCCTTCCACAGTTGCTATGAATTGCATGTTACAAAAACATTCCTGCTCCACAGTTTGAATTTCATTATGTAGGCTAACCACTAGAAAATGAGTGGTCAAGTAACTACAGACCAGAAATTCTGAAATATGCAATGTTGAAAGAGAATAAAGAAAGTTCACATGGTAATGGAGAAAGAGCAAGAAATCTCAATTTTAAATTTTTGTGCTTGGAATGAAGATTCTTGTATGTTTTATTTAGTCTACTTTGCACTTACTTGCATTGCTATAATTGCCAAATTGCTTTGAAATTCTTAGGTTGCTAACCAAGAGACATATGGAACCCTGGGTGCAATTGTGAGAAGCAGAACAGGAAATAGACAGGTTGGATTCCTCACAAATCGGCATGTTGCGGTTGATCTGGACTACCCGAACCAGAAAATGTTTCATCCTTTACCTCCCAGCCTTGGACCGGGAGTGTATTTGGGTGCTGTCGAGAGGGCAACATCATTTATCACAGATGAACTTTGGTATTGCATATTTGCTGGAACAAATCCAGGTATGTGGTTCCAGATTATCATGTCTTTCAGAGATCAATAGTTGCCATGTTTTGGTCCCACCTAATCCCTTAAACTTGCAGTTGAATTGTTTTGTGATGTGGCATCAGAACCTTAATGGGACCTGAGTTCCGGCTATGTTACCCTTAACCTTCTAATCAATTGTGATTTTAGTACATGGTTTGATGGTACTCTGCTTTGTCCATGTTTTCAGCGCAATGGGTTTCTTTGAGAGGAGTTATGTTATAGATTAATAGATGACCCATAACTTGGGCCTCACATGATATGTTAAGCTTTGATTGAATGGTTCCTCAACAAAATCTGTTTGCATATTACCTGCATTGACACTGAGTATTATGTTAAGTTTTTGCCCATAAACTTTTCTTGATAGGAAGCCTTCGATTAAGAGATCTCCTGTGTTTGTGGTGGGACAAATTGGAAGAGGAAATTAATAAGACTGACTGTTTAGGAAATGTTTTCTCTGGAAAGATTTTTTTTGTTTTAAGAAGGCGAGTGAAGGGTGAAAGGATTCAGGTTAGAAAGGTAGGTGCTGTTAGCTCTTTAGGAGAATGATTTTGTGGGTTTTACCTGCTTGATGCTTCTATCAGCAGCAGTACTTTTAATCTCCTTAATGTTGGAAGGACGTGAATTTATTTTTTTTGAACATGGGCATTGGTTCTTGGGTGCATCTTTCAATGGAAGCATGATAAACCTACAACAATCATCTTGTATATATCTATGGATGCGTTCAAATCATTGGAGTTCTTGCTTGGTTAATAATCAATTGGTCTTAGCTTGACTGAGCTATAAGACAAACTTTTTCCCCTTTGTTAGAACATTTGATGCAGAAAGGATTTTCTGATGGAAAAGTAACAGATTCCAAGGTCCATCCAACTCAATCTATCATCTTTTCTCATGCTGGCTTTGACTTTGGACAAATGAATGTAGTATGTTGTTGTTCAGTACTTCAGTGTAATCAGAGTCTCAGGTCTAACTCAGCCATTTCAAAATAGTTTGCACTTTTGTAGATCTGCAGTAAGCCTTGTGTTGCATGAAGCAAATAAAGCTAGATGAGGATGGATTTTCCAACTCCTTTAACAGTCTGGTGGACTACTGTGTGATCACTTCTTGACCTTCTTGGATTTCTCTTAAGACTGCTGATATTTAATCATGATGCTTGATTAGGTCTATAAAGATTGTCAATAAAGATAAGTATGTTGAATACCATCTCTCAATTAGCAAGGAAGGCTATATTTATATTAGTATTGTATTGCTTTAGACATTGTACATAGTCAGTGTCATACAACTACTTATATGTTAACGCACATTCAATTTCTTAGCAGTCCCCCTCAAGTTGGAGCATGGACGTTAATCATGCCCAACTTGTTACAAAGAATGTTCATCCTCGGTCCATGTAAGGAATTTGTAAAAATATCTGCAACTTGTTCTCCTGTGTATGAGTGGGTGCAATCAATCATTATTGAAGTCTCCCTATAACAAATTGACAATCTAACCTCTACTTGCTTAGTTTGCTTATGGAACACTGAATCTGAGGCACTGTGAATAGCAGCCTGATTATCACTCCATAATCTTATAGTTGTACTCTTAATTCCAAGCTTTCGAAGGATATGCTTAATCCACATCAACTCACAGGTAGCTTGGCCCATAGCCGGATACTCTGATTATGCACTGTACCTGGACACCAGCGGTCATTTCTTGCTTTTGAACAAGGTAAGATTGCGTCCAGAAGACACACAATATCCATTAGTAGAATTTCTATCATTGGGAGATCCAACAAAGTCAGCATAGAAAACCCTTAGAGTCTAGTGTGCCTGTTATCACGATACCACACCTAAACTGGGCATTCTTTTCAAGTACTTGAGACTCTGCAACACAGCATGCCAATTGGGATTCAAGGGGATGAAATGAATTGACTTGCTACATCACCGCAAAGGTTATATATCATGTCACTCCAAGAAAGTTTGAGTTTCCCACCAGATGCCCATATAGGTCTCCATCATCTGTTACAAGTTTTACATTTGGTATCCATAGGAGAATCTCTAGTAAGGCTGTTTCAGGCAATAAATTCAACACATACTTCCTTTGACTTAGAAGAATACCTGAATTAGACCGGGCCATCTCAATGCCCAAGAAGTACTTCAATTTTCCAAGATCCTTGGTTTGAAATATGCTTGAAGAAACTGCTTCCAAGATTCTATACCAACAGTGTCAATCCTTGTTATCACAATACACCCTAAGATGTGTGAGAACACAGAATGATTGCTGTGTCAGCAAATAGCCAGAACAACCTCGTTGAACTTGCCAAACCTCTCTCTCTGTCTCTCTCTCTCTCTCAATCTTATTGTCTGATACCATGTCAATAATGATACATATGTTGAATACCATCTTCTAATGAGGGTGCAAGGCTATATTTATGTTACTACTATATTACTTTGGGCATTGTATATATTTGATATGGGGTAACTATCTACATGTAAACACAAAATCAATCTTGTAACAAAGTTGCTGAGGCAAGCATTTGAGATTGGTTCGATCAAAATCTACTGTGGTTGATTATTACATCGAAGTCAAAGCATTGTCAGGTAAATTTCAAATAGTGAAAAATGAAGAAGAAAAGAAATTACAATGGAACCTTGAATAATCCTGTTTCATCTGGGAGGTTGAGCTCTTTGTTTGTGTGAACCTAATAATTTTAAGATAGGTTTTGGAATATACATGATTTGATTAGATATTGGTCCATGAAAAACATATTATGTGTACCCTCTGTGGCTGTTTTCTTGAAAAACATGATTTGTTTCCCTGCGTTATTGTGTCTGACTTCAATTCATACCCATCACAATTTGGTGTCTTTGCAGAAACATTTGTGCGTGCAGATGGAGCCTTCATTCCTTTTGCAGAGGACTTCAACATGAATAATGTCATTACTACTGTGAAAGGTGTGGGTGAGATTGGTGAAGTCCACAAAATAGACTTGCAATCACCCATTAACAGTCTCATTGGAAGACGAGTTCAAAAAGTTGGAAGGAGCTCTGGCTTGACAACTGGGACCATTATGGCCTATGCTTTAGAATACAATGATGAGAAAGGGATATGTTTCTTTACTGATTTTCTTGTTGTTGGTGAGAACCAGCAGTCATTTGATCTCGAGGGTGATAGTGGAAGCCTGATTCTCTTAATAGGCCAGAATGCTGAGAAGCCACGGCCAGTTGGGATCATTTGGGGTGGGACAGCTAATCGGGGTCGGTTGAAGCTAAACATTGGCCAACCCCCCGAAAATTGGACTAGTGGAGTCGATCTTGGGCGACTTCTTGATCTTCTGGAACTTGATCTCATCACAACCAGTGAAGCACTTCTAGGTTTGTCCTTTTGAACTGACTAGTTCTGCAGCATTTTGTTAATCCTTACAAACACATCTAATTTGCCTCTGGTCTTCCTGTCTAGATCAATGATATTATAATAGTATGCGAGCTATGATATGAGATTATATGGCCTGTGTACATGATGGAGTGATAGTTTTTCCCTGCATGGAATTTTCATAGTATAATTATTATATATGCTTCTGGTATATATATAAGATATCTCAACTGATAAAAAGGTCTTAAATAAATATTAAATAACTTAGAAAGGAATAACATTGAAGGAAAAAAATGAAAAGAAAAAAAGAAAGAAGAACCATTTGTGGTATAGAAAAGTGTCAAGAGACAGGATTTTGAAGAGAAGTTGTAGAGAAAAACAACTTACACTCTTCACAATCATGTCTCTCGACACTTTTGTATACTACAAATGGTTTTTCCTTCTCCATTTCTTTTGAATTTTTTTTTCCTTCAAATGGTATCAGAGCTCTTGCATTTTACAAGATGGACTCTTAGACTTCTAAAACATGCAGGATAACTTGCTAACATGAGCAAACATCCTGGAGACCAGCCGAAATTTTTTACAGCAAAGTGTTGTTTCTAACCAACATAAACGCCAGTAAGACTCCTAAGTTGAAATTCCTAAGCCCAGTAGCCTTTTCCATTGCTGCATCATTGCTATATCATAGGTTTTAGTTTATGCAACAGAAAAGATGATGTTGTTCAAATCATGTGTGAGTGCAAACTGATTTCTGTTTGATTAGCACTAGAAAAGGTTATCTTTTGCTTCTGTGATTTTGGTGGGACAAAAGGAGAGATATTATAAGTGTTGCCTAAGATACCTGTTGTCTATGGCATTCATGATGAAATTCAAGGCGGTGGAGCCATTAGTTTGTTTGTTAGTTATTCTCATAGATTTTAAAACAGAAGTCCTAGTTTGTGCGAGGAGGCTTTCTTATTCTTTATTGCTCGTTAACTCCTCATACTATGTTTTCCTATATAGCTGCAGTGCAAGATCAAAGAAATGCATCGGTGGCAGCGATAGATTCTACAATTGGGGAGTCATCTCCTTCGGACCGAATGCCGTCAAAGGATAAAATTGAAGAAAACTTCGAGCTTCTTAATTTAAATATTCAGCAAACTTTGGTTGACGGTGAATCACAGCATGGACACACTTCACCGTATGTTGAGACTGTGTTTCATATAGAAGATGGGGTAGAGGCAGCTCCCAGTGTGGAATACCAGTTCATTCCTAGTTTCCCCGGGAGATCTCCGGTGCATGATAACAAACCGCAGGACATCCCTGAATTGAAAAACCTGTCATCGTTGAGGAAAGGCTCTGAAGAAGAGATGCATGTTTCATTGCAGTTAGGAGAGCCCGAACTGAAGCGAAGGAGGCAATGAGATTCGTCTTTTAGTGCAGAAGAGTCCAGATAAGGAGCAAGGGATATGGCAAGGTGGGTCAGGGAAGCTTCCTTGAACTATGAGCTCACGACAAAATTTGCTTTTTCGCGCTTGTTCAAAAATTGTAAGTATTCAGAAATGCATTATTCGAAGTGCGGGGACTAGTCTCGAGGCTCATATCCTAAACTAGGCAGCTATTCATTTTTTTTTTTGCTCCCATTTATTACTACTCCATATGTTGGGATCATGGTTAAAATTTTAGGTTGCATGCGTGGGTCATACGGTATGCAGTGGAAAAATCCTTGGGAGTTAGCTTTCATTGAAGATGCCTTCCATTTATATTATCACAAGTTGGAATTGTTGTACCATAAGCACGCTCCTAAAGTGGGAGTATGAAGGTCTGTTGTTGAAACGTAAAAAGGGAATGCTGTTTTGGCAAAGAAAGCCATGTCAGTGTCGAGTGTTATTTGCAGCTGAGAACCTCGTTACTTTATTTCCAGCAATAACAACAGCCTAGTAAATCAAGCTGTGGCACCCCGGTTGAGTGATGAGGTTTGTGTCTACGTTGCTTCCTTTACGTGCAGCGCATGTGCATTCGATTTTGCATTGTATGTTAATCATTTAAGCTGTGTCTTTGCAGTGTAATTAGCTGTTAATCACGTGTGTTTCCACCATAACCATTGTCAATTATTAATCATTCCAATTCAAATATTGCGCCTGTAAAGGCTTGTTAAGACGCATAACCACTTTTTTTTTGGTTTTTCTCACATTCCCCGAAACGAGGTTGTCAAGACGCAGCATCACAACAATCTCTCTCTCCCTCTGTCTCTCTCGTTCTTTAGGTATGCATGTTTGTGAAAAGAGATGAACTTGTTATGCCTTTTAGAGATGGAAAAGGCCCGGCTGGTGGAACTGTGTGACTCGTACACAAGTCAGGTATATCGGCTGCAACATCGCAGCAGCAAATCCTTTGGTGCTGGTGATGACATGTCAACGAGAGACATTTGCGGAACTGATCATCAGCTGCACTCCACTGGGAAGTTGTATTGTATGTATGTTGCTCGTAGAAGACATGAAATAATTGAACTTGTTGGTGACGTATATCTGGGGCGTTTGCGCTACACCACAACGTTCTCACGTCATATCAAGATTTCATTGACGATGAAAGGTATTTAATTAAAGACACAAACAAAATGGGCGATAAGGTCTATTCTTCACTAGTGATGTGCACTCAAGTTTTCAATGAATTACGAATATATAGTTTCCAAGAGTTATAGTTCAATTTCTCAAAGGTAGAGTTTTCATTCTAATCGGCAGAATTTTATTTTTCTTATGTAAAATTTATATTTAACAAAAGCTACCTAGATGTTAATGCGCTTCCCTAGTTAGAGTTGAATTTCTCGACAAATAGGTTTTGTTTAATTAATAGAGCAAGAGTTTAGCTTCTCAACCAACGGGTTTCTGCCCTCAAACGGTACGATATTAATTTCCCAATGTAAAGTTTCTATTTGGCAAGTAAAATTTCTGAATATACCAAATTCAGACAAAAGACTTTAGAATTTAATTATTCAACTAATGAATTCTACTTTCTACATAATAATAAAATTAAAACGGTGTTTTTATTTAAATAAAATGTAAATAAGAATATATTTATCAATAAATATAATAAACACAATTATAATATTCTAATTATAACAATAGAAGAAATTTTAAAACTAAGATCCAATTTCTATTGGAAAAGGAATACTTCATTGCCTAGAAATAGAATTTTATTTTTTCATTTTAATCGACTAAAATGACCTCATTATTCTTACTTTTATTTTCTTCATATATCAACGAATAAATAAGTTTCTATTGAGTAATGGTCATTAGATAACGAATATTTATTGGATGAAATTTCAAACGATAGTATTATCTAGTATTTCTTTGGTGACTAACAAATATTCGATGAAATAAGATGTCTATGGTATTAACTTTCAAATTCTGATATTAACAAAAATTATGTTCATCAAGTTTATATTCTAAAATATTGGGTCGCTGTGCTCTAAAAGTTTCAACATTAATTAAAAAATGTTTTGAAGACAAAATTTTGATTTTTTTTTATCTTAATTTTCAAATCTAATTATTAATAAGTATTTTTTCATTTACCCTAAAAAATTATGGAAAATAAAAATTAATTGTGCTAAAAAAATATTGTGATTCATGCAGGTTGCACATGCACGAAAAATAGGAATCGATAAAAGGTGAAGTAAAGTCAACTGGCAAAACAGTTACCTGTATTGTGGTTGTCGCGACCTGTTAGAGCAAGGCCCCAGACAGAGATGGGAATCCTGTTTCACATTTCCTTCTATTATGTGATTGTTGGTGATTGAGTGATTGAAGCTGCCAGATGACCTGATGTTCCATATATATATATCTATAGACACACACACACTCTTATATATTTAGCTAATCAATTAAGCTCAAGCAGGTTTAAATTTCCACCCTGGTAAATTCCTAGCTAGAGAGCCGTAAGAGAACACACACACACACACACACACACACACAAAGAAAAAGAGAAAAAAAGAAAAAAAGAAAAAAGAAAAAAAGCCTCGAGGACGGGATGGATTACAGAAGATTCTCTTTTCCTATGGCCCTATGGGTGCTTTCCTAATTAATTTTAGTTGATCAATTGGCCACTGGTTCACATTTACTCTTTCTCTTCATATGACGAATAAGTCGAACAAAATGCCAACAGTTAAATCACGGCATGAATGCAAAAACCTGTGCACAAATACTTATGCTAACCATATACTGATCCATTGACTCAATATTGCTCCATTAGTAAATTGTTTACCCTATAACTAAAAGTATGCCTATCGCTGTATGATATCTTTTTGGTCATATATCATGTATAATATGCTCCTACTTAATTATAATAATAAAAACATAAGAATTATGTGTGTGTGTGTGTGTGGGGGGGGGGGTCATACACGTATAATTATGTTCACAATTACCAGATCATGCTGGCAGCTTCAACCTCTCAAACCAACACAGCCAACAAGAAGGATACTTCGACTGCAGGTTTTGGCCTCTGCTAATAATGTAGAAGAGTGAAATAGTAGCCTAAGCTTCAACACCAAAAGATTTGGGAAGGAGAAAATTAGCAGGAGTCATGCATATATATATGCGGCTTTAGCTAGGCCAGTCACGGAATTATCTCATGACCCCCTCTTCTCTCCATTTATATGAATATGTGCACCTCTCTCTCTCTCTCTCTCTCTCTCTCTCTTCTTCTTCTTCTTTGCATTTTGCAATGTCAAGGATGGAGTATTTAATGGTGGCCTTTGGTCCATCCTTACAGCTATTGATACTGACCCTCTGTCTCTCTGTCTCTCTCTCTCTCTCTCTCCCCCCCCCCTGTCTGTCTCAATTTACGCGAGTCCTATACCTTATTATAAATGAAATAAATAGGGGACCACTGGGGCCGTCCTTAGCAAGCAGAGAAACCCAGCCCTCTCACAAGTCACGCCACTCTTATAATTAATTCTGTGAGTTCCACTTAATCGTTAAACTAATTTTTGAAGTGAAAACCCAACTGAAAGTAGCGGGCTTGTTAATGCCACATTCAAGAAGCAATAAATAAAAATAAAACAAATAAAGAAACAGGCATGGGAAATTAATGATAGTGGTCAATTCCCAGAGGCACCTAATTAAATTGACGTTGTAAAAGATCAAAATCAACTACTATGATTCTGAAGTTGTAACTGCCAAGCTTAAATATTAAACCATATACGTACGCATATATAATTACACTCATCAGAGGTGATTTGGTGGTGGCCATTAGTATTAAAACTACATGCGCATCGGCATGTAATTAATTATGTCTTTTTTCATACGGGGTTTGAACGGCCTATTTGAATCTTTCGACACGTTACAGGTCTGCAGGATTTAGAAGCCTATTGAGACCCGACCTTTATTTAATGTGATCCTTCAACTGGAGTTTGTTGAGTCTTCTTTCAGATTAATTTAGGCCTAAGGTTACATATATGGCTAGCTAATAAAATACAGGCAGTTGCCATGTGCTTAGTGACCACTTGGACTTACAGTATCACTATTGCAATAAATACTTCTTCTTTTTTTTTTCTTTCTTTTGTTCGTTGGTGAATTTGTTGGTCCAGAGTTATAATGAGATTATTCTTTTGATTTTTATAAATCTCATACTCTCTTCTTCAACACTAAACTTAAAATCTCAAAAATAAAAATGTAAATCTTTAATTACCGAAGTGTCTAATTATTAAAGCGATGATTACTGAAGAACATTAATTTAATTATATACACGGAAGATAATGTATTGCATTGGCCAGGTTGGCGCGGAATCAATTTGAGGGCTGCACGCTCTTTGTCTTTAGTTTTGGGTTGTTCTTCTGTCTTCGTATCTCTAATTGGTCGACAGACAAGGACACATAGACAACGCCCTAATGGATCGGAGGACCACAGCTTTTTTGTTTAATACGTTGGATTAAATGGATATAAAGGGGAGTCACATGGTTTTGCTTTGTAATCTAGCTCCAAGGGTTGAATCCTCATTTGATTAAGGTGGATGTGATGGTGATTGCATATAAAGCGGAAGTTATCATCGTTTACGTTAGATTACCGATATTTTATTTATTAATTTAATGTGGGCCGATATGTCTACCCAGGTTTTGTTTGCTAATTAAAGATCTTGGTTAGGTTTTTTATTTTTATTTTTTCCTTTTTCCTGTACTGCGTGGTCGGAAAGTAGTTAGCATTGGCTAGTATTTTGCCACAATGCTCGTTCTATATCTAGACTCCTGACCATTGGTATATTTTTTAAGAACTTTGTTGTATGTATGTATGTATGTATGTATGTGTGTATAAATAATGCGGGTTAAGTCAACTAGTAAATAGAAAAGTGCTAGTATGCCTGGCATTATTCTTTTTCTTCTATTATCCCATATGTTATAATAAAATTGACACCGGATAAGCCTTTCACATCCTTCTTTTCTTCATATAATTATCCTTCGCACTCTGTGATTGGTCGCTCTTGTTGTTTCTTTATCAGTAGGCCTTAAGATGCCTTCTGTTCGTCCCACACCTGCAATTATCATTTTCTATCACAGGTTCATTATCCTTGAGGAGGCAATTCGATTTTAATTAGTTGGGGAATTCTTCTATGCGTCTGTATGTAGTATAGATATAGTTATGCCTTCACTGATACAAGATGATACAGATCCAAGATTAGGCAATTTGTTAAGAGAAAAAAAAAAAAAAAAAAGGAGATATGGACAACACTTATATATAATTGCAATATATATTAAAAAAAAATCTATTTATGTGAAATTAGCATATGTACATAATAAACAATATTCAAATATGTAACTTATTAATTTACGCTCTATTAACTTAAATATATTTTAAACATAGATATTTTATTTTTTTCACTTTTTAATTATTATTTATTAATATTCTAAATATGTACCAGATGCAAATATGCTATGAGCTAAATAGAATGCACGTCAAAATATTTTGTATTTACATTACTAATAATTGTGTATTTTTCTTATTATTAACTATTTGTATGGTCGTAGAAAAATCTTGAACTGTTCTTAAAATTTATGATATCAATGTTTAAGACATATTATTGATGTTTCAAGACGTGTCCGAAATTTTTTTGCCAGACATGTTTGAAACGCATCATTGCAAAGCAAATTAAATAAATTTATTTAATCAAAAATTAGTTAAAGTAATTATAGAGGGAGAGAAGCCATACAACTTATAACTAGCTGTCTAGAATATATTTGCCCCCTCCCCCTCCCCCTCCCCGAAAGTAAAACCAGTAAGTACGTACAGATTAGTAGACAAGAAAATCAGTGCTAATGTCGGTGGATAGCTAAAACAAGTAGTGCATATCCTCTCCGGCCGAATGGTCGACTGTTGCTAGTTTTAGCAAAGTTAACAAGAAGGTTAACTTCTCTCTCTCTCTCTCTCTCTCTCTCTCGCTTTTTTTTTTCTTTCTTTCTTTCTTTTTATGGATGAATGAGAGTTAACAGCAAATTGATCCCTTGAACTTGAACGTTGGCTGGCTGTTGTACTAAATAATATTGCTGAAGTTCAAATGGCACCATATGATACAGGCACACAGAGACACGCACAATATACATATTGACGTACGAGTAATAAATTGTACCAACAAAAACTTTTTCATTGTCTGATTTTTTTTGACCTTTTACATCGTTCCTCCTCCTTTTTTCTCTCACTCATTGCCATATTTCTTGTAATACGTACTTTTTACTCACGACTATATATATATATATATATATGTATATGGTGGACGTTAGACTGGGACAGGTGCAAGCACAAAAGTCCCTTAAAGTTGTCGATATATATATCTATACATACATACATACACATAGTGAAATATTTCTGTCCTCAGACCTCAGGTTAATTTGCTTTATGCCTGCCTCCGATTCAATTCTTCCACAATTTTCTTTCCCGTATAAAAATTAAAACAATTTGGGTTATCAACAAGTATTGTTAAAAAATGCTTTTAGTTATTTTTTAATTGGGATTTTGGTTCGTGACAATTTGATTCAGGCACATATTTGTTTTAGTTCTGGAATTTTTATTTTTGTTAATATCATTTTTTTTTCAGTGAAAATGATTTTCTTTTTGGTACAGCGGAAGTATCGTGAAATGAATTTTGATTTGCCAAAATGTAATTGAAGACTAGCATATTGGAAATGGAGAAATATGCGGCATGAAGTCATACATGTGGACTATACTCTTCTGCACACCATCTTAACTAAATCCATGTCTCTCACCCGAAATGAATTAAAAAACATAATATTTATATATGATGATGGCATGGGCGAATTCACGAAAAATTTTCTTTTTTACGGCCTAATGATCTTCAATAATATTTTGAGGAATATTGAAGCACTGCAGCGCCTTGCTGTTGGTTAGCAAATAGTCCGGAATCTTGCATTTTTGGGTCATCAAATGCTCTATCTAGATATGCCGACTATATATATGGGAGAATTCGGAAAATTTATCTCTTCATTTACGACCTAATGATTGATGATCAATATACTGTTTTTTGGGTTAGGATGGTCGAGGAATAGAAATTCAAATGCATTTTTTTTTTTTTTATCTAAAGGATGGCTCAAAGCCTATAAAAGGAAAAAAAAAGACTACAGTGATTGCTTTTATCAGCCTGAGACTTGACAAACTCGGCCGATAGCTTTGATCTTTTCATCCTTCAAACGAGGCCCAAACGTGCATTGACCCTCGGGATGGGATGGCAATGCAAGTCTCACCAAATACCCTGGATCAGGATGAATTAATTTCTGCAGCCAACTCGGAAAACCAATTTATTTAAAAAGTCAAAACTTTATTAAGTACATAACTTTTTTTTTTGGAACCTCAAATTTATTAAGTAGTAAACAATGAGCTACAAAAATTATAGAAAACATGCTTAATTATATCCTAGAATGCATGCTGTTGACAGGCCTAGCTTCTCCATTGTTCAAGTTCCCAGGTATGAAGGTCAAGTTTTTGAGTTACAACGACATGTCGGCAACCAGTATTTTGTAAGGTAATGGCTTCTTGATTAAGTGTAATGGCTATTTAGTTTGCTTGTAACCAGTATTCTGTAGGGTTTGTTCAAGGGACTAATGAAGGACATTAGTGTAATGATTGAAGTGCAATGTTAGTGGCTGTAACAGTAGGAAAATCAGTGTTAGTAGGAGTAGTTAGGCAACTTGCTGCACTAACCGTAAGCTGATCAACTTAGATAACTTTAAGGGCATGGGAAGCTTGTTTTATTAGTCATTCCATGTACTAGAATCTCAGTAAAAATCTCCTATATAAAGGAGTTTGAATTACAAATGAAAGATAGAAGTTTTATGCCCAAAAAATTCTGCGGTAATTTTTACTGCATTTCAGTTTGAGATTTCATCTTAGCCTCCTTTAACCAATACATTCTTTGCGACGGTATACAACATTTGAAACTCAAAAGATACTCAGCATTTGAAATTATAGACGCAACACGAAAAGCTATCACTTGTTACACCTCAAACTCAAAAGCAATCAACGACTCAGATCATCAGAATAGCAATAATAGTGATCATGAAATTACAGACCGACTACCACAACCCAACATCATTATGCCAGTTCCTCATTTTCACCTAGTCAAAATATAACATGATCAGTTGTGTATACGTACAAAACCTTTAAGATAGCCCCATCAACAGATTTAACACGTACTCATCTCATAGCATCCTGATCCTTGGAGCTCACATAGTCCCTGACCGTCAAATCCCCATAGCAAGGCACCTCTCAAAAGGAAGCAACAGAATTACAACTATGAATAGAAACATTCTCGTTAAGAGTGAGACAAAATATGCATACCATTAATTGAGCTCCTCCGAGTCCCCAAATCAGAAAACCCTCTATGACCAAATGCCTACATCCTCACATTCGCCCCAGATGTTCACTATTCTCTTGTTCCGTTTGTTCTACAAGGCGACACACTCCATCTCATCCTCGTCACCAACAGGGGTAAAAGTCAACATTTTTCCTACTTTCCATATTTGTATAATCTCTTATACCAAAGCCACCCTTTGAGACTGAATGTCTGATTTGGAGTGAATATGATCATCTAAAATAGAGATGTCTTCCGATAGAATCTCTCTCTTTCCACTTCAAAGTAAGTGTGCCCTTCTTTTCTTCTTACCCAGCATAGAAAATTTTCGCCCCTTTCTTTCCTTAATACTAGAGTAGGTAGTGCGAATATGTCTCATCTTCTATTTCTTCTTATGTTTCTATTCTATTTACGGGATCGCATTGCAATCCGTCAACTTCTAGTATATGGTTTTCTCTCTGTTGTAGACGCTGTTAGAATTGAAAAAATAAGATTATATTGAAAATGAGGAAATATATGACTATATAAAAAATGAAAAAATTATTTTAATTTATATACCAGTGTCATTTTAAAAAAAAAAAAAAATTGTCCTCTCAATTACATAACTTGAGATTATAATAAATTTTCTCACAATATAAAATAAAATATACTTAATTTTATTGAAATTAAATTTTTGAGATAATATTTGTATTTACATAATTGTTTTACCAACAAACAATATTTTCCTATAAACATAACTTTAAACAATAATTTGGTAGTTATTTAGCCGAATAATATGTCACTTAACCCTAATAAACATAACTTTTTAACATGTATTTCTATCAAAAAGCTCTTTGAATAACTATCAAATGACCTAATAAATACGTTCTGAAAATATATCAACAAATATACAGGCAAATTCACTTTAAACTGAGATGGGAATGTGCATAATCTTAATTTTAACTTCGTAAGTCCTTTGAAAGAGTGTTGGCACCTGGGGTCAAAATAAGAGTCGGAATGTGTTCAATCAACAAAAATTAAGAACAGAGTGGGTTAGTTATACAATTGATGAATTAATGCATAATTTTAAATTTAGCTTTGCAAATCCTTTGAAAAGAGTGTTGCTTCCTGGGGGTCAAAATAAGAGTCGGAATGTGTGTTTAATCAACAAAAGTTAAGAGCAGAGTGGGTTAGTTATACAATTGATGATTTAAGAAAATAATACAAGTCAGTCAAAATGGATGACTCTCCTCAAATTTTCGGACCCATCTTTGTTTTGTTGCTCAAATTAACATTGTCTCGCTTTCTCAACACGTACATGTACAAATGGCAACAACAATCAGAATTTAATGATCATTTGGTTGGCCGGACGAGCTGGGGGCTGTTTAATTTCGTCTGTTGGTCTCCTTCTTCGTCCACGGTGTAAGGTAAATAAATTTTGCTAAAACTATGTGTACGTACTTTTATTTTTTTCTTAAGTTCTTTAGTTTGTTTTCTTAGATTAATATAAAAAAACAATATCAATTTCACTTTTTATAACAAATTTTAACGCAGCCTTTGAAATTGACAATTTGAAGACCACGCAGAATTTTTCAATCACAATTATAGCACGAAGTCAACTATTGTTGACAGAAACCATTAAATGCGATGGTACGGGTTCGTGACGTGTCAAAAATGTCACGTCAAAACAAGACAAACCGCTGAGTGGCATTCACGTGGGCTGAACAATCATGGGCCAAACGGGCTTTTTCCTTAACCAGGCCCAGATCCATTAACCTTGATTTTGTTAAAACCCAATTTGACTAAATTAAGCTAATTGGTAAAAATTTAAAAATTTACTTTCAAAAATAAAATTAAATTAAGTTAACGAATAAAAAATAAAACCCCAAGATTGTTTTGTGCCGGTGGTGTTTGTGTGTCCCTCCGTGTCTGAGTAGTAAGCAGTGTCTGCAAAACAAGAAAAAGGACAAGGCGGCGGAGGGGGAGGAGAATGGTGGGGCGATGAGAGAGGGACCTTTATTGCGCAATTGCTAACTTTGCAGGCATGATGAAGAAGCTTTGTTAATGGGTGTTGGATTTTTTTCTTTTTTTGAGACTTGGGGTTTTAATTTTATTTGTTAACTTAATTTTGCTTTATTTTTTAAAGTAAATTTCTGAGTCTTTACAAATTAGCTTAATTTAGTTAAATTAGATTTTAACAAAATTAAGGTTTACCGATCTAGACCTGATTAAGGAAAAAGGGCCAGTCAGTTCAGTCTACACGGACTCTAGTCAGCAGTTTGTCTTGTGTCCACATGGTATTTTTGATACGTCGCAAAGTCATGTTATCGCACCCAAAAATTTCTGTTAACTATAATTAATTTCGTGCTATAATTGTAACTACAAACTTTTACAATTCTCAAATCATCAATTTTGAAAGTTTTGTGGTAGATTTGTTATAAAACATAAATTTAGTATTATTTTTGTATATCAATCTCCTTTTTTAGAGTAAACTATGATATAATATGACAAGTGCGAAAATTTTGGGACATGGTTTTTTCTCTGTTGTTTTGTTTTACGTGAGGGGTTCGTTTATGATTAAAGCTTATATTTGTTAATTATTTCACAAGCCCGTTTTCACAATGGAGAAAAGACGCTCTCCTTTGGACAAAACAGCTCATGACATATAGTTATGTTGTTCATCATGTCATCTGTGGGAAATACAACTTCAGTCTAACTAGACCTGTTCGCTTATGGGCATTGCATTAGAATTGCCGCTGTCAAAGTTTATAGCACCCTAGCACCAAGTTTGAGAACCAGTGAACCTTTTTTCCCTTACTTCGTTATGCACAAGTTTGCAACATGCCTGCTTCCGGAGTTGAGATTTCCTCTTTTTACACTTCTTGTAAATCAGTTTATTGGACTCTGAATCATTCTTCAGCTAGGTTTCTTTGGTCGAATAACAATACCTTTGATAATAAGTCCTCTCTTCCAATTGCCGACCTCATATTCATATGCATAAATATCTATGTCCCCAACATTGCCCCGTGAAGTGTGGAACTCGCCAACTGGGATTTCTATCCATTGCCCTTTTGGCTTTGCCAGCAAGTTTTCCTTGTGTTCTTGCTTGGTTCCATTTGGCAGGGTAAGTCTCACACTGACTGGAGCATCCCATCCGTAAGACTTGTCTGTTAACATTACCACGAGTGCAACTTCATATAGGGCAAATGGTGAGAGATTTGATATGTCGAATTTTGCATGTATTTCCAGCCAACAAACATTTAACAGCTCGGCAACTTCCACACGCACGTCGCTGACAAGAGAAAAATATGTACAATCAAATCAAAGGCATGCTTGAGGAATATGTGATTTTCATTTCCGTCTTGGGATGCTATGAAGCAGAAACAGAGGAGGATCAAAGTTCCTACCTTGTATCATTTACATTTAGGCTAAGCCAGTGCCAGTAATGCTTGTCGTCAGCCCAAGTGATAGACAGATCCCTTGCAAACAGCATAAAGCAATTGCCATTGGATTCCTTTTCCACCCAATACTTCTGCCATTAAGCATAATGTTGGAAACTGACAGATACATTGTTTAATAAGGCATGAGCATATGCTTTTTGTTTCTTCCCATAAGTCCCTTGTGTTGCTTTTCTTTCCTTGTCTTTTTTCAGGAAGAATTAACATGCATATTGGCCAAAAAAAGGAACAAAACCAAAGATGAGAAGATATAGAGAATGGGACTTGCCTCCCTGTTTTGATTCAAGAAAACACCTCTGCAGAGTTGATCGTACAGCTTATCAATGGGCGACCAGCAAATTGGTGGATTTGCATCTCCCCTTCTCAATATGGCCTCACACTTATGGGGGAGCTTCCTTTGTGGTGCTTTAGCAATGGATTTGGTGTCACGATGCTGAGTAGAATCATCTGTTGCCCTTGTTTCCTGCCTTGCTTTCTCTTGGGACTTGAATTCTGCCGTGGCTTTCTCCACTTGAGTCTTGGATTTGGTGTCACCAAGTCCTGCTTCCGTTGCCTTCTCCCCCACTGTCACAGTGCCTAGAGAGTTTCTACGCATGGGCTCTTCATCCCTTGGCTGTTGCTGCGACTGCGAAGCCCCATTCCGCGACCACCCTGTCCCCATATCTTCAAAGCCGTCCAGTAACCTAGTTTCTATTGTCATTGACATCTTATATATAAGGCAACCAATACCTTGGCTAAAAGCTCCATAGCTCGTCTCAGTAATAGCTTTTTGAAACTTAATATCAAACTTTATTTAATAAATGAATGAAGTCTAAATAATGACTCCTTCGATTTATTTAATTTTGTAAATAAGTTATTCTAAAATTATTTAAAATTCATTTTATAAAATTATTAAAACACTTGCAGGTATATTATTATTATTATATATTTAACAGATTTATTTTAATTACGAAATTAATTTTTTTGTAAAAATTAAAAAAAAAATATATATATATATATATATATCTAACTATTTTTTTAATTTTAAATTGAGACAATTTTTTATATTTATAATTAATTATTAAAATTAAATATTTATTTATTTTAATTAACTCATTTTATTAAATATATTTTATCAATTTAATTTTATTTATAATAATATGATCAGGACACAAAAGGGGGGTTACAACTTGCCGGATACGCCTCCAAAGTGCTAGAACCCATACACAAGAAGAAAGGTATTTTTAATTAACGTACACCTCACACATGCATGTCAGAATCAAATACCATTCTTCTTGGCGTATTTGATTCTGACATGCATGTGAGAGGTGTAAGTTAATTAAAACCTTCCATCCCCACTCATCATGGATTCTTATTCGAAAATTGTTCAAAGTGGTAAACCGTTTGAAAAACTTCAGGACGGACGACTAGAGAGATAAGAAGCATCACCGGTATTGCTTCTTTTTATAAAATTGATTTGGGGCATGGCATATTGTTGGCTGCCGACACCTTGTGTCCATCGAATCAAAATTAAATCTTTATATATCATCGTCTGCCTGACATTCATTCCAATAAAGCAAAAGCCTTTCTTTCGGTTGATTGTAGTAACTACGATATAAAACCGGAAGAATTTTTGGAAGCTTTAATTTCCACATCTCTCCTCGCAAAATAGTCCCAGCTGGGAGTTGTGCGGAGGAGCATTATGTTCACCCTCTTTATTGTTCTTCTATCTCTCCCTTTTAGGCCTCTCTATCGAGAGATTGTTGACTAGGTGGGCTTGGCTGTTTTACGTTAAAAATACTAAGGGAGGATATTTGCGACGTTGATGTATACCTACACACACACACACACACATAAAATATACACATGTATAAATGTGGGAATGCGACTATGTATGTGAAGAGTTTCCTGGTGATGAAATTCTTCAACAATGTACCATTTCCTGCCAGGTAATCCGAAGCAGAATGGCACCTTCTGTGAAGCCAACTGACCCGAAAGCGCCATGTTTCGAAAAGGTGAAAAAAGAAAACTAATCAAGGTATATGTCCAATCTTAAACAAGAAAAGAGAAAGAGAAACCAGCTCCATACAATTGGAGAGTTCACTTGGCTAAAGGATGAGCCTAATTAAGATAACAAAAAAAAAAAGTTTGAGGATAAAACTTGGAACTGTGAGTTCAAAGAATTAGGTCTAGCGCGCCCGCCAAAGCATTTGCTTGGGGGGTGGGGGGGGTGACGTCTTGGGTTTGAAAGCTAGAATGATTAACTTGCAGGTGAGACCACTGATCCTAAGTATCATCTAGGCTTTACTTCTGCCTCCGCGTAAGGGGTCTGTTTAAATTAAATTGCGGAGGTAGATAGACCGCCTGGTTTAGTTTACCTTGAACCAGCATGCCTCGAGATTCGGATCGCTTCCTTCTACAGGCCCGCCTACTGGCTCTCCCATCTTCACTTCAATTCCGCAATTTATGATTGAATCCCCATCGAAACGAAGGAAATCATGCGTACCTGAATCTGGGTGTTGGTATCAGCCAATTTTCCTGCACTGCGTTTTCATGTGGAGCATTTCTTCGTTTTTTGCTTTTTTTTTTTTTTTTGTGCATGATTAGAAGGCGCTATTGGCCATTCCGTCCCCTAATGTGTCTTCTAGGTTCGAAACCCAAACCCAGTGCTGCCGTTTACCAGGTGCAATTGCCCTGCTGGTTATTCGGCTATCTAATGCGTCTGTTTTCCTGCGTTTGAGTTGCGGATGAAATTAATTAACCCCAAAAGAAAAGAAATATATGTGTGTGTTGTGTGTGTGTGTGTGTGTGTGTGAGTGATTAGAAATAGAATGCGGCTAATAATAATAATATTATTATTATTCCTTTATTTATTTCATGCCTCGAGAATAGTTCTCCAATCCAATCCATCACCCCTTAATCGGGTAATATATAATGAAGAAAATTAAGAAGCACACCGCATGACACGATACATCCAATCCAAGCTCAATTAATTCTTGTACAATATATATATATATATATATATATATATATATATATATATACTACTAATGCATCCGATCGATTATCTTATTGTAATGGCTGACTGATTAATAACTCCTTCCCAGTTGAGGCTGTAGTGCTGCTCTCCTCTGCTCCATATATTATCAATTATTAGTTTCCTTGGGTCAGGTCGAGGACTTTTCGACGACGCGGGCCCTGTGAATACGCAAGCCGCCCTTCCACCTGCCCGTCCAGACTTCGTACAAGCCAAAATAGAGCTTGAGATCGTCGCAGTTGGCGCTACTCGGAACCTCCACGGTCAACCCGTCGACGCTAGGATCTGTAGAGCGAGCAGTTGTGCCCTCGGGGCTGGGCAGCTTAATCCGTCTCTTCTTGTATCTTCCTCCCCTGCCAACCTTGGCCATGATAGCGACAGGGCAGTCTTTCCAACCAAACGCACCCTGACTCATCGACAAGTCGAAGCTTATCTCGTAGGACTTCCCCGGAAGCAGTTTGTACTTTGTCGAGGCCGTCACTTCAAGCCAAGATACCTGCACTAGTTCTGCGGGGGCATCCTCTCTTCTGCATGCATCCGAGCGTAACCCCACCATTATATTATAAATTAAATTAAATTGATAATTAATTGCTCGCTATATCATATACCATACGTATCATGTATCTCCTGTGGGTCTGCACGTTACATTTGTACGTTCGTAATGTTTGGCTTCTTCGCATGTGTATGTATATTATTTGTCATCCATTGAAATTATATCCTTCTTACCCTTTTGGTGGCACGACCCAATAGCGTTCGTCACGGCCCCATACGATGTTAAATGCCCTAGGCTTAAAGACCCATGTTCTCGGCTCACCATCCTTTCCCTGCTATGAAAATTAAACTTTACGATTAATTTCAGCATGCATCAATATGAATGACTCTTATCCTACTAAATTTTGCCATCATCAGCGTCAAAATTAAATGCAAAAGTTTCTTTCTTTTTTGTTTTTTGCTTTTTAGGTTTTCCGGTCAACGTAATTTCAATTGAGATGAAATTAAAGAGTGAATTTTTTTCTAGTGATTATACGGAGAATTGGAGATAGACTATACCTACATGCTTGCCAATGCACAATGCACCAGAAAATGAACAGATATGGGGACTTCCGCAATGTTTAGTTTGATTACAAAGGGGTTATATAAGTACATTTTTCTAACCTTTATTTCTTCCACTTCCTCCTCGTCTGCCTGTTGATGAGGCTTAGGATAAGCCTGTGGCATGTTCAATTCGGAGAAGAAGACTTAGTCTCTATCTCTTTATATAGAATTTCTATCTTTAATTAGGAATGACTTGGGCAACCGAGCCTTTTTCTATTATATATGTGTGTGCGCGTGTGCAAAGAGAAGAGGAAAAGAACTTGGGCTCTGCCCAAAGCATATGTTCTTCCCCTCTCCGAAAAAAAAAAAAAAAAAGAACATGATTCTCCGAAAATTCGAGACAACGATTACCAACCAGAAATGCGAAATGGAAACCAATTTCACAACAAAAAAATGAAAAAAAAAAAGAAAAACAAAAAGAAACTTATCAAATATATATATACTAAAGGCAGAGGAATCGAGCAAGGGATCGCAAAGTTCTTAGAGGAATGGTACCTAAACTTTTCTTCCAAGTGAATATGACTACTTAACTTGAAAAATTGATCAAAGAATAAAACTTTCACCCAACATAGTCGTCTTTCCCCACAATTGAGTGAAGAATATATATATAAGGTCCATGGTGCCGGATCTTGAATTTATTTACTTGATGGCGCATTGGCCTCGTCGATATTCCATATCTAGTCCAGTGGAAATTATGGAGAAAAACCTTAAGTACCTTAGCAGTTAGAGAGAGCATATATATACGTTTGCCGAGGAGGGAAGATTGATGGATGGGGAGAATAAAGGTCGACCATTAGCCTTTAGCTCCTTTAAATTATTATTATTATTATTCCTCTTTTTTTTTTTCTTCTTCTTTTTTTTTTCCTGCAAAGGCTTTCCAGAATTTTTTTGTTTCCCATTTTTGGCTTAAGTTCTGTCTTTTCTTGTTTTTGCTGTAATTGATGGGGGAAAAATTATACCACCAGAGGAAGTTACTTGACCTTATCGAGGGCCTGTTAAAGGAGAACCCTTTTGTTTATACAAGTCAGAAAGAAAACGGGGAAGTCTGACGGGCATCGCCGGTCTCAGAGAGACATTCTTCAATAAAACTCACTTTTTCTTTAATTCTTAAAAGAATATGATTAAATAAAAAAAAATAAAGAAACTTTGTAAACAAAAGAATAAGTTGAGAAGAAAATAAAACCCAAATGTCCATGCAAGGCAGGAAACCGTATGCACCTCTAGTCTCTGGAAACACACTGGTCTTGTACATGATCAATGGACCTTTACATTTTCACATTCTCAAACAAGAAAGAGTAACTGGAATTTATTCTTTTAATGAATGGGAATAAAAAAAAAAAAACATTTGCAATGCAATTAACGGAAAGTACCCCTGCCCGTCAGCTACACAACCAACAGGTAACAAAGGCATGTCCGTGCTTATCGGTCCAAGGCTTACGAAAAAACTTGTTTGACTTCCAAAACTATAATTCGAAGGCTTTACACTCACAGGCGCTATGGAGTGGGGCGAGGGGGAAGAGAGATAACTTTGTTACATGTAACAAATTTCTGATGTAAATGTTGGTTCCTTTCTTTTTTCCTTTCAAGAATAAAGCAATCACTGGGCAGTACTGGTCTCACGTATACAGCAATACAGAACTAACAAAGACCCCGCTTTCTGCACTCCTATGTAATGGTACAAAAAGAGTGGCCGGGCACCTTTTATCCACCTTTTTAGGATTATTGCGATCAAGATAATAAACCTTTTCCCTTAATTCTATATTAGCTTTATTATATATTATCTTCGTAGTAGTTGTCACTAATTACAGAAACAAACCTCTCAAGCCAGGGAAGCTCATGAAGATCCTTCATTGGATCTACATAAGATTCTGTACAGGGAGGTGGGGATTGGCAAGGATGGTGATCACTTAAACTGAATCCTCCAGCAAGGAATCTTTGTACCAGTGCCAGCTGTGATTTTTCCTGGTCTGAGTATGCATCCATGAGAAGCGGAAGTGAATTAAAAGTCTCCCATGCCCATTGTTCTGATTCTTGGACAGACCGGGTGGCCAAATCATCCGGGTTGTCTTCATCCCAGAATGCACATTGACAGGTCTGTTGCCCACCTCGGTATTCAGAACCACAAGAATAGCAGAATTCATGCCCGCACCTGGTAGAAAGAAGCAAATGTCACTTTAATGATTTCAAGCCCAATGCTATGACAAGAAGTGAAATGCAAACCAAGGCAGATATACAACTAGCTATATGTAGGAAAATTCGTCTGCAAAATGAAGAAGCCAACAAATAGTGTTTGCTTTGATTTGAAATAGCTTCGTATTGTAATAGACCACCTCCTTTGCCATACACAATCATACGGGACAAAGAGAGAGTTTACAAGAAGTGAAATGTGCTGTTGACTGTATATATAGGCATGGATGCACAACTCCATCTAAATGATGAAAAGCAATCAATGCCTCAGCAATGGTACCAAAAGAGTTGATGGTCAGGCCAGTATTTTTCAAGTCAAAGAAATTTCAGGCTTTACTGATCCCAAGTTCCCAACTGTAAAGAGGACACATAACATTAAATGAACCAATTGTTTCTCTTGCTAGTTGTCAATGATGTTGAAAGTATTATCTAGATATACTCTTTTCAAGTTTTTTCTCCATTGTTTATGTTTGAGTAAAACATAACAATAAGAACAAGGCTATTGCATAGGATACAGAAAAGTTAAGGAAAATGAAAAACAACAAAATCATGAGGAAAGATATTGAACTGTCCATAATGGACAAATAACATAAAAAGGGTATAGTTTCTGCATCTTCTTCAAAATATGTCAGATCATGTGACAAGAAAAAAGCATTTATAAGAGGCATCAAATTTTTAAACGTGTTGCAATTTCATATGTTTGTTAAAGAAATTTCCCACTAACTGACTAGTTCTGATCCTTTAATAATCCAGCAGGGATATTTGTACAATTGGACATAAAAAATGTAGCAACAATAAGAGCAGAAAAAAAAAAAAAGAATTATAAAAGAAATGAAAAGGCTGAAATGAAGTGACAGATGTATCTTACCAGCAAGTCATGTGGTAGCAGCCTTGTGTGAGCTCAATCATCCTGCGGCACTGTTGGCAACGCCTCCACCTTTTATTTTGCGCCAGATGATGCAGGGTGATGTCTGCTGCATCCCTCTCTTCCAATGGGAGGTTCTGGTACTCTTCACAGCTCAATGAAGAATGCCAAGGAACACAGCAATCAACACAAATAAACCTCTGACAAACTGGACATTCAACATGATTATTATCGGATTGACTTGATGAACTAGCTGTAGTTAACACACATTCCTGGGGATCAAGCAGGGCAGAACAATTTGGATAAGGACAGTAAATTCTATTTGAGTGAAGAACATCAGCTTCTGCAAAGGCCTTCTCCAGAGATTCATACGATGCAAGAGGAAGAAATAATCCACATTCAGGGATGGAGATGAAATATTTGCATCCCAACTGAGGGCATCTGATTGGTACTTGGGATGAAGCTACCTTTCCCTCAACATAGATTCTCATACAATGTGAACAGAATTTGTGGGAGCATTTCATTGCAATCATCATTGACTGCAATGTATCCTCACAGCAGATAGAACAGTTGTCCAATGATTTTTCTCCAGTGGTGCAAAAATAGACAACCCCAACAGCTATCTGGGCCAAACGCAATGGCTTGTCAAGGTTATCACTGGGAACAACTCTTAGGATAAAATTATCAAAATTACGGGAATGTTCAAGAATCCTCTGCCTCAGTGCTACAAAAAGTGGAATCTCAAGTTTCTCCTCATGTGCTATCTGTCAAAAGTTCACATCGCAAGAGCCACTTAAGAAGTATGAACAAATTGTATACTTTTCGTGTTCTATAGAAACAAAGGGATTCACATTGCAAAACTATAAAACAAATAAAAAAATCCTAACGATGCAACTACTTCAATCGGGATTAGTGAGATTGCTCCCCAAATAGTTGCTCCCCAGATAGATCCTCTCTCACCAGGGACTTCCATTTCCTTGTTCCACAGATGTTACCACAGCTGCTTATGGTCATTTCAGTAATGAATTAAACCAAACCCAAAGAAGTGAATACCAGGTACATAATTATCCCATTAAAACAATGCCTCAAAATTTTCATTGGATTACATTGTCTTCATTCTTTTTAATGGCATCTAAGACTCTGGTTTACAAAATATATTTAAGAAAAAAAATCTCACAAAACGTAAAGCTCACCTGGTCATATAATAACTGAGAGTCAGTGAAAGCATATACTCGTCGGATGTTGTTGTGCATAGCCTCGGCCAGACCCTCCATGAGAGCCAAATAGTCGGCGACACATTCCTCCACATAGAACTCAAGCTTCTTTTGCACCTGAATCACAGGAAGATTTGCCGTTCTTTCCATGAAAACACCAATCCCAGAGATCCCAGAACCAGAGTCCCGTGGCTGAGCTATTGACGTGCCCTTGAAGAACATCCTCACGGAAAACTCATCAAGATCTTCCTTAGTCTCGTCGATGGCTGTTTCTTCAGTATCCTTCCATGAATCTTCATCTTCACAACAGCTACGAAACTCTTCCTCATCTTCTTCTAATTTTACTTCCCCAATTAGATCGACCGAAGACCCATCATCAACAACCACTTGCACCTCCATCTTCGACAGCGCCTCCTCTATAATCCTAGGAGAATAGGTCGGGAAATATATATATATTTATATATCGAATAGGAATACGAGGTGTGATTCGAATGAAATTCCAAGCGAAACCCACGATCAAGCAAATCCGAAACTCCCTATTTCCGGCATCAATTTGCTATAAAGTTGCAAAGAAAAATATCCATATGGCCGACGCAACCTTGTCCAGTTGAAATCAAGTGGAAAGAGACCCACCCACCAAAGAATTCAGATTGAAGAATGCAAATCCTCCCCTAAACACAGCAGAGAAGATTATGCATGACTAAATGATGATATTTGATGGGAAAGCGGAGCTTGACAGATTCTTTACTCAAAATAAATCTAACAAGCTACCCCCCTCAAGCACAATAAAAGATAAATTTGCAAAAAAAATAAAAAATAAAAAATAAAAAGAAGAAAGAAAAAGAGGCAATCAAATCAACAAGTGAAAGGCAAGACAGGAAGGAAGTGAAGCCTTACCACTAAACCATTATACCATTATACCATTACCATTAGCATTACCATGTTGATGATTGTAGTTATTAGGCCTTATCTGCGTTCAGACACCAGTTTCCATAAATGACGAGTTCCACTAGAAAGGCACCCAAATAAATATTTGAAAAAAAAACAAAAACAAAACCCTACTTTGACCAACAATCCCTTTCTTTTTCTTTTTCTTTTTCTTTTTTTTACCCCACAAATTATTAATTATTAATTAAATTTTTCCATCAGATATTAATTATTAATTAATAGTATTATACATATAACGAAGTATAGATAGAGGATGTCATCAGTATGACGTCTTATTGGAAAATGTTCGCTTTTAGTGAACGATAAAAACGTAATTTTAAGTGGAAGTTACTCGTTAAAAAGACTCACCACTTTATAGTGATTGTTTGTAATTTTTTGACAAAAAAAATAATGATTATATATATCATCAATAATTTGTTTGAATTTAAAGTAAAGTGTTGAAAAATTGTAAAAAAAAAGAAATTCTGAGAAAAAAATTAAAGAAAGAATTTTTTTTATTAGTTGTTTGAATAAATTAAAAATAAGTGGAAAAATAAATTAATATGAAGTATTTTTTTTGATACTATGAGAAAGTAAAAAAGTTATAAATTAATATTTATAAAATAACAAGTTATATATCTTAAATTTATATTTAAAAATAATTTTATGAAAAAAAAATTATTGAAAAAATAAGTAAATAAATAAATAATTTTTGGTACTTACTTAGATTAGATAAAAGTATTAAAAAAATAAACAAAAGTAAATTTTATTGCTTAAATATTGTTTGGTGTATTTAAAGACTGCAAGAAAAAAGATAATTAAGTAATTTAGTAATAGAAATATTTAAAAATCCTATCTCTTTGTTACTCACCAAATCGGTGAGCATATAAACAATAGGCACCATGAGAAAATATATTGAATTTTATCAGGTACTTTGTCGTTCTCACTTGTATTTTCAAACATAAGAAAATTTATTGCTTTACTTTTTTTCTATCTTTTTCCTTTTTATTTCTTTTTGATCATATTTTTCTAATCCTTTATTATAAATAGACAAAAGATAAATAATTATGACCATATTTATTTATAAAAAAATTTACCATCTCAATAATAATAAATAATATTAAATTTAAATTTTATATTATTATATGATATTTTAATTATATCTTTTATTTAAATCTTAAAATTATAAGTAAATTTATCATCAAATTATTAGAATACTAAAATAAATATATTTTTAAGGAGAGTAATTACTTATATTAGAGTATATTATTGATAAATTTCTTTTATAAGTTATAACGTATATTAGATTATTAACATACTTTTTAATTTAATTAAATCATATATTTATATTTTTTAGTTTATTATATATATATATATTTGTACATCAAGTATTTTATTTTACAAATAATGTTTATGCATGTAAATTTTATAGTTTTCTAGTATTTATTTCTTACAAAGTAAACTTTGACTGTTTCATGGTTTTTTTTTTTTTTTTTTTTTTAAGGAAAGACAGTGTCATGGTCTTTGAACGAGAAAAGTCGAGTTCATATTGTAATTGGAATAGAGCGCGTCTTTTTTGTTTTTGTTTTTGTTTTCTTTTTTAAAAATCCCTTTGTCACTTGTTATCATTTCCATCATTATTAGACAAGCGTAGAAGGAAACAGAAAAAAAAAGGACAAAACGACGCATTGCTCTGCCATTGCGATGTGGGACCACTGAATAGTTATTATTATTTTAATAGTATAATACAATACATTTTATTATTATATAAAAAAACTTGTTGGAGAAAGATAAATACAATTAAAAATATAATATATATATATATAATAAAATAAAAATAAATTAATGAAAGAACAAAATTATTATAATAATATAAAAATGAATTAATAAAAAAATAAAAAATTATATTATTTTAAATTAATTATGTCTAATCCACACTTTTGTGTCTTTTTTATTTTATTACAATTATTTTTTTCGTTTTTTATATAAAAATGACAAATTTCTTTTATTGCTCCTTTTCCGTTAGTCAAGAGGATTATTATTATTAAATATTAATTACAGTTTAGTAATTGAGGACTAGACTGGGAAGACCAATCAATTAAATAAAATATTAAACAAGAAAGAAGAGGAAGCAACAGAAGGCAGGAGTTGTTCCCTCTTTGGCGCTGCACTGCTCTGCTTTTCTTTTGGCTCTTTGTTTTGCTGTTTATTTGGGTTCAACGCTTTCATCTGTCCAGCACAGCACAACACAAAAATTAAAAGCTCATATCTTTGATTGATTGGTATATTCAAAGATCTTTCCTTTTTGCCATGGCCACCTCTGGAAACAAGAACATCAATGCCAAATTGGTCGGACAGTCCTCCTTTCTATTTTGTTTTGTTTCCTCTGCAATTGCTTTTTTTTGTTTTTTTTTATCCTTTTTCGATTTGAAATTTGTGCCCATCTTGTGCCCTATTCTCATCGCTTCGTCTTTTCCATCTCATCTTGCACGTTAGTTCGTTCCTGCCGCCGATTCTCTTATATGTGTCTTCTCGGATTCCGACGATTTCCTTTTGCCTAGTTCCCGAATCCCCAGAACCCATTCTCCATATATAAATATGTTTGCGTGTTTTTTTTTTTAGTCGTTGTCGTTCTTTAATATCCGAATTCTGGTCTGGGCATTTGGTTTCTTTAATTGTGACAGTGAAAGTTCTCTAAAAAGTTCTGATAGAACTGGGTAGCAGCTCATGTCAGCTAAGCAATTTCCTTTCTTGCATTGAGTGTGCTGAATCTCTCTCCGACCGCTTGTGTATTCTTGCAACTGCCCGCGATCTCACAACCCAAATCAGTCGAGTGGAATTCTAAATTACATTACTTATCAATTTGCTCTCATTATTTTTGCTTGTAGGACTATTCTCTCTCTCTCTCTCTCTCTCTCTCTCTCTCACTCTCTCTCTTATTTTTTATTTGTTGGTGAAATTGCTAACACGAGGCATTCCAACGAGGTTTCATATTTGGAGTTTGGATATATATATATATATATAGATTTTTTTTTTTCTTGAAGGAAAATTGCGCCTCTGTTATGGTTTAGTAGAGATCATAATATTGGGATATCATCTTGCCTTTCAACTACCTTGCTTTTGGTGATATGGATTTTCTTTTTCTTCCTCCTCCTCCTCCTCCTGCTAGGGCAGATTGCTTTTAATCCTTTTAAACCAGCTATTCCTATGATGAGATGCCTCCGCTTCTGTTCTGCGTATAAGTTAAGTTAGCCCATTTTATTTGTATAATTGGTTCGGTAGTCAAGTGCATGCTTATTTATGTTGTAACTTCTGACATCATTGTTTTGTTATATTGTGATTTGCATTTAGTCAGGAACTGTTTCTGGTAGTATGAATCGATTGTTGAGCATTGAGTTTCACAACAACGTGCAATTTTATGATTTCAATTTACATCCTTGTTTAGTTATGGGTATCTTTTTTTTTTTTTTTATCATCTATCCACTTTTTTTTTCCCCCTCAATTTCCACCTCATCTTTCATTTTCCCTTGGCAGCTTGTGGTCTCAAGTTAGATTAATCTAAACATGGTTGGCTGCTTGCAAATTCATTTTGGTTGATTGTTCTTTTTGTGTTCTTCAGGTGCTTCTTGGGGATGTTGGTGCTGGAAAGTCTAGTCTTGTATTGCGTTTTGTCAAAGGGCAATTTGTTGAATTTCAGGTTTGAAATCATGGGCTTATGGGGGGATAAACATTGTTTACATACACGCATTCATGCATTTGCACATGTGCACACACTGACATGTTTTTTTGTGTGTAGATATACACACCCTTTCTTGTAAACACATATTTGTTTACTTTTAGTTTAAATCTCCAGTCTTCTTATTTGATGTAGGAATCAACTATTGGCGCTGCCTTTTTTTCACAAACATTGTCAATGAATGATGCCACTGTTAAATTTGAGATATGGGACACAGCAGGCCAGGAGAGATACCACAGCCTGGCTCCAATGTACTACAGAGGAGCTGCTGCAGCAATTATTGTCTATGACATCTCAAATAAGGTAAAGAAACATAGACAAATCCATTCTGCTCTTCCCTTCTGGAATATATAGGTCACATTGACATGACATTTCCAAAAGTTGGTATTCTTGTTTGGAAAGGTTTTAATATTTTAATGAAGCATTGGATTTTCGATGCTTTGTGGGTGTTGTCATTGAGAACTGATGATTAAAGTATAATTTTTCTTATATCTTCATGTCATCAGTAAGCAATTGATTTATTGTGTTTGTGCATGTAAGAAGGAAAAATTAGTGAGTTTTGTGGATTATATCTTACAGGTTGGTGTATGAGAGCTACCGGAGTCTGTTTGAGTTCACTTGCTTGCATGAAGGTCCAGATATGCATTTTAAGCAATCTGGCATTTGTTCTTTTGTGTCTGGAAAAGATTCCATTTCAAAGCCATTGCTTTTCCCTGTCAATAGTTAGAAGATTCATTAATAGAATAATAGATGGGAGAAGGATATGATTTTCATCAGGTTTGGTAGGCACCTAATTGACGTCAAAGTTATCCTGGTTGGTCTGACACTATTTTTCCTTAAAAAAATTTTACCCCTCAATGTCTTCTCAACATCTATATCTGTATTATGAATTAATGAGGATGCACACTGTTTATGCATTAACATGTCTAATCTCATCTTTCATCTAGCACTCTTGCATTTAAGATAGGTTTCTGCCTGATAGTTTTAGTTTTGCCCGAGATTGGCATAATTTTACATCTTTTGCATTATTTGTTTGACTGTGAGTTATCCTTTCAGTTTGATGCATTTATACCATATTGTCTTGTTCTGTGGTCTTTTCTGCTTTACAAGCCACAAGGCAATGGCATGTTCCAGAAATTGCCAGAATAAGTTTCTCCTTCACATTTTCCTCGTCCTCTCCAACTCTAGGAAGGATATGTTCATCCTTAATTTCACCATTCCCCATATCAAAATGCAATTGATTTTTGATTGAAAAGAAAAGATTCTTTTTTCTTGATTCCTAATCTTCAAACAAAAACCTTTGTGAAGGAGTCAATATTGCATGTAGATGACTGCTAAGGGTTGTCTAGTTGTCTGAATGCGTTTTATTATTGTTATCAGATATAGCAGTCTTTATCCTAGATTTATGTAGTCAAAAAGGTTTTGGAGCCTTGCAACTTGGATTCTGTGCAACTGACAGAACTTCCTTCACTATGTTAATGTGGCATATTTTTCTCTTTCTGCTATTTATATTCATCAAAGTTTGCACCATATATTTTCTTGTAGGCCTCATTTGAGCGGGCCAAAAAATGGGTCCAGGAACTTCAGGCACAAGGTAGTGTTACATTATCAATTGTATACGTGGAGCTCCCTGAGGCTTGTCAAAGAGTTGTTATTTTGCTGACTGCTGTGGACAGTTTTCCTTTCCTTTTGAGTCCTTCACTTGATAATATTTTGTTACACAAACACAAATTGGGCTCTGGAATTTGATCTATGCTATTGGATATGTTTTATATTCATTTATCTGAATTTGTTTTTCAATGGTGATGATAATTTTTGTTTATTCTTTTCTTCCTCTGAATATCTTTAACAAGGCAATTCAAATATGGTTATAGCACTTGCTGGGAATAAAGCTGACTTGGTGGATGCAAGGAAGGTAGCATCAGAGGCAAGTTTCTCTATTTCTGCGATGATTCAATTGCAAATTACTAATTGATTGTTAAAATTGGTGAAATGAAAATTATGCATGATGAAAGATGTAGCAACAAGCAAGAACACTGAAAATTGAAAAGGAATCCTACAAATGCAATTCTTTATGTCCTTGGCTATCTACTGTGTTAGAGTATGACAACCCCCTGTCAAGTGGAGGCACAGGAAATGTGTCTTTAGGTCAGGTGTATATTTATAATGTCAATTGTTTATGCGTTGCAGGAAGCACAACTATATGCCCGGGAGAATGGCCTTTTCTTTATGGAAACCTCAGCAAAAACTGCAGCCAATGTGAATGACATTTTCTATGAAATAGGTACAATATTCTTGGATGAAAAGTAATTTTGTGGTCCTAACTGAAGAAAATAGGATGTGTTATGATATTTTAAACATTTTTTTGTATGTATAATCTGGGGTGCACATGGAACTACAGAACTTGTTAGTCTTATGGTAATTTTTTACCATTAGAGTTTGAAGTTGGTTTTGAATTATCATGGGATTACCTTTTCCCCAGTGGATCAAATGTTCTATTTGATATAGGGGTCATACTACTTAGAATGAGTCATGAATGCCACAAGGCTTCTGCAGAAAACTGTTCTTAAAGATATCATAGCATAATAGAATCAGTCATCGCATATGGACTGAACTATTGAGTGAGGGAGTAAACGGGAATTGAAATATGCATGGGAGTTGGCTGATTCTAAGTTTAGGTTTTGCTTTTCCTGCCTCAGTTGTCTCTTACTGGATGCTTCTTATATCACACATGGTATGTGATAAGCAGCATATGCGATTATCTCACAGTCATCTAATGCACGCACAATTTTAAAGGTTCTTACAGAGTGATTTAGCTCAGATTCTCTGTGATTTGAGTTCAGGGAAAAGACTACCACGAGTGCAGCCGGCACAGAACCCATCTGGAATGGTTCTTATGGATAGTCCTGCAGAAAGGATGGGGAGTGCATCTTGTTGCTCCTGAGCCGCTCGCCTGTATCTTCTTAATAGTCCTTTGTGATACTCACTAGAAGTATATGTTTGGTATTCGAACGTGTGTTAATGTAAATTGAACGTGGAATTGTACATGTTTGGTATTTTATTTGCAATTTTATTATTATTATTATTATTATTTTATTGCAATGTGTATAATAAATAAATCAATACGCTTGAGTGGCCGAGAGACGACTGTGGAAGGATGGAGATGGACCGCCAACCATCCTTTTCCAATCTTTTTATATTTGTATTTCTCCTCCGCTTCCCGTGATCGCTCCCACCACCCACACAAGCACCCTCCCCAAATACATCTCTCCCCTCGTTAAGTTCATTTCTTTGCCCATTTCCCCACTTTCATACCTCTCTTCTGGTGACCGCTGGCTGAGCCTCTACAGTCTCCTGCCAGTTTCTTTTTCTTCTTCCTCTTCCTCATCTTTGTTTGCTTATTTATTTATTTATTTAAAAATAACAAATATGTTCTAGATATAGTTCTATTTTCGCATTTTCCCCTTGAATTTTTACCATTTATTGCGGATAATTTTTGGCTTTCTTCTAACAATTCATGCAATGCATTGTTGTTGTTGTCGTTTTTTTTTTTTATCTTTTGAAAAGAAAAAATGGAAAAACAGAGAAGAAGAAATCTGTTACAGGAAAAGGCAAGAAGAGGACAAGAAGGAAAGCTGTTAATTCTTCAAGAATTCATTCTTATCATTAGCTTTAAATTTTTTTTTTTTTTTTTTGGGTTACGTGAACGAACGAATGAATGACGAAGACCACAAAGATAAAAGATTATAAATAAAGATGACAACGAGAAATATGGCAGTGTGTCCAAAGACACGGTCCTGGCCATTTTGTCCTAAAGAAATCGAGCTGAAGTTCTGGTCGAGACTTACGTATTTGCAGCCTCTTTCATTCCTTGCGCCTCTTTCCTCGCCGGCATCTTTGCTTGCAAAGTGCTAATAATCATTTGCATGTCTCTTTCCATCTCTTCATTCCTCTGTTTCTTCGCACGTACAAGTTCAGGCTTTTTACTGGGCTTGATTTAATCAATCGTTAACTTGAGAGGTTCTGGGCACATATAGAGCTTAGTCCTATTAAGATTACTGGGGCACAATTGTCCTTTCCATTGCTTTTTAATTTGATTAATTGTAACTAATTGAACGCTGGCTTCAATCTATGGCAAATCTATCTTGGGAAATCAATTCTAGCATATGGACCTTATTCACGTCTGATCAACCTAGTCGTTGTTTCAGTGCATTCTCTCTTTGCCTTTGCTAATTTGGTTCTTACTGGTTCCTCCCAACTGTCCTAGGCTTATGATCTTTCCGAATTGATCAGCGCATTTTACATAAAGGCCTGCAGTGGGCTTACAAAAATTCAACAAATTGAGGGGAACAATCGATGGGTGTCGTGTTCTGGTTCTGCACCCTTTTTCATCGTAATTGTTGTCTCTATGCTAATAAATATGGATGAACAACATGTAAACAGCGGCATGTCTTCCATCCATACTATTTTCATTACAGCTATGTCGCTATATTTTGTGTTCTGGTCATCTGTTCTCTGACCGGTGGCTTGCTGGTTTTGTTACATTATGGAGTTCTTCATTCTCCATGTTCGGACTCGAGGTACGTGCTCATTTTTGGCTCCTCCCCCGGTGACCCTACTGCTCTAGCGTATACATCCAGTTTTCATATTGAAGTTATCTTTCCAGGCTGCTTTGTGAGGCATGGGATGAGATTTTCTTCAGGCACGACTTCTTTATATTATCTTCAAATCTCCCGCTATGAGTACTCAAATTAGTTACCATTGTGCGAATTTGATCTCTGAATTGAGATGTGAATGATTCGTCTGGCTCCAATCCTCCTGTTCTGCAACTGATTATGTAGAAAGCAAGGAAACAGCTTTGCGCCATTTGTTTGCTGCATACAAATCGTTAGTGTTGCATTTTGTCATTAAATTATCTCCTATTAAGTGTAGGACTAAAGTTTGAGTTCCTTTCCCCATACGGCAAAGATTTTTCTATTCTACATTTATCTCTATTGTCTGTTAGTCAATCAAAGGGTAGTAGATGCTGCTTGACAAATCAGTTATGGTGGCATTAATAATATACATCAGAATTAATCAAAAAGGTGCAGGATAAGTAAAAAAAAAAAAAAAAGAGGTATAATAAACTAGCTCTAGAGCATATTAGTCTTTCATTAAAAGCATAGTAATGGCAAGATCTTAGAAAAGGTCCAGTGCACAATGCTTCCACTCTGTAGAGTCTTGGAAAGGATCTGCGCAAATTTCTGGAGTAGACCTGAAGTTAGTCGCCCAATCTACTTTTGCTCCAACTTTTAAATTTCTGAACCTGATGTGTTTGTTCTACCTTCCAGTTACTACTTTCCTTACGTTGGCATATCACATTCATTATCAGCATGGATTTAAGGCCTACCCTTTTATTGATTTAATGAGGCATATCCTCCCCTCCCCTTCTTCAGTGAGGCAAAAAAATCTCCAAGAATCTGAAAGATGAGAATTCATCACTCCACTAGTTATTTGCTTGGTCTGATGGCCATTCTTCTTGTTCAACTCCTCAAAATAATGGTTATTTCTGAAATGAATGAATCTGCCTCTTATTTCTTCTCGACAGGTTTCACTTGGATACTTCTTTGCAGATCTGGGAATGATTTTGTGGTTCTATCCTTCCTTAGGCAGAATGGAGTATGGAAGTGCATTTAACAGGATAAATGACAACCTTTTATAGCTTTTGTTTTTTCTTTTTTCACGAGGGGTGATTCCAAAATAATTGCTTTGTTACCTGTCTCTGTCTTCATTCTGGTACCTATGTACTTGCTAATTCTTTTTCTTTTTATGCTTCTGTTTTCTTTTACTTTTTCCAAATATTGATGCTTCAATTGCATTATAGAGAATTTCTCAATATATGGAAGCTAGTCTTCTGATATGACATTTCGTATTTGGTTACCATCTTAGCATTTACGCAGCTATTGGCAATGCACTATTTTTATCAAATAAAATCATGAACTGTCTTTGGTAGATTAAGGGTGGTGAATCTACACAGAAGTTGGTTTGTGGGGGAATATGGCTAAGCATGAAGCAGTTATTGTAGGAACAAGGTTGATCTCACATATTGTATGCATAAATATCTGTGGTAGCATGGAGCCTGACAGTATTTCACAAATTATGAGGGATATTCATACTGGTGCAACTCACGACACACTGGCATCCGGTTTCAGGTTACCCATCATTCTCCTTCTGCAATTGCGTTAGCATATTCAATGCTTAGTGGAGCAGGGCAGATTTACGCTTACATGTGTCTTATCTCTGAAGTGACAACCCCCGAGATTAATATCCAAGGGTAGGCTTTTGATGGGTCCATTATAGATGGGATTAAATTGTAGACTTGGATGGTACTAGTATTCTTAGTACTCCCTGTAGTTAAGTTGATACAGCCGGTATGAAGAGGTCTACTGCCTCCTTAATGGTGTGGTAATCTTTCTTGCTTGGTTGGCAATTTATTAATTGTCAATTTTCTTTCTTCGTTGCCAACAATTGAAGTTATTGCTAATGAATGAGTAGTGATAAGCCCTGCATTAAATGTTGAACTGCAGGGACACTGTTGAAACATGATCAGTGTTTCCAGCCACTTGGCTTGAGTTGAGTGCCTTCCTGAACTTATTATCCATTACTCGATTAATTGCAGATAGCAAGAGTTATGCTGTTCATTTACATATTTCATCATCTTTGCGTGCATTATGATCAGGTAATTCTTAAGCCTTTGCATTTTGGCCATCTATGCTAAACTTGGATTTGTGGAAACTCGACTCTTTGTATTGCATCTTTTCTACTTGTTTAACATCTATGTCACATGGGTATATAACTCTCTAAGACCTCAGCATTGTTTTCCAAACAGTTCCATGGTCACACACAAAAAGAGATTCTAATTTTTCTATTGTTTTCTCTCAACTTTGCAGCAGCCGGAAGCATAGTGTATTTGAATTGTCTTGATTTTCCTCTATTTCTGCAGAACTTTCACGGAAATTATTCCTAAACCAAATATAAAATATTGAGAAGTAAAATCTGTCCCATCTCTTTTTTGTTTCCTGTTTAGTTCTGAACTTTTCTTCACACACTGTCGACTTATCATTTGTCCAACATAATTATGCCACAGTAAAAGCTTCTCATGGCATTCCCATGTTTTCCCAATTCATCAGAAAATAATATTAATAAATGGATCTCATTGCTTTAATGGGAATTTCTGTGCCTGTAATTATGTTGCGTGTCCTTATTAATATGCAGGTAATTCAAATGAGCACTTCTGGTCGTCCTTTTGCTTTTGTGGTGCAATCAGTTTTATTTGTCATGAACTTGACATGGTTTGACAAGATCATCAAGGGGCTGAAGAAAACATTGGCTAAGAGACAATGATGGGTACACATACAAATTTGATTAGTCTGTTTGTATTAGTGGGCCTAGGCCCCTTTACTTTTTTTTCAAAATTCTATATTCTATTAGATTGTTTACTGTATAGACGAAACGAAGAGGTAAAAAGGAATTGCGAGAAAATATGGAGGTAATCTAACTTCATGAGCCAATGAAATTTGTAAAATTATCACGTGTAAATTTTATACGTTGGTGAACATTGCCTGCTGCGTTAGATGGAAATCACGCTTGAGCTTCATCTAGAAATTAAAAGACTAGGTTGGGCATAACGAACAAGCTAGTTGAGACTCGTAATGTGTCGTCTTCTTCTTCTTCTTCTTCTTCTTCGTCTGTTTTTGTTTATTTCCTTCGGAGAGATCACAAATTCCTGCCATTTCGGGGCATTGGCATATTTCCTTTGAAGTTAAATACGAAACTATTTTGGAACAGGAAGATCAACAGAAAATAGGATATGAAGAAGCAGCAATCGTGAGTTCAACATGTACATAATTCGGACAAGATGTCCGTCTTCTGCTCCTACAGGAAAAAAGGGCTACTTCCGCTGTAACAGAAAGCCTGAAAAAAAGGCTACTGAAAGTTAATGGATTCCAGTGCATCACCTCCTTTACATGAAGCCGGGTGTAAATAACATGGAATGAACATGCGAGAAGCAAATACCATTGCCGTAGTTTCTTCTGCGGGTCTCTTCTTACGAAACTGCCTTTGTTTGTCATCATGTTGTGACTTGTGACTCGGATTCGTATTAGTGGAAGATCCACATCTTGCGTACATTCTTGGCCTTGCAAAACGCAAGTGCAAACCGATTTATAACCCCCCCCCCCCCCAAAAAAAAAAGGCTGGCCGGTCACGCCTTTTTTTTTTAATAAAACTTTATTAAAAAACCTTTATATTTTGAAGTAAACTTTGCCTAAAAAATGTCACCTTCAGGCCACAAAGCCATAGCTGTCCCGTCCTCCAACTGGTCTGTCCTTACCTGACTTTGTTATGGTAGATTCTTGGACTCTATTGCCATTTTCTTTCCTTTGTTATCTGTGATTAATTGGTCGTCCTAAAAGAAAAGAATGTCAATGATACTTTTGTCACTCACTTCTATGCTCTAAAACCAAGACTGCCGGAATGGCTCAACGTGAGATGGCTTCCTTACAGCAATTATTGGACGAAGAAGGATCCCCCAGCAGAAAGACTCGGAATCCAGCAGTGAATATCAGAGGCAGAATTGAGCGAGAAGAAGTGTTGGCAACACTACCCGTTTACCTTTGCCATGACCAAAAAGGCTTTGACTCCAAAAAGGCTTCCATGCGAAAGGTGCATTCGGCGTTATCATCCAGAACAAGAAGATCAAGCTTGGTCTCGGAGACATCAAACTGTAATTCATTGCTTGATGAACCTGCAATCGATGAAGTAGTCATTAGAGCAGTGATTTCCATACTTAGTGGCTACATAGGCGGGTACATAAAAGACGCTAGTTTCCGCGAGATGATTCGGGACAAGTGCTTTTCTTGCCTTGTTAGAAGAACAGAAGATTCGGATGATGGCACATTTTCTGGCTTGGAAATGGGAATGGAGAGCGTTGAGAGGTTGGTTCAGGATCATCGGTGTAAAGACATGGAGCTGAGAATTGAGTCATTAAGAAATTCAATTCATCTTTTGAGCATTGTTTCTTCATTAAATTCTAAAAAGTCACGAAATAGTTCAACTGGCGGGATACCCAATTCGCATCTCTCCGCTTGTGCTCAGTTGTACTTATCCATTGTTTACAAGCTAGAGAAGAATCACAGAATATCTGCTTGGCATCTGCTGCAAGTTTTCTGTGATGCACCATTTTTGGCCAGGACACACCTGCTTTCTGACCTTTGGGAGCATTTTTTTCTTCCCCATCTTCTTCATCTTAAGATTTGGCACCACAAGGAGCTCGAATATTTGTCAAACTCACAGCACATTGAGAAGGAAAGGAGACTGAAAGGTTTGAGCAAGGTCTATAATGACCGGATGGATATTGGAACCTTTCAGTTTGCTCTGTACTACAAAAAGTGGCTCAAAGTTGGGGCTAAAGCTCCTCCTATTCCAGCTGTGCCCTTGCCATCTAGACCCAGTTATGCAAAATCAAGAAGGATGTCTTCAGATTCTCATAGCTCACATTCCTCCGTCAATCGAGATTTGTAAGTTATCGATCGCCTTAATTTGGGCATTTGTGCTGAATTTTCAATATTTACGGCATGTCAACATTTTGAATAACTGTCTATACAATTATGTGATTTGGCTTATGATACCTTCTTGGAAGATATCAAGTTGTGTTTGGCCCCACAAAAGGGCACCAGTGGATGGAACTTGATACAGCCTCAATGGGCACATCGTGTTTAAAGGAAGAAAAGATGTTTAAAGAAGCTGATGCATGCAGGAATAGCAGTAATGCTACTGTGAGTGTTCTTGCCTGCCTGTCACAGCATGACCTTTACTTTTTCCGGTTTCATCTAAGTTGCCGTCCCGTCGGGCAGTCTAATAATTTGTTTTTCCTAATTTGTCAGAACAAAGTTGGTATTCGTCACAGTTCATCAATGAAGAATTGTATAACTTCAAAGTATCAGTCATGGCCTGAGACGCGCAAATTGTACCGGCTAAATTTCTTTTCCTGCCACAATATACTGTCAGAATGCCTGGTACATGGCAAGCAAATTGTTGGGAATAATTGGACCCAGAATGATGTGAACACTCGTCTACCCTTGACTGATCTAGGTAGAGCCATTAGAATTATTTGCTCCTCGAACAATCTACTCGAGTGTGAAACTGCAATCCATGCAATTGCCAAAGCTTGGTTGGACTCACAAAACAATTCTGTTATCGAAGGTGCTTTGTCGAAGGCAGCTGTCATTGAGGGAATGCTTAAGGTTTTGCTTGATTCTGATGATGACGAAATTCTAGAGTTATCAATATCGATTCTAGCAGAGTTAGTATCGAAGAAGAAGACGAACAGGTTGATAATCCTGAACACAGATCCACAGCTCGAAATCTTCGTGAGACTTCTGAAAAGTAGCAGCATATTTCTTAAAGCTGCCGTTCTGCTGTACCTAGTGAAGCCAACAGCAAAGCAGATGATATCTGCTGAGTGGGTAGCACTGATTCTTCGAGTTCTAGAATTTGGAGATCAGTTACAGACTCTATTCACTGTGAGGTGCATTCCTCAAAAGGCAGCAGTGTACCTTCTGGACCAACTTCTAACGGGTTTTAGTGAAGATAGGAATTTAGAAAATGCTATTCAAGTTGTCTCGCTTGGGGGACTGAACTTGCTAATAAGGAGTTTAAATATAGGGGCAGTCAATGAGAGGAACAAAGCTGCTATGCTCATTTCTTGTTGTATTCGGGCTGAAGGCAGCACCAGGAATTACTTGGTTGCCAACTTGGACAAAAATTCGCTCCTCGAGCTCATTGCACTTCAAATCCAGAAGAAGTCTCAAGGATACGCCCTCATGTTATTAACCGAACTTCTAGATCTAAGTAGGTATGGAATTTTTATTATTCTCGTGTTTTTACAACTGCTTTTCAGTATGTCACGAGTTAAGTTTGTATTCTGATGAGTCTAAGTCTGACATACGGGCAGAAGGACGCAGATAATAGAATTCCTAATTGGACTCAGTAATGGATGGGGTGGCTTAAGCACTCTGCACATCTTTCTAATCTATCTGCAAAGGGCCTCCCCAGAAGAACGGCCATTGGTTGCGGCAATTCTCTTGCAGCTTGATCTTCTGGTGAGTGAATTCGAGTTGCTTTCCCAATTTTGAATAAACCGATGCCTCCTTTTTTTGTGGTTGCAATTATCTTTTATTGAGTTTAGTATGTTGGCTAATATTTGGGTCAGGTGTTGATTTTGATCTAAATATAGAATCTTTTGGAGTAAGCAATAGTTATGTTGCAGGGAGATCCTCTGATGCCTAGTGTATATAGGGAGGAAGCAGTTGAGGGACTTGTAGAATCTTTGGATTGTGAGAAATATGGTTCAGAGGTTCAGGAACAAACAGCAAGAGCGCTTTTGATGGTAGGAGGCTCATTTTCATACTCAGAAGGGGAAGGAGGAGAATGGCATTCACAACAAGCTGATTCTCATGATAGATCAGTGAATACGGTTGAAGGCATAGGAATAAGTAAAGAATATTTGGTAAGCTTTAGCACCTTTCCCCCTGTCATATCAACACAATTGAATTGCATTTACTGTTTTATAAGCAAAAAAGATTATGAGTAAGGCACAAGAAAAGTTCGTTCCTGTTGTCCTCCTATCTGCTCTGGTCATAGTAATGTCTATCAAACCAGCAACCATTTATGATATGCCAATTAACGCTTCCTTTGCACCATTCAAATGAGATCAACCAGAACAAGGAGGAAAAGGCAATGGAAGAGTGGCTAAGAAAAGTGGCGATTGCGTTGCTTAACGGGGATGGCGACAGATTCTTGGCCGCCCTTTCAGATTCCGTAGCTAATGGTATCCCAAGTTTAGCACAAGCGGCCCTAGACACCGTAGGATGGTTGAACAAAATTTTGCAAAAGTTTCGGTCTGCAGCACACTCAATGTCGGAGAGCTAAGATTATGACAGAATTCCTGCACAAAAGAGTGCTTTCAACAAGAGTTCCGGTATTGTAATACTCACTCTATTGGCACTTTATCTAAAGCAATACCATATTATGAGTTGATTTGCTTCTAAACAACATGAGGATTTCTGTGCTGAATTTCTTACAGAATGTTATAATAGTTTGCATTGCAGCTCTCCCCACCCCCCCGCCCCACAAATTGGCGACGGTGGACATTCAAATTTTGTTGCTGTTTACGACAGCCTTACTTGGCCAAAATGACCTGTCACTTTCATTGTCCAACCGTGCCATTCAATTTATTACCTTTGGATCCCCGTCTCTGCGCTTGTGTCAATAATCATGACGAATAAGTCCAATAAGAAGACGAGTTTTCCAGCAGTGTCATTTAGTAATGGCAGAACATGGCATGCGCGTATTTCTAACCATATAACACAAAACGCCACTGTAGTTATTAATTTTGGGTGGGGGTGGGTCTTTTCCTTGTTCTTGGGGTCCCCCCACATATGCAAAACACTACTTCACAAGAATTCATCGGCATCATACAAAATGAGTAATCCAAACGTATGAGGAATCTAATGGTGGACCACACGCACTTCTGTTCTACTTTCACACATTTATGCACAGTGAAGCCATCTCCAAAGGTAAATGCAAAAGGTTAGGATTCGTTAAAGAATTTAAAATGAACTAGCTTATTAATTCATTTTGGAAATGGATTTCACTAGCTAGCAATGCAGTGAAAGTTACTTAGGTCACGTAATCCATCTAACAATTCATATACATATACATATATATATATATATATATATATATATATATATATATATATTTTAAATTCAATAAATCTTTTACCTGATTGTTCACATCATTACATATCCATCTCCTTACTCTTATTGCCTTGCCATCAACTTTTGTCCTTCGAAAATGATCAACCGGTAACCATGACTAGTATCGCTTCTCCTTTTTCTTATTCTAAATGCACGGGCACAGTGAATTGAAGTGAGAGACAACGTCAGAGGGTGTAAGGTTCTTTTTTGGGGATAGACGATAATGTGTATAAGTGGTTATGATTTATGATTAAACCTTAGTTGTCAGTTACAAAAACCAGTAAGGAATGATAATATTTCCAAAAATCAATTATAAATAACAGAAGGAATATAAACCAAACAGGAACTATAATATTTCCAAACATCATTCAGTGTCTGGAGCATTGTTTTTGTTTCACGAAAGGGAAGAGTTAAAAAAGAGTAAGAAAGGAAAATCTCATTAATAATGGTACCCTTCATCTCTTTTAATCTGGTTGTGGTAAATTAAAAAAAAAAAAAAAAGCTATGAACACTAAAAGCCATTAAGTTTCCCGTTAAAGAAAAAAGGATCTCAATAATTACAAGTTAATAATTGTTGAAAGGAATTACTATAACTCTACACCTCCTTTTATCTTCTATGAAAAATTCATGAAATTACCTTTAAATGAAGATGAGATATGCTAACAGGCAGACATGTATCATAGAAATAGTATATATAAAATAGATAGATGTTTATCACTAAATCCGGTGCAAACACATTCAAGATTTTATTGATGCTGTACATACGGTATACCTTATAAATACTAGCAAAATATCGAAGGAAATCGCGTTTAATTTAATTACACATACGTATTCGGGCCGTGGTGTCACACCTGGTAAACTAAACAATAATTATTTTGAAACCTGAAGCATTGGTCGGGTTGGCAAAGTACGGTTACTAGCTTATGGACCAAAGTAGGAACCTAGAAGCCACACCGGAAATAGACGTTTCCTTGGTAAATAATCTCTGTTAGTCCTAGAGCAAATGACCAGTAATGAGCAGGTGGACTTGGTATGATGCCTGCTTGAAAGCTAGTTTCTGATACCACATTAAAGCGTTACCAAAAAGACGGTATATTTGGAATATTGCTCGACGTAAAAGAGAATTCAAAGTAAGAACACGTTCTTTTGTTCAGTCCTAGAGAAGGTTACCAGTTAAGCTTCGCTTGCTTTTGAGCCTTTTGACGGAGGTTAAGCTTCTGCATAAAATCTATTAACTGACTAAAATTGGTAAACTTGCCAGTAAAATGGCAGTGACTGATGAATCAGTGCTTATTAACCACAAAGGTAAATTGCGGTCAGTCGTGTACTTACTGTCAACACATGCACGTCGTGCACACGTGGACCAATAACGCCACCTGCCGACTGTCAGCAACCCCTAGCGCCACTTGATTTATAAACCTCAAATCCAACACGCCATAAAAAGGTGAAAACAAAACCAAAACAAAGCAACATTAACAAACAAACCGGGTTTTAACACAAGCAAATCCTTACATTCCAAGTGCATAGAGCACCCGTTAACTAGAGCCAACAAAGTTAGGAAGCCCACGGGGAAAGAAAAGCAACGGAGATAACGGTACTAATAATATTGGCGAGAACAACTAAATCGGCCCATAAACACAAACTCAGAGCTAAAAGATGCACCAGTCTTCTTGTGGCCTGCAAGAAACTGTTATAAGCTAAGACCAAATTCTAACCCATTAGATTCACGCACAAACTCCTTCACTACCACTCTTGTGAAGAGAAAAGGAGTGATCCGGCGTAAGGGCATTTCAACATAAAAGAGTCAACTATCTCCATCCCAATGTGAGAGGCAAGGAGGTCCCTGAGTAGCCTTTCAAATAAAAAACATAATATTCTCCAGGTCAGTGTGCAACTTGAAGAACTTGTCATCCAACGAAGCTGCTGGTGACACTGTTGAAGACATTAATGAAGACGATGATGATGCTGCAGAAGTTGGAGCTTGCTGCCCCTCTATTACTGCTTCATAATACAGCCTTCCTCTGTAGGCAACAATGTCGGCATAATACACTGGTGGAACTAATGAGACCGGTTTTGTGCACCGAGCAAATGTGAAGCACATATGATATATGAGCTTCTCCAATTGATCAGATGTAAAACCATTCTCATCCCATAGTACCTGATAATGTGTGGGCTTGCTTGTCCCAAGGCTTCCATAGTGGCTGCAAAGATAAAAGTCAAACTCAAATGGATGAACAACTTGTGTATCCACAACTGTGCCAGGAAAAACGTTTCCAGTGGAGCCCCCATCACTCCTTGTCTCTGGAAACAAACGAGTATGGTGCCGCTTTTGAGCCACAATAAGTGTGATGGTTGGGGTGTAGCTGGTTAATTGGAATGCTTTCTTGAGATCCATCAATTCTTCATTCAAAACCATATCAAACTGGCCCTCACTTACACCATCACGGAAGATCACAATTCTCTTAGGTTTGACTTTATTGAAGCAAGCATAAGTTCTAATAAGATCTGAGCACATGTCTCCGAAATTCAGAATCTTCTCCACATGATGATCTTGAGGATGAACACGTGCTGCATACTGGTTTGCAGCTGGCCAGTTCACAGTGGCGACCACTGCTGCTATAGATGGACTTATCTTGTTCCCAGCACCAGGATGATTGACATCAGCCCCAACAAACATAACATGATCTTCATCATGAAAACATGGAACTCGATTCACGAGCTCCACATTGCTGCCCCCAAGTTTAGCATTAATCTTGAGAGCAAGGTTGGCTAGATTCTGGTCTTTCCCCCTGTTTGCATGACTGGACAAACAACATTGAGTGACTACACCAACTTTGGTCTCTGAAATCCACTTCAGATATTTGTATCCAGCATGCTTGCTTGACATCACACAAATAACTATTTGCAACTTGCCCTTGCCAATCTTAAAAGCCCGGTCATCAAGACGTTCAAGAAGTTCCTGAAGCATGTCAGCATTATTTAATTTAGACATGTCAGAATCCTCAGTAAAGAGGGGTCGATCCATGGGGATCCCCAGATTCTTGCATCTCGCCATAAGGTTTGAAATGAACTGTGTGGAATTCAATTTCTTATGTTCTTCCACTTCTTTAGAGCTAAAGTCAAGCATAACCCACCGGTCAATTGGTTTCCCTTCAACTACTCCTTTCCCGACAAGATTCCATTGGCACTTCTCCTTATCAACCACTATTTTCATTGCCCTTCCATTGGAACCACTTAGCTTCAACTCAGGTGGCCCAAGCACACGTCCTACTACCGATGTCATACTCAGGTCAACTTCCAATCCAAAGTTTTGGACAACATCACCACTGCCAATAAAGTTCATTGAATACTATGAGAGCTAGCTCCACTTACAAACCATAGCAATCTAAACCAACCAGAAAATAAAGAAATTGACATAGGCGAAGATACAAGAAGAAAAGGACAAAACATAAGCAAAGAAAGAGAAAGGAAAGGATGAAATTTGATAGGAACATCACACTAATACACATAAGAGCTTATTATTCTTGGTTACAAAGCAAAAATTGCAAACCCTTTGGTCCATGTAAGATTTGTATTCCAATCCAAATTTTAGTTTAACAGTTCAGTTATGGTTTCTAACACTGATGTGTATGACTGAAATAATGATTCTCAATAAATGCTATGATTTTGCATCAAACTTACATTGATGCACTGCAAATACATTCATAAAATTAAGCAAAATATATATAGAAAAATAAGATTTGACCCATAAAATGGTGCAACTACAACCACCATTCAACAATGACACCAGCAGGGGAATATATTGAATCACTACTGATATATATTGCCTGCAAGATCAAGCCAAAACAGAACCCCTGCACCACAAGGCAAGCACTTAAATGACGTAGTAACAGCATAATACATGTGTCAGTTTTGAGCAATCAACTTCAACCTCAAGCAAAAGATTTGTATTAAAAACAAAAGTTCAGTTGAGCTCTCATTCAGCTACCCACATGAAAATTTGTCACCGGTCACATGTATTTTCTATGCTCATGTTTTGAATGAAACTGTGACGGGAATACTTCACTGTCACATGCTTTTTCCATAGCAATAATAGATGGTTGTGTAAACAATAAAAACAACATAAAAGATACAATACTAATTTGAAGAAGCTTCCACAATATTTTTACTTGTAACAGTGCTATTTCTTGTAATAGCAAACAAAACGGTGATTTCCACACATATATAATCGTATATTGTTTATAAGTAAACTTACCCACAAGGCCCATTTGTAGACCTCACCATATCACATATTATGTTCTGCCTGACTTTTGGCGGTGGCAGTGACATATCCTTCAACAGCTGTAATGCATTTTTATCCAAACGCTCTCTTGGAAATATCTGCCCCTCAACTAAAACACAGAACTCCATTGGTACATAATTTCTCTTGTTGGTGGTCCCCAAATCCAGGCAGGGGATGTCTTGATAGACTACATTCTTAAAGTACTTTTCCTTGAAATAATCAGTCACCTTGACAAGCTTTAGTGGAGCCTTGCCATTTGAATCTTCCACAGGAAATGAAAGATGTCGGGCATCCTCTTTGGTCAGTCCAGCAATGGTATATCTTTGTTTTGTAACACGGTGGGTTACAGTAACCTTGCGTCCCTTCAATGCATTTTCAACATTTTTCCTATACATTCTGAAATAACGTGGATTCAAGTTAGGAAAATGTTCTCTCAGAAAATCTATCACTGGAAGTTGCTTATGAAATGCCAATATAGAATAATCCAGGCACAAAGCTAGACCCTGCAAGGTGGGCTTGAGGCCATGTTGAAACCCTCTAGATGCAGTGATGCCACATCCCAGGTCATCTGCTGCATCAGCTACAGTATTATGGAAGCTACGGCCGACAGAAATCATATGTCTAGCTGGGTTCTCCTTCATCACTACATCCATACCTTGGAAAATGTCGCGAGGGATTGAGAAAAGGCTTCCTGTTAGGTAATCCTTCAATTTAGAAAACTTTAGCTGATTCACAAGCTTTATGGAAAATATATAAGCCCGATTTTTCATGTCTTCTCCGCCAGAGAACTCGACCCGAAATTTTCCTGTTGGCAGATCAACTGCACTGAAAATATTCTTCTCACCATCATATGCAGTCATTGAGGAAGGGAACAGATCAGGATAGTCATTGAAGAGCTTATTTCTGATCATTGCCAGCCTAAACTTTGATATTTTCTCACGACCATTCTTGGGAAGCATCTCTGGCTTCACATCAATGTCATAGTGTCTTATAATCCTCTCAGAATTGAATCTGACTTGAAAATGATTTACACGAAGCGAAGCAGTCCGGATGGCCAGAGATCCGCCTTTATCAGGGCGTTTAGCTGGAAGAATAGTGTTTTCAATCCCCTGGGGAGAAAAAGCCATTCGTTCAGAAATTTTGAGGGAGTCTAGCTGGAGACCAGCAGGATCTGCAAAGAAAAAGGGTATGCTTCTTTTAGGAGAGATTTTATTTTATTATTATTATTTTTTTTTTGTAGCAAGCATAACATGAAGCCACAAAGGCTCCAGTATCTGTGATTCAAAACTGAATGCTCGAAATTTGTCCATCATTTGAATAAAACAAGATTATGGAGTATATTGATACCCAAAATTCTAACAATGCCCTAAAAATGTCCATACAGCATTTTTCCTATGCCTGTCTAATAAACTCAAAAAGCTGGCCAAATTTGTATTGTTTGCTTTCCAACTCTTGTTCACTAATTACAGAGTAAAGCACATTTCACATCCCAATCTAAAATTGGTGCCCAAAAAATAGCTGCAACATATGGGTATCCTAATGTCTTCGTTTTTATTTTGGCATGAAAACAGTCCTCAAAGAGAGCTATTATTTCAGCAACAAAATTTTTCGTTTCTTTTTTGATGGGGGAACAGCAAAGCAAAGTTTTTTCTTTCCTTTCTGGTATTTCGGGTTTGAACTGAGCCAAACAAACAAGAGAGAGAGGGAGAGAAAATAAATTCGTTCCATTCATTGTCCAAATGATCGACCAATATCACACGGTAGTTTTTAAGTACTAAAAATGGCTTTTTACCAAAAAGAAGAATTAAACAAGCCACAAAAGAAGAAAAGAAACCCCAAGTTAATCCAAAAAAAGAAGAGAAATAAAAGTTAACAAAAAAGAGAGAGAGAGAGAGAAGAACCCAAACACAAGCGGTGCTGAGTAGAGTAGTGTAGTGCAGTGAATAGAGAGCGAAAGGTGGGGAGGAGGGGGGTTTCTATACCGTCGAGAGATTTAGAGTTAGATTCAGATTCTGCTAGAAATTCAGGCGATCTCAAAGCAGGCTGAAGCCAAGCATCGGCAGCTACGGTAGTTGCAGGGTAAATGGGTCGCAGTCCCCTTCCTCCTGCTCCTCCTCCTCTAACAATCTGGGCGGGACCCACACGCACAGACTGAGTGGACCCAGACTCGCTGGTATCCGCAGACGTCCGCTGCCACCGGGGCTGGTGTGATTGTTGATGATGGTGATGATCATGGTTTCTACCGCCTTCGCCACCTCTTCCTCTGTGGTAGGCGCCGCCAGTATCGGCGCTGCCAACACCTCTTCCTCTACCTCCTCTTCCTCTACCTCCTCTTCCTCTCTCTTGGAACCACCTACGACCTCCTCGTCCTCCTCTCTCCATTGGACAATTAGGGAGCGAGCCGCAACTCAGTAAGCAGACGGAAAAACTTCGGCAGGTTCCCACCAAAACAAGAATCAACTCACATTACGTTACATATATTATTATGATAAAAGTATTATATTGCACTATATGCAAATAAATAGGAACCGCGTGGGGTTTGGGGTTGAATAGACCAAAGTAGCCCTTGCATCTATCTTCTTTGATTGATTCTTTGTTTATTCATGAAGCGAAGAATCGCCTTTGATTGATTCTAAATTATATTTTTATTTAATTTTATAAATAAATAAAATTTAATATAAAAAATTATTTTATTATTACTTGTATTCTTTTAATTTTTTATTAAAGATAAATTAAGTCTTAATTACACGTAACATAATAACAATATTCTTTTAAAATTTATGTTAAATTAACCTCTTTTTATAATAATTAAATATAATTTAATAATTATTAAATTTAAAATATGAGAGATATTTTCGTAAAAGATATTCCTCCTCAGTATAACAAGATTAGAAAAATACAAAAATTAATCTCCTGCAATGCTGTCTGGTCTTTTCCTTTTCTTTCTTTTTTTCTTTTTATTATTTTTGTTTTTTTTTTTTAAATAACCCTAAGCTTAGCCTGCAAGTCGCAACGGGTAAGTTCAAAACACTAATAATAAAGACACATAAAGTACTATTTTGTTTTTCGGTATTCCTTAATTAATTGCCTCTACTTAACCCATTCCTTTCAGAGCTCCAAAATTTTAAACGTATAACCGAAAAAGCAAGACCATGTCTCTTGAGGGGCATTTTCTACTTGGTAATTACAAGATCCATTGAAGAAAAAATGGACGTGTAATATTGAATTGAAAATGATTTATAGTTAAAGGAAAAAGAATTGAGAATGATTTAGCGTGCACGCTAATCATCGTATCAGATCCAGGCGATGAGTTATCAAATCCAATGAACGTTGCCCATCATAACATATATATTCTGATCAAACTTAGAAAAGAGAAAAAAATGGCCATGCGCATCTTATTAGGGCTCTTTTACGAAAACTTTATAATTATTTGCAATTTTAGCTATTCATGTGAAGATGAATGTAGTGCATCCTTATTACAGTTTAATATTTAATAGTCTAACTTAACATTCTCCGTGTGTTATTTTGTTTATATGGTAAACCAAGCCAATAACCAATTTATGGCTGTCGGCAAATACGCTCTAATGAGACTTCTAGCCGACATATTAGGTTAAGCAACCCGTTATAGATGTATGAATATATGTATAAATATATAAATGTGTAATATATTATATATAATATTCCTAGTTGTAACATTTAGTTTTGCTAACAGATTTGTATAGATATTAGAGTAGCTCATTTTAATTCTAGTATCTGTACATCGAAAAGTCTGGATTAGCTTAATTCGATTATTAGTTAATTAGTGAAACTAATAATTTATACGCGTTTTTATCTTTGGTTCGATCTTATTTTTGTTAAAAAGGAGATAAAAAGTGATACAAAGGCAGAGGAAGACGAAGAGGACAAGAAATCTTAAGACGAATCGAGAAGGTTCGGGGAAACCGAGAAAACGTTGGGGCTGTGGACTTTTTGTTTGGGCAATGTTTGCTGCAGTTTGGTTTCAATGGGCTAGGGATGGACGGAGAATTCTATGCCCTCCGTCCTCCCAAGTCTCCATGGCCATCACCGTTGCTCTAAAATATTGTAAATAAAAAAGGGTGCCTTTAGTCTTGTAATTTTTTTTTTTAAAAACTAGATTTGAGCTGGAATGCATTCACAGATTCGATTTGAGTTATTAGTGGTAATTGTTACCTTAATTTATCTAAGTTTTTTCAAAAAATTAATTTTATTAATTCGGATGAGGTTTGAAATATTAAAAATATCCTTAAGATGTAAAATAACCTAAGTAAATGACTTTAAGACATTGTTTTTGCATATACCAAAATTTTCCTTGTGATGTAAAGAGTGTTGAATAATGCTGCATTAAGATGGACCAAAAGAAAATTGTATTAAGAAATTTGTGCATCTAGTAAAGCTAAAAGTTTAACCAAACAAAATGACACATCAATGCAATAGGG
>JAIRCJ010000151.1:0-18044 GCA_020883675.1 Bruguiera gymnorhiza
AAATTTGTATTGAAATTTCATTTGTACTAGTTATAAACTTGTCACAAAATGTTATTTTGGGTAATTAAGAAAATTACCAATAAAGGGATTTTCTCAAGAATAGATGGAAAGTTTGTTAACTTTAAATTTATATCCACCCTTAATGTAAGGAGATAGATGTACTTAAAAAATCAATAAGGGAGAAAGAGAGATTTATTAATCTCTTTAGAGTGAGGAAAAAAAAATATTTTATAAGAAAGGACAAACACTGCTATTATACATGTTAAAATATAGGAATTATAAAAAAAAAAGCTAGAAAATATGTTTGTGAAGAAGTTCCTACTACTTTTTGGGATGGGAAGAAGCATGTGGTAGAATTACCATATAAAGCGACTTTTAATGAAAGACAAATACCTACTAAAACTAGGCCCATGGTTATAAGAGCGAGGCATTTACAGATCTATAAAAAGGAAATAAAATGACCTTTTAGAGAAAGGGCTTATTAGAAAAAGTAATAGCCACGGAGTTACCCAACGTTATATGTGGAAATGTTGCAAAATTGGACTGAGGAGTTCTAAAATTAGTTATTAATTATAAGCCTTTAAATAAGACCTTGAGATAGATTAGATATCTTATACCTAATAAAAAAAATTGTTAAATAGGCTTTATAAAGTCCAAATATTTTGAAATTTTGATATGAAATTTAGTTATTAGCAAAGCCAAATTCATAAAAAAGATAAATACAAAACAACATTCATAGTTCCATTTGGATATTATGAATAAAATTTATTGCCTTTTAGGTTAAAAAATGCACCCTTTGATTTTCAAAAAATCATGAATGAAATTTTAATATTTATTCAGTTTTTACTATTATTTATATTGATGATGTATTAGTATTTTCTAACATAATCAAACAATACTTTAAACATTTAAACTTGTTTTTAAAGGTTATTTAAAAAGTTGGTTTAGTCATATTAGGCAAAAGTATAAAGTTATTCTAAATTAGGGCTAGATTCCTAATCAATTCGTTAAAATGGAACTATTGTTCTTATTAATTGAGCAATTGAGTTTGCCTTTAAATTTCTTAATGAATTTAAAGAAAATAATAGTTGCAAAGGTTTTTAAGTTATATAAATTATATTTCATAATTTTATAAAAAATTAACTCATTATGCTAAGCCTTTGTTTGAAAGGTTATAGAAAAATCATTCCAAGTGGATGGATAAACATACGAAGGGATTGCCATGTCTTAGCCTCTCTCATCCTAATACTTTGAAAACATTTGAAACTGACACATCAAAAAAAGGTTATGAAGGACTAATTCAAAAGAATCATTAGTTTGATTCACTTCAAAAGTATGGAGAGAAGTTAAAGTTAATTGCTATATTATTAAAAAAAAAATTAGTCATTGTATTATGTATTCAAAAATTTGAAAGTGATCTATTAAATCAAAAATTTTTTCTAATAATAAATTGTAAGGTAGCGAAAGATGTCCTTACTAAAGATATTAAAAACATTGCATTTAAACAAATTTTTGCCAGATAGGAAGGAATACTTTCTATATTTGATTTTGATATTGGGTTTATTAAAGAAAATTCTAATTTTTTATCAGATTTTCTAACTTACAAATTTTTGGAGGGAACTAAGACATGAGTAAAGGGCCTTTCATGCAAGGGCATTATTCCCTAACAAAGTTAGTTTACTCACCGATTAAAGATGCAAAAGCAAAAAAAAATTGATAAACTTTGTAATGATACATATAAGTGAGCTTTGGATAAATTCATTACATACCTTTTAATTCCAAAGCACATAGATTTTTTATGTGCTATTCAAAACAATTATGCATAACTTAGATCTAATGAGGTCACTTTTTTAATCTTAAAAATGATATGTATCCTTATAATAATATTAAAGATTGCTTGCATTATTAACAAATACTACATGAAATAAACTCTATGGTAATTGAACCTATAAAAAGAGGAACTAGATTTGGATCTGCATATGGTTTTAGAAATTGGGCCTATGCTAAATTCAAGATAAAGAAGATTCTTTATCCAAAAGATTGGCAAGGGAATCTCTTTAGCTATAAAGAATTGAAAGAATGGTGGAAAGTTAAAACCTATAATTACTTTGATTTTATTAAAGCATGGGAAAAACTTTATTATATGAAAATAGGCAAAGGAAATTTAGTTGGTTTATTTAAATACATCTTCCGAATGATGCAAAAAGATTTTCAAATTGGTTTAAAACCTTGTCTTTTAAGTGGGGGTTACATCATCTTACTCTACCACACAATGTGAGAATTGTTTATAATCAATTTTGTGAAGTAAATGAAGAGGTTAAAGATCCATTATTAATGTTTGTAGCTTGGAATAATGCCCCTTGGATCATTAAATGGGATTACAAAGTTATGGCCAAACAAGTTAATATCCTAGATGTTGATATTAGACATGTTCCATGGTTGGCAACATAAATTATGATAAGAATCTTAGAGATGATGGGTGGAAGGCTTCAAATGATGCAAGAGGTCCATTACAAATTCCAGAAGGCCTAATAACACGAGCAAGAGCCAAAAAGATGAAAGAAGCACTAAATGGACTAATTAAGGACATTCAAGCCAACCAAGCTTTAAATGGTGCGAATTCAAGCTTGAAAGAGAGTCCAAGCTTATTAATATGATTGGAGTACTTAATGGTTCAAGACTAAGTAATGGCATTCACTCCTAATTACGAATTTATTGTCTGTGTAAGAATTTGTCTCTAGATAGGAATTCTTCCTAAATAAGGATTTTTCCTAAGTAGGAATTTGTACCTCTTTAGAATTGCTATCTTAGGCTATAAATAGGCACCTCTTTATATGCTCTGGATGATCAGACAACTTTGAAAGAAATAAAAAGCAAGGGTTTTCTCCTTTAATTCTTTCAAGAGCTAACAAACTTATCAAGAGCTACTTCTTCTTGTGGTATTCAACTCGACTTATCACTCTTAATTCCTTTATTTTCTAGAGCATGACATCCATATCCTTCTTAAATACCCTAGGTTCATGTTCCTTTGAATGTTGGGTCTAGGGTTTGTGTTATTATAGTCTGATTTAACTTTCTTAGATATTCTTTGATTCCTTGTGTGCGTTAGGTCCCTAAGCCACATCTTTTTGGGGTTTTCCACATCAAATTAATATCCAATAGTAGTAGAAATTTGACTTTTTAATGATGTAGTCTATATAAGAGAAGGCGTCATTTGCATAAATGGACTTAAGGCTCCACCACCAAAGCCCACTTCTATTAGTTCTGAAGAGATATTAAAGACTTTAATGGAGTATGTATCAAAAGAGCAGTTATTGGAAATGGTGACTACTTTGCTCCAACCAAATCAAGACACCCAAGTAAACCAAGCTAGAAGCAGTTAGAAGCACATCAATGATGATATTATATTAGATTTCCGGGACCCATATGAGTTGTAATGGGTAAAAGGATAAATAACTTTTCATGAAAGATTGTCACTAGGCTAATTTTAATAAAACTACTTTAACAAAAGTAAAAGAGGAAAGGACAACTTACTTTGAATAAAAAGATTCCTTCAATTATAGTTATTACGTTTTCCTTTATATAAATAAGACCACTCAGCTACACCAGAAGGAGAGTCTAATTTCCTTTTCTCTCTCTCTCTCTCTCTCTCTCTCTCTCTCTCTCCCTCTCTCTAAGCTTGTATCTCTTTTCCTTTGTAAATTATAAGCTTGTAACGACATCTAGTGATCAATGAAAGTCTCATTTTTGTAATTATTTTAATTTTGTTATTATTTGTTTTAAGTTTCTGGTGACATACTTAGATTACAGTATAATCTGAGGCCTCTATATTAAGTACACTATGTTAATCATCTTTAATATAAAAATGAGCGATCTCATTAGGTCTAAGTTGAGTATAATTGTTTTCAATAGTACATAAAAAATCTATGTGCTTTGGAATTAATTGATATGTAATGAATTTATTCAAAACTTGCTCATAAGTATCATTACAAAGTTTATCAACTTAAACTTTATTTCTAAGTTTGATTCATCTTCTAATAAGATGATATGCATTAGTGACCTTTTAAGGTCTTCTTCTATAGACAATTTTTGAATTTATTTTATTTCATTTGCATTTATTAGAATAATACCCTATTTTTTTGTATCTATAATAGATAACCATTTTCCTTTTCTTTATTGGTGGACCAGGTTTTTTCTTATATTTTAACTTTTTTTTTTCATAAAAGGATTTCTTTTAAGGTATGGGTTTATAATCATTCTTTCTGGATTTTTTTAGAATATTTTATGGGTGGATAACCCATCTTTATTCATAAAAGTCTTATAGGGCCCTTTTACCTTGTATCTTTTCATTATGTCACTACTTATGCAATTTTATCCTATTATAGAGTTTAACCCTTTATACTATGGCTTTTACAATTAATTCTTCATTGAAAATGAAACTATTGTTCCTATTGATAGAGTAATTGAGCTTGCCTTTAAATTTCTTAATGAAATTAAAGAAAAACAACAACTATAAAGGTTTTTAGGTTGTTTGAATTATATTTCAAAATTTTATAAAGAATTACTTTATAATGCTAAGCCCTTGTTTCAAAGGTTACAGAAAAATCCTTCCCAGTAGATGGATAAACATATGAAAGCAATTAAATAGATAAAAGTAAAAACAAAAGAACTACCATGTCTTAGCCACCCTTATCCTAATGCTTTCAAAATTGTTGAAACTAATGCATAAGAAAAGGGTTATAGAGGAATCCTTAAGAAAAGAATTAATTCAAAAGAATCATTAGTTTAATTTACTTTAGGAGTTTGGTGAGGAATTATAGTTAATTATTCTACTATTAAAAAATAAAATTTAACCATTGTACTATGTATTCAAAAATTTGAAAGTGATCTATTAAATCAAAAATTTCTTCTAAGAATAGATTTTAAGGTAGTAAAACATGTCTTTACTAAAGATGTTAAAACATTGCATATAAACAAATCTTTGCCAGATGGCAAGGAATGCTTTTTGTATTTGATTTTGATATTGAGTTTATTAAAGGAAATTATAATTCTTTACTAGATTTCCTAACTTAAATTTTTGTAGGAAACTAAGACATGAATAAAAGGCCTCTCATACAAGGGCTTCAATTCCCAGTAAAGTTGGTTAAATTACCAACTAAATACGTAAAAGTAAAAGAAGTTGATAAACTTCATATTGATACTTATGAGCAAGTTTTGGACAAATCCATTACATACCCTTTAATTCCAAAGTACATAGATTTTTTATGTGCTATTAAAAATAATTATACTTGACTTAGACCTAATGAGGTCACTCATTTTTATATTAAAGATGATATGTATCCTTATATTAATATGAAAGATTACTTGTATTATCAATAGATACTACTGAAATAGGCTTTGTTGTTATTGAACCCATAGAAAGAGGAACTAGATTCGTATTTGGGAATAGTTTTAGAGATTAGGCTTACACCAAATTCAAGATAAAGATTCTTTATTTAGAAGATTTGTAAGGGAATCTCTTTTGTTATAAAGAATTAAAAGAATGGTAGAAAGTGAAAAATTATAATAGTTTTGATTTTATCAAAGTATGGAAAAAGACTTTATTATATGAAAATAGGTAGAGAAAATTTAATTGGTTCATTCAAATACATCTTCTAAATGATCCAAAAAAAAAATTTCAAATTAGTTTAAAATTGGTCTTTTAAGTAGGGCTTACATCATTTAACTCTACCATGCAAATTGAGAACTATTTATGAACAATTTTGTGAAGTAAATGAAGAGGTTAAAAACCCATTATTAATATTCATAACCTGATATCATGTCCCTTGGATCATTAAATGAGACTACAAAATTATGACCAAACAAGTTAATGTCCTAGATGTTGATATTAGATATGTTGCATGGTTGTTAAGATGGATTAATATTCGATAGTAGGAGAAATTTGTCTTTTTCATTGATAGAGTTTATATAGGAAAAGGAGTCATTTGCATAAATGGACCTAATGCTTCATTACTAAAACCCACTTTTACTAGTCCTAAAGAGATATTAAAGACTTTAATGGAGTCTATATCAAAAGAGAAGTTATCAGAAATGATGACTGCTTTGCTCCAACCAAATCAAAACACCCAAGTAGATCAAGTTGAAAGCAATTAGAAGCAAATCAAGCTGAAAGCAGTTAGAGGCACATCAATGCTGATATTATGTTAGATTCCTAGGACCCATATGAATTGTAAAGGGCAAAAGCACAAACAACTTTTGATGGAAAGATTGCTGTTAGGATAGTTTTAATAAAGCTACTTAAATGAAAGGGTTCCACATGGTTTAGGCAGAATTTGGGTTCTACCTCATCTTGGAACCCGTATTGGAGTAAAAGGGATGAGAAGGCCAATTGTAAGTCTAAAGTCGAGCTATCCAAGAGCAAAAATGTGGGTTTTAGTAAGGAGGCAAGTAATTATGATCCCTAACCAAGTAGAAATAGAGATGTTAAATTTTTTAAGTGTTTAGAAAAGGGTCACATTGCATCTCAATGTCCAAATAAGAGTGCAATGATCTTTAGAGGTAATAGTGATATTGAAACTACAAATGAATTAGATGATGATTCAATGCCATAATTAAAGGGTGAAAGTGATGGCGAGGAGTATCTGGTTAATGGAGTTACTCTCGTCACAAGGCGAGCATTGAATGTGCAAATGAAGGAAGAAAATGAGGTGCAACGAGATAGCATCTTTCATATAAGGTGTCTTATTAAAGATAAGGTATGTAATATGATTATTGATAGTGGGAGTTGCACTAATATGGCTAGCACAATTATAGTTCAAAAGCTAAATTTACCAACTATGAAGCATCTTATGCCTTATAAGCTTCAATGGTTGAATGAGAGTGGTGAAGTCAAGGTAAATAAATAAGTTCTCATATCAGTTTCTATCAGAAGGTACTATGATGAAGTTTTATGTGGTGTTGAACCCATGTATGTAGGTCATATTCTATTAAAAAGGCCAAGGCAGTTTGACAAACAAGTTTTGCATGATGGCTTTAAGAATTGATATGCCTTTGTAATGAATGAAAGACCCATCACTCTTGTACCTTTATCACCTTAACAAGCTTATGAGGATCAATTAAGGATTAAAAATGAGAGTGAATAGAAAAGAGAGATTGAAAAAAGGGGGATAATCAAAACAAAAAAAGAGAGGAGAAAATGTGAGGACACAAGAGAGAGAGAAGAAAATGGAAAGTTGCTAAAGAAAGTGATGTCAAAAAGTCATTTTATGCCAAACAGTTTATGATTGTACTTTTGTATAGAGAGGCTTATTTTAACACTAACAAATTTGACCCGTCTTTGCCTAGTGTGTTTATTTCTCTTTTGTAAGAATTTGAAGATGTATTTCCTAACAATGTCCTAAGTGAATTGCCACTTAAAAGAGGAATTGAGCATTTTATCCTTAATGCATCCATCTCAAATCGGCCAGCATATGGGAGTAATTCCAAGGAGAAAAAGGAGCTTCAAAGGTAGGTTGAGGGATTTATTTTGAAAGGATATGTGAGGGAAAGCAGGGGTCCTTAACAGTCCTAAGCCCCAAGAAAGATGGGACTTGAAGGATGTGCGTTGACTGTTAAGCGATCAACAAAATCATTGTAAAGTATCATCATCCCATACCTAGGTTAGATGACATGTTGGATGAATTGCATGGTTTATGTGTCTTTTCTAAAATTGATTTGAAAAGTGGATATCACCAAATTAGGATGAGAGAGGGAGATGAGTGTAAAATAGCTTTCAAAACTAAGTAAGGTTTGTATGAATGGCTTGTTATGCCCTTTGGTCTCACTAATACACCAAGTACTTTTATGCAATTAATGAATTATGTTTTGCATCTATTCATTGGTAAATTTATGGTTGTGTATTTTGATGATATTTTGGTCTATAGCTAAGGCTTAGAAGAGCATTTTGATCATTTATATTCTAGTTTAATTGTTTTACATTTTGAGAAATTGTATACTAACTTTAAAAAATGTTCCTTTTGTACTAATCATACCACTTTTCTTGGCTATATTGTGAGTGTTAAAGGATTGATGTTAAAGAGGAAAAGGTTAGAGCAATCCGTGATTGGCCTATACCTAAGTGAATTAGTGATGTGCGTAACTTTCATGATTTAGTTAGTTTTTATAGATGCTTTGTTAAGGACTTTAGCACCATTGCTACACCACTAACTGAGGTTATCAAAAAGAAAATGAGTTTTAAGTGGGGTAGTGATCAAGACAAGGTGGTTAATTGCATCATGGAAAAATTAAGTTTTACACCCTTGCTTGCTTTACCTAACTTTGCGAAAACTTTCAAGATTGGATGTGATGCTTCAGGTATTAGCATTAGAGCTGTTTTGATGCAAGAAAGGCACCCAATTGCCTACTTTAGTGAAAAGTTAAGTGGAACAATTCTTAATTATACTTATGATAAAGAGATGTATGCATTGGTATGGACTTTTAAGACATGTCAACATTACCTTTGGCCCAAGGAGTTTTTCATCCATATTGACCATGAATCCTTAAAGCACTTGAAGGGACAAGGAAAGTTGAACAAAAGACATGCCAAGTGGATTGAATACATTAAGACCTTTCTCTACACCATGAAATATAAACAAGGTAAGGAAAATGTGGCAGCTAATGCATTATCTCATATGTATGTCCTTATCTCTACACTTATTGCAAAATTATTAGGATTTGAATATATTAAAGATTTATATGTGGAAGATCTTGACTTTGCAAAATTACGTTTTCTTATGGCATTCAACTCAACTTATCACTCCCAATTCCTTTCTTTTTTGGAGTGTGACATCCATATCCTTCTTAAATACCCTAAGTTCGTGTTCCTTTGAATATTGGGTCTAGGGTTTGTATTATTAAAGTCTAATTTAACTTTCCTAGATATTCTTTGATTCCTTGTATGTGTTGGGTCCTTAAGTCATGTCCTTTGGCTTTTTCGGCATCATTCTCATTTTACTCCTTTATATGATGATGTTTGCTACTACTACAAAATTTACAGGAGGTAATTCTAACCCTTAAATAACAACATTTATAGTAAGTGGTTTTACTAAACTATTTAAATGCTGGTAGAATTTTTATTTGTCAAATGAAGCTAAGTCTCAAATATTTAATGCTATAAAATTAGAACAAGGGGTTTAGTTGGCTAACAATGTTAATACACTAATTTATACAATTACTAATCATTTTATTGGAACAGTTACCTTATTAGTTACCTTATTATTACTAATCATCAATTTGAGATGCTTAAATTTATCTCACTTCAAATGGTATAAAGATGTGTTCTTTTTAAAAGTTTTTACCAAAGAAGATAACTAATGTATTTTTTGGAAAGAGAAATTTTTGTCTAGGTTACCTACCCTATTTGTTGAAAAGGTAAAAAATAAGGTAAAATTTTATCATGGAGTCCTGAGACCCATATTAGTTGAAAGCTAGTTCACAAAAAAAGAAAAAGAAAATAGTTGTCTGTTACAAATATGAAAAGAATAGGTTATTATTCTAATAAATGCAAAATGAAACAAAAAATTTAAGAATTAAAGGAAAAGAAGTCATTTGCATAAATGGACCTAAAACTCACTCTTAGTCCCAAAGAGATATTAATGACTTTAATTGAGTTTGTATCAAGAGAAACATTATTGAAAACAATGGTTGTTATGCCCTAACCAGATTGAGACACCCAAGTCGACCAAGTTGAAAGCTGTTAGAGGAATCTCAATGATGATATTATGCAAGATTCCCGAGACCCATATTAGTTGTAAAAGACAAGGGTATCACTTAGGTTAACCAATTTGTTTTATTAGGTATAGAATATCTAACCCATCTCAAGGTCTTATTTAAAGGTTTATAATTAATAACCAATCTTGAAACTCCTTACTCCAATTCTGCAACAATTTCCACAAAAAATGTTAGGTAACTCCATGGTTTGTTACTTTTTCTACCAAGGCCTTTCTTTAATAGATTCTCTTTTGTATGGATCTTTAAATGCCTTGATCCCATAGCTATGCTGCTGGCTTTGGTAAGTGTTTGACTTTTATTAAAAGTCACCTTATATAGTAATTCTACCATATATTTCTTCCTATCCCAAAAAGCAGTAGGAACTTCTCAACAAACCATATTTTTTAGCTTTTTCTGTATTTTCTGCATTCTAAGTTGTATAATAGGAGAATTTATCTTTTTTAATAAATTTTTATTTTTTACCTCACTCTAAAGAGATTAAATAAAATTTTCTTTTCTCCTTATTGATTTTTAAAGGATGTTTATCTTCCTTTGTTGAGGGGTAGATATAAATTTAAAACTAATAAACTTTCCATCTATTTGTGAGAAAATCCTTTTATCGTTAATTTCCTTAATAGGGTATAATATGTACAAGAAAGGGTTTTCCAAGATAACATCCTGCAAATAGGTTTTTAAACAATATGAAAGGAATCTAAATGCAAATTTTTTCATTGCATATTATTGCCTGAGATAGCTTGTATTTAATTAGAAGTTTGCTTTTATTAGTAGTGTTTAACACTTCTGTAGTTTTTGTAAAGCATTTTGGAGGAATAGTTCCTTCGAATTAAAGGTCATTGAAAGAGTTGGTTTAGTTGTTTAGTAAAAAAGATAAAGTTATTATAAACTTGCTTCGGAACCTCAAAAGTTCCAAAACTTACAGTTGTATCTATTGATATCAAGAAACATCTTTCTTAGTCAAAAGAAAAGAATATATAGAAAAATGCTATTTTCTAGTAAAACAATTCTAAATAATATACAAATTTCTTGAGAACTTGATTTTAGTAGTATAAATTATAATTAAGTGTACTTTATTTTATCTTATAAGGAAATTCATTGTAATCTAATTACACTATTATGAGGGTAAATTTTGTACTAATGAGAGTGATATTGAATATACGATTTGAATCAATTCTTTCATTTTTAATATAGTTCTATTTTCAGTCTAACAGATGAGTGGTTCATGGTTTGAATGGTCCCTTCATTTAGCAAAGATTGTTAGACATGCAAGAACTCATGGTCACTAGTCAAACCATTATTCCTATGTTTGGCCAATCCAAAGCTTCTCCTAAAACCTAAGGAGTTTTTCACACCACAAGATCTTTGATTGCACTTCAATATTTTATCAAGAATAACAAGGTTATACATCTTTGTCATTGAATTCCATCAAATAAAGAAGAATGTTGTTGTTTAGGATTAAAACCCAATGTCTAAAGGAACATAAACCTAAGGTATATACTTAGACATAATGTTTAAAGGTACATGAACCAAAGGTATAATGAAAGATATGGACACCACAAGAAAATAATCTTGATAAAGTCTGCAAAGTTTAATAAAGAACTAGAACAGAAAATTCTCACTTGTCTTTCACCAATCATGTATCTCTTTTAACAATGAAATCAATCCTATTTATAAGCTATATCAAGAGAAAGGTTGTTGGAAATAATGACTGCTCTACTCCAACTAGATAAAGATAGCTAAGTCAACCAAGTTGAAAGCAGTTAGAGGCATCTCAATGATGATATTATGCAAAATTCTCATGACTCGTATGAGTTATAAAGGGAAAAGGGACAAATAACTTGCGGTGGACAAATTATCATGGAACCCAAAAGATAGCTTTAATAAAGCTACTTTAAAAAAAATGGAACATAATAGAGTATTCCACTTTGCAAAAAGAAGACTCCTTTAATTATGGTTATCACCATTTTCCATGTATAAATAGACCTCTCATAGGTTATGAGAGGCAGAGTCTAATTTCCTTTTTTCTCTAAGTTTGCTTCTCTTTCCCTTTTGTAAAATATAAGCTTGCAACAATGTTTGTTGTTTAATGAAAGTCTTGTTTTTGTAAGTATTCTAATTTTATTTGCTTTAGAGCTAGAAAGATGAAAGAAGCATTAATTGGGCTGATTAAGGACATTTAAGCCAACCAAGCTTCAAATGGAGCGAATTCAACTTGAAAGAGAGTCTAGGCCTTATTAATATGATTGGACTACTTAATGGGTCAAGGCTAAGTAATAGCATTCATTCCCAAAAAGGAGTTTATTGTCTATGTAAGAATATGTCCCTAATAGGAATTCCTCCTAAATAAGGATTTTTCTTAAGTAGGAATTTGTGCCTCTTTAGGATTACTATCTTAGCCTATAAATAGGCACCCCTTGTAAGCTCTGGAAAATCAGACAATTTTGAGTGAAATAGAAAGCAAGGGTTTTCTCCCTCAGTTCTTTTGAGAACTAAAGAACTTATCAAGAGGTACTTCTTCTTATGGCGTTCCAATCAACTTATCACTCCCAATTCCTTTCTTTTCTAGAGTGTGACATCCATATCCTTCTTAAATACCCTAGGTTCATGTTCCTTTGAATGTTGGGTCTTGGGTTTGTGTTATTAAACTCTAATTTAGCTTTCCTAGTTGTTCTTTGATTCCTTATGTGCGTTGGGTCCTTAAGCCACGTCTTTTTGGGGTTTTTTCGCATCAAACTCCCTCAAAGAGCCTATAGGCATGCATAAACGATTTTCCCTAAATAAGAAACCCTCGTGCCTATAAAACTTCTCAAATGCTAACTTCAAACCTAAGGACGGCTAGGTATGGGTAAGGAAGGGGGTATATAGAGCATGAGGTAAAACTTTAGATTTAGCCAATTTGCATGTTATGCATTTCTCACATACCCTCCCAACATCTCGTGTCATGCATGGTTGAAAGAAATATCCAATTAAGACATCTAGGGTTTTTCTAACTCTGAAATGACCCATTAGACCACCCCTATAAACTTCTCTTACAACCAGCTCCCTCAAAGAACCCAATAGGCACACATAAATGATTTTCCCTAAATAAGAAACCCCTATACCTATAAAACTCCTCAAAAGCTGACTTCTCACATGATCCATGCACATTAGCAAAGTTAGGATCTTTCACATATAAATCTTTACTATATTCAAATCCTAAAAATTTTGCAGTAAGTGTAAAGATAAGGGCGTACCTGTGAGATAATGCATAAACTACCACATTTTCCTTACCTTGTTTATATTCGATGATGAAGGGAAAGGTCTCAATGAATTTGATCCACTTGGCAAGTCTTTTGTTCAACTTTCCTTGTCCCTTCAAGTGCCTCAAGGGTTCATGGTTGGTATGGATGACAAACTCCTTGGGCCAAAGGTAATGTTACCGTGTCTCCAAAGCTCGTACCAATGCAAACATCTCTTTATCATACATAGGATAATTGAGACTCGCTTTAATTAGTTTTTCACTAAAGCAGACAATTAAGTGCCTTTCCTACATCAAAATAGCTCCAATGCCAATTCTTAAAGCATCACATTTAATCTCAAAAGTTTTTGTAAAGTTAGGTAAGGCAAGTAAAGGTGCATAACTCAATTTTTCCTTAATGCAATTAAAAGCCTTATTTTGATCACTACCCCACTTAAAACTCATGTTCTTTCTGATAACCTTAGTAGTGGTGCAACAATGGTGCTAAAGTCCCTAACACCTTACTTTTTCCTCGTCAACCTCAATACCTTTAGCACTCACAACATAGCCAAGAAATGTGACTTGATTAGTATAAAAGGAACATTTTTTCAAGAGTAATGGGTTTTTCATTCATTACAAAGGAATATTGATTCTTGAACCCATCATGTATAACTTATTTCTCAAACTATCATGGCCTTCTTAATAGAATATGACCCACATGCATAAGTATAACATCACATAAAACTTCATCATGGTACCTTTCAATAGAAAATGACATGAGCACTTGCTTATTCACCTTGACTTCAACACTCTCATTCAACCATAGAAGCTTATATGGCCTAAGATGCTTCATAGTAGGTAAATTCAACTTTTTTTATCATAGTTGTGCTAGCAACATTAATGCAACTCCCACCATTAATAATCAGACTATGTACCTTATCTTTGATGAGACACCTCGTCTAAAAGATGTTATCTTATTGCACCTCATTTTCTTCCTTCACTTGCACATTCAATGCTTGCCTTATGACGAGAGCTACCCATTAATCGAATACTCCTCTCCATCACTTTCACCCTCTAATGATGGCACAGAATCATCATCTGATTCTCTTGTAGTTTCAACATCATCGTTACCTCTCAAGATCACTGCACATTTATTCGGACATTGAGATGCAATGTGACCCCTACCCAAACACTTAAAACATTTAACACTTCTATTTTTAGTTGGTAGAGGGTCAAAATTACTTGCATCCTTGTTAGAACCCACATTCTTGTGTTTAGATAGCTCGACTTTGGACTCGTAATTGGCCTTCTCATCCCTTTTACTCTAATTCAACTTCCAAGATGAGGTAGAACCCAAATTTTACCCAAACTGTGTGGAACCTTTCATTTAAGTTGTCTTTCAACTTTCATTGACATGTGCACCATGTGTTCTAATTCCACATAGTGTTACAATTCAACCATGTTAGTTATGTCTCAAATTGTTGTTGCATAGTATTACTTTAGCACAAAATGATTAGGATACCTCACAAAACACTCCCTTATGTGTTTTACTTAATAGAAGAGGTGTCACACTCCCTTGTATTTACACTTTTTATGGCTTTTTCTTAACATGAATTTACACTCTTGCCTTTTACCACTCAAATTTCCACTTTCAGCTCTTTAAGGAACTAAACAAACTAAATCAAGATGATTGATTTTAAACAGAATAAGATAAATGGTGTAGAGTTGAACAAATTAGAGAACAAGGAGTCAAAAAAAATGGAAAAGGATATAAAGTCAAATGAATTTAATGAACTAAATTCACAAAAATTAGAATAGGGGGTTAACACTAGAGGACAAACTTAGATGATATAACAAGAACATAAATGGCAGAATTGGAGTTGAGTAAGAAAACTATATTATTATTATGGCCAATATGACCAAACTGTTTAATTTTTATTAATAACTTAAATTTGATGCCTTTTTTTCTTCTTTTTTCATTCCTTTTTTTCTTTTGGAATTTTTTTTTTCTTTTGCTCAATACAAAACAATAGTAGAATACTTAGTGACAACAATTGGAATTGAAATTAGCATGTTTTGATTGTTATGATCTCAAACAAAAAAGCAAAGTGAGAAGGGTTGCAAACAAAGAGATTGACACTTTTGAATGGTAATGCACTGAATAGACAAACTAAATAGAAATAAATAAATCACAAGGCAGCAAATTGAAGAATTAGTTGATCTAACCTGATTTAGAGTTGGGCTTTGATACCAACTGATGTGAAAAACCCCAAAAGATGTGGCTTAGGGACCCAATGCACACAAGGAATCAAAGAATATCCAAGAAAGCTAAATCAAACTTTAATAACACAAACCTAGGCAATTTAAGAAGGATGTGGATGCCACACTCCAAAAAAGAAAGGAATTGGGAGTGATAAGTCAAGTTGAACACCACAAAAAGAGGTATTTCTTGATAAGTTCTTTAGTTTTTGAAAAAACCGAAGGAGAAAACCTTTGCTTTTTATTTCTCTCAAAGTTTCCTGATGTTCCAGAGTTTACAAAGAGGTGCCTAATTATAGGCAAAGTTAGCAATCCTAAAGAGGCATAAATTCCTATTTAGGACAAATCCTTATTTAGGAGGAATTCCTATCTAGGACAAATTCTTACATAAAAAACTCACTTTTATACAATCATTTATTTAGGATAAACTACTATTTAGGAGTGAATGCTATTACTTAGTCCTAACCCATTAAGTGCTCCAATCATATTAATAAGGCCTTGACTCTCTTCCAAGCTTGAATTCGCACCATTTGTAGTTGGATTGGTCTAAATGTCCTCAATTAGCCCATTTAGTGTTTCTTTGATCTTTTGAGCTCTAACTCGTGTTATTAGGCCTTCTAGAATGTGCAATGGACCTCTTGCATCCTTTAAAGCCTTCCACCCATCCTCTTTAAGGTTCTTATCACATCACCTTCATATCAAAGGGAAAGAATGAAAATTAACAAAATGACTTTTAATGAAGTCCCTACAAAACTATATTATCCTAGACCTACTCCAATCAACCTCTTATTAGAGGAACAATCTAAGTACAATTATGTATAATATGATGGTAATAGTATCGTAGAATGAAATTGTTGTTCCCACAGCCTTGTATGGGTTGTAATTGTTGTCAACTAGGGTTAAGTGTGCAAGAAAGTAAAGCCACATGGAAAGGCAAGAAAGTAAATCCGCCGCGTAAGGGTAAGAACGTAAATCCGCCATGTAAGCCCTATTAGGGTTTCATGGAAGAGAGTATATAAAGGCCTTGGAAGACAAAACTAGGGTAGGGGGCCAACACAATTGAATAAATAGCAACCCTACAACAACCGGCCAAAAGGAAGAGAGAGCAGAAAGGCAAGAGATCAGAAACGACACCACCGGGAGAGCAAACCAGAAACGTCACCCCCGGGAGAGCAAACCAGAACGTGCGACCTCCTGCAAGCAAACCAGAAATGCCTCCTGCAAGCAAACCAGAAACACATCCTCCAAGCAAACCAGAAACACATCCTGCAAGCAAACCAGAAACGCCTCTTGCAAGCAAACCAGAAACACATCCTGCAAGCAAACCAGAAATGCATAACCAGCAAGAGGAGAAATAAGAAACTGACCACCTGGAAGAGAAGACAGCAGACTAGAAGTGTGAGGCAGGCCGAGAGACGTGAACCAGAAAAACCAGTAGCGTGAGGCAGGCTAAGAGACGTGAAACGGCAGACCAGAAGCTTGAGTGCAAGCTGTGAAACCGTGAGACGGTGAAAGCAAGAGTTGTGTGAAACAACCTAGAGAAGGAATTCGGTGAAGCATCGGAAAGAACTCAACGTATTTCCAGATTTCTTCAAAAGAGGTTAAAAAGCGTTGCGGTGAACTTCTAAGCGGCAGTGGAGCAGCCTTTCAATTCAACAGAGGCAAGACAAGCTAGAAGAAGGGTAGACACAGTAAGTGACACTCTTTGTATTGTATTTGCTTAGTAATTTCAATAGTGAAAGGAGCAGAAGATTAAGACATCCATTGTAACTGGAATTCTCAAGTATAGTGGATAGTTTCGGTAAGGGAGAGTCCCTACCACCGGTGGATGTATGTCACGTTGACGGAACCACGTAAATCTCGTGTGTCCTTAATTTGCTTTACGTTCTGTGTTTTGAATTAAGTTGTGAACGCAGCTAAAGTATCAGCCAACCCATAACCTAACGAAGACCTAAACAAGAACATCCGAATCGTCTATTAGGCAAGGTGTCTGAAAGGTGACTTTAGGGACTATTGTGATTAGTAGGTAGCAATAGATCTACCTTAGTCGAATCTGAGAAAGAGTTTGCTTGTAAGAAGAGATTGAAGTTGTTCACTTACCTGCGTATTGACGAGGGCGAAAGTATTAAAGAAGTAGAATACTTTGGCTTAAGTTATCAAAGTTTTAAGGGGTGTGATACTGATTCACCCCCCTCTCAGTATCACAAACTAGTAGATCCTAGGGTGAAGTTGGGAACTTCAGAAATTTAGATGGAATGTTAGAAAATTAGATTCTCATTCTACTCTATTATATGATGATATTTGTTACTGCTATAAAATATAAAGGAGCTAATTCTAACCCCTAAATAGTAAGATTTATAGTAAACTGGGTTTTACTAGACAATTTAAAAGTTGTGAGATTTTTTATTTGTGCAATAAAGTTAAATTTTAAATGTTTAATGTTTAAAAATAAAGCAAAAAATGCAATTTGTTAATAGTGTTAATACACTAATTTTTACAATTACTAATCATTTTATTAGTTCAGCTACCTTATTGGTAGATAAGACATATGGACAACTCATTAATTTAAGGTGTCTGAATCTATCCCACTTTAGGTGATATGAAGATATCTTCTTCTCTAATGTTTTTACTAGGGAAGATAGCCAAAGTATCTTTTGAAAAGAAAATTTTTTATTTGGGTTGCTTACCCTATTTGCTAAAAGAGTAAAAAATAGGTTAAAATCTTATTATAGTGGAGTTATTGATTACTCTATTTACACCTAGAGAGTTAGTTGTTAAAGTGGTAGCTAAAAGAGTTGAACTT
>JAIRCJ010000151.1:18135-43171 GCA_020883675.1 Bruguiera gymnorhiza
CTTTATCTTGAAAATTGGCAAGCATATCTATTTGCCACCTAAGATCTCAAAGAATGGTTGAAGGTTAAAAGTTATAATTATTTTGACTATATTGAAGCATGGAAAAAAGTGCACTAATCACATTTCATTTAGTTCCACAAATAAATAGAGCTAAAAGTAATAAAGTTATTTTACTACCCTCTTATGTCTCATATTGCTCAATGAGTAGTGTTGTGCAGTGTTCCTCACTTTAACCACTTTGTTGTTACTTAAAACTATTCATAAATAATTCTTACTTTATAGGGTAAAGTCAAATGATGTAAGCCCCACTTAAAAAACCAGATTTTAAACTAATTTGGAAATCTTTTTGGGTCATTAGGAAGATTGTATTTAATGAACCAATTTAATTTTCTCTACTTGTCTTCATATAATAGGGCTTTTCCCCCATACTTTCGACCTAAATCAAAGTAATTGGTAGGTTTTCAACCTTTCCATTCTTTTAATTCATGGTAACTAAAGAGATCTATTTAGCTAGTCTTTGGATAAGGAATTTTTCTTACCTTAATTTAGCCAAAGGCCCAATCTATAAAGCCAGAACCAGATCCACTTCTAGATCCTCTTTTTATAGGTTCCAATAGCCACCAAGCCTATTTCAGAAGTATCTATTGATAATATAAGCAATCTTTTACATTATTTTAAGGATACATTTTCATCTTTTAAGATAAAACCATGTTACCCATTAGGGTCTGGAGCTGAGCATAAAAAGTTTATATGCTTAGGAATTAAAGGATATGTGATGGGATTTATCCAAAACTTGCTCATAAGCATCATCACGAAGTTTATCAACTTCTTTTTCTCATACAACTGCCCCTGTAGTTTAGTAAATTAACAACCTTTGTTAGAGACTAAAGCCCTTGTATGAGGTCTTTTACTCATTTTCTAGTTCCCTACAAAAATTCACGAGTTTGGAAATCTAGTAAAGAATTAGAATTTTCCTTTAATAAACTGAATATCAAAGTCAAACATAGAAAGTATTCCTTGCCATCTTGCAAAGATTTTATTTGAAGGAAAGTTTTTAAACATCTTCACTAAAGACATCCTTTGTTGCCTTACAATCAATTCTTAAAGGGAATTTTTGATTCAACATATCACTTTCAAATTTTTGAATACATAGCACAATAACTAAGATTTCCTTTTTTATAGTAAAGTAATTAACTTTACCTTTCTTCCAAACTACTGAAGTGAAACAAACAAGTTGTTCTTTTGAATTAATCCTTTGCTTAAGGATTCCTCCATAACCCTTATCTGATGCATCAATTTCAATTATTTTAAAAGTATCAGGATGAGGAAGAGTTAAACATGGCAATTTTTTGGTTTTTAATTTTATTTTCTTAACTACCTTAGTATGCACATCCACCCATTCAAGAGGATTTTCTTTGATCTTTCAAATAAAGACTTAGCTTCATAAGCTAATTACTTATAAAATTCTGAAATATAATTTAAACATCTTAAAAACCTTTACAATTGTTGCTTTTCTCCAATTTCATTAGGAAATTTAGAGGCAAACTCGATTACTCAGTCAATAGGAATAATAATATCATTTTCAATGAAGTGACCAAGTAATCTAACTCTGGTTTGGAATAACTTCATCTTTTTCACTAATATGACTAATCCAACTTTCTCAATAACCTTTGAAAATAGGTTTAAATGCTTAAAATTTTTTTCTATTACATTAGAGAATACTAACACATCATTAATATAAATAATAGTAAATGTTGTATAAGTATTAAATATTTCATTCATAATCTTTTGGAATTTAGAGGGTACATTTTTTAACTAAAAAAGCATTATATAGCAATATAATGCCTAAATGGTACTGTAAATGTTGTTATATATTTATCTTTTTTATAAATCTAGAGCTACTAATAACCAGATTTCTTATAAAATTTTGAAAATACTTAGGCTTCATAAAGCCTATTAAGCAAATCTTTCTTATTAGGTATAGGAAACCTAATCCATCTTAAGGTCTTATTTAAAGGTTTGTAATTAATAACTAATTTTGGAACCCCTCATACCACTTCTACAGCATTTTTAACATAAAATGCTAGGCAACTCTAAGAGCTATTACTTTTTTTAATAAGCCCTTTTCTTTAAGAGATCATTTATTTCTTTTTTACAGATCTTTAAATGCATTGTCCTTATGACTATGAGTCAGGCCTTAGTAGGAATTTGACTTTCATTAAAAGTTGCTTCATATAACAATTCTATCACATGTTTTTTCCTATTCCAAAAGGCAATGGAAATCTCTACATAGACTACTAATGTTTCTAACCTTTTTTGAATTTCCTATATCCTAACTTGAATAACAAGAGTATTAATTTTTTCTTATAAGTGTTTATTTTTAAATTAATTTTGAAGAGATTGAATAAATCTCTCTTTTCTTCTTCTTGTTTTTGGAAGTAATTCTGTCTCCCTATATTGAGGAGTAGATATAAATTTAAAAATAATAAGTTTTCCATCTATTTATGAGGAAATACCTTTATCATAAATCTCCTTGATAGGATACAACATATACAAGAAAGGATTTTCTAAAATAACATCTTTTAATAGGTTTTTAACAAGTATAAATGGAATTTCAATACAAATTCTTTCATTACATATAGCAACTTGAGAAAGTTTATATTTAATAATAAGCTTGCTTTTGTTGGTACTATTTAACACTTCTGTTGTTTTTGAAAAATATCTTGAAGGAACTATCGTTTTATTAATATAGTTCATATCAACACTTGAATCTATTAAGGTTACTGTAGAAGAGATATATTCTTTATTGACTACTACAGAAATCTAAGTATGCCATTTATGGGTAATAACCATATCAATTAGGTTGACATATTGAAGGGTGCTTAATTCTTCTTTTAAAGAAGTACTCAGAGTATTAGAAGGATCTTTGTCTTTTTTGGTCACAGATTCCAATATTGATACTTTTTCTTTCAATCTTTTTATCTCAACTTTTAGCTGATTAATTTCAGCTTTAAGTTCTCTAATAGAAAGTTCTATTGTTGTTTTTCTAATTTTTAGACTAGAATGGTTATTTCTAACTCTTTGAATAACAATTTTTAAATTGTAATCTTCCTCAAGTTCTTTAATAGTAGCCTCATTTTGAGATAGATGAAGATATTTTTCTAACTTTTCTCTTTTTTCTTTTGGATCTATAATCTTATCAATAAGATCCAATATTAGATTATCTTCTTTTATAAGGACTAATAAGTTGTTCCTTTTATATAAAATTTGATAATAGTTGCATCGACTGTCACAACTATTATCAAATTCTTCTTTAGAGGAAGTCTCTTCCTTAAGTAAGTCTACCTCTAACTCTGACTCCTTAGATTTATCTTTTGATAAGAAGATATGTGCATTAATGACCTTTTAAGATCTTCATCTACTAATAATTCTTAAATTTTCTGTTTCATTTTACATTTATTAGAATAATACCTTATTATCTGCATTTATAACAAACAATCATTTTTTTTTCTTTTCTATGAAATAGACCTTTTCTTTTCTTTTGATTTTCCTTTTCCATAAAAGGATTTCTTTTGAGGTATGATTTTCTTAAATTTTTTATGATATCTCATAGATGGATAACCCATTTGTTCACAAAAAGTCTCCTAAGGCTTTTTTGCCATAAGGCTTTTCATTCTGCAATTGCCTATGTAGTTTTATTTCATTACAAAGTTTAACTCCTTCAGTTACCATTTTAGCAACTAATTCTTTATATGTGTAACTAGAGTTATCAATAACTTCACCATGATAGGATTTTAACCTATTTTTTACTCTTTTAGAAAACATGGTAGGTAACATAGACAAAAACTTCCCTTTCCAAAAAAAAACTCTGGCTATCTTCCCTAGTAAAAACTTTAGAGAAGAAGACATCTTTGTACCACCTAAAATGGGATAAATACAGACATCTCAAATTAATGAGTTGTTCATATGCCTTGTCTACCAATAAGATGGCTAAACCAATAAAATGATTAGTAATAATATAAATTAGTGTATTAACACTATCAAATGTTTGCATGCCTTGTTCTATTTTAATAAAATTAAATATTTGAGTTTTACCTTCATTTGTTAAATAAAAATCCCACCAGCTTTTAAACTATCCAGTAAATCCATTTATTATAAATCTTGCTATGTGAGATTCAGAATTACCTCCTTTAATTTTTGCAGCAGTAGCGAACATCTTTACATAATGTAGTAGGATGAAATTTTGATTTTCTAATATTCCATCTAAATTCCATTCTACGATGTTGCTACCATTGTATTGTACATAATTGTACTCAAATTGTTCCTCTAATAAGAGGTCAACTAGGTTAAGCCTAGGATAATACAATTTTGCAGGGAGTTTACTAAAAGTTATCTTATTATTTTCCATATTTTCCATTTATTAAAAGGTGATGAATATTTTTGACTTGGGTTTTGTTCTGATAAGAACATTTCTTGAATTTTCTCCACATAATCTTTAGCCTCTATTTCTTCTTCTGTAATTTCTTCCTCTTTTCCTGATACAAGAGTATCTTTTTCTTTTAATCCTAAGTTTTTAACTTTAATTATTTCATCGACTAATTCTATTTTTTTCAAAATTTTTACCTGAAATATTGTAATTTATTTCCTCTAATGACATGTTTTTTCCATTTTTAGTTTCACCAAAAGTTTCAGAGTTTTCTAAGCTACCTCTTCTATCTTTTCTTCAATTCTATTAGACTAATTTCCAATAGATTAAAGATAAAGATTAGTAGAGTTTTCTTGCTCCATAATAACACTAGTAGGGGATACCTCTTTATAAGGTGAAATTATAACTTCACGATCTTTTATTTTTATACTTTAATTAAAAGCAAGTTGGTGAATACTATTAACCCTTTTTCCTTTATGTATTCTTGATATGCTTTTTCAAGAACCATGCATTCCTAGGGGGTACAGTAATTAAGGAAAGGTTTTTTTTTTGTTTTGTTTTTTTTAAGTTTATACACCTTTTCCATATAAGTGAATATGTCTAATGGCCCCATTTGATTATTATATATCTTATGGCATTTACACCATACTTCTCGTTCTTTTTCATTAAAGGTCATGAAAAAACTATTTTCTTTTTATACTATTTTCATAAGAGTAAAATAACTCTCTTACTTTTTTGTCTATCTCATTAACTATTTCTAGGACATAAACACTCCTATCTTCATCCTGATATCCCATATCAAAGAGAGGAGACCTAGGCCTAGGAACCTGACCAAGTGTGTCTAGTGGTTCATTAACCATAGAAGCAGAAGTTAATGGAGGAAAGTCAACTTTATACTAGGGTTGATGATGCAGAAAACCCTATAACACATGGATTAGGGACCCAACACATACAAAGAATCAATAAATATCCAAGAAAGCTAAATTAGACTATAGTAACACAAACCCTAGACCTAACATTCAAAGGAGCATGAAGCTAGGGTATTTAAGAAGGATATGAATGCTACATTCCAAAAAAGAAAGGAATTGGGAGTGATAAATCAAGTTGAACGCCATAAAAAGAGGTACTTCTTAATAAGTTCTTTAATTCTCAAAACAACCAAAGGAGAAAACTCATGCTTTTTATTTCTCTCAAAGTTGTTTGATCTTCTAGAGCTTACAACAAGGTGTCTATTTATAGGCTAAGATAGTAATCCTAAAGAGGCATAAAATCCTATTTAAGACAAATCCTTATTTAGGAGGAATTCCAATGTAGGAAAAATTCTTACACAGAAAACTCACTTTCATACAATCACTTATTTAGGATAAACTAATATTTAAGAGTAAATGTTATTACTTAGTCTTGACCTATTAAGTACTCCAATCATATTAATAAAGCCTTAACTCTCTTCCAAGCTTGAATTCACACCATTTGTAACTGGGTTGACTTGAATATCCTCAAGCAGCCCATTTAGTGCTTCTTTCATCATTTTGGCTCTAGCTTATGTTATTAGGCCTTTTAGAATGTGCAATGGACCTCTTGCATCCTTTGAAGCCTTCCATCCATCATCTCTAAGGTTCTCATTAGTTGACTAACTTATGCTCTTATTCTTCTAATACGTTCCAACTTAGTGATTGGTATTAAGTAGGTAAAAAATCTAGGTTTAACCTTTCTTTTCCCTTTTCGAGGTTTAACCTCACACTTTTAGATGGACCAAATTGGATTTTGACATCCCCATATTGGAATTCAATTACTTCTTCCACTTGTCTATTATTTTATTTAACAGGTTCAACAATTTTTTCTAATACCTATTTTTTTGGGTAATTTAACCTAATCCCAAGCTATTATTTTAGGAATCATTACATTAGTCAAAAATAATGTAGTAGTCCTTTTATCAGCATATCTTATTGGAATCTCTTTAATTCCTAGGACAATGGTGTTCATAACCTTATAATTTATTGTGTAAATAAGAATTAGATTTTTTGAAGCAGGCATCATATCAAATCTTTCAATTTTACTATCCAAACATAAAGTGTGCACTTAGAGTGGATTTAATTACTCCTAATAAGGAGTCATGGAAATGATTATATCTTTTATCTCTAATACATATAATTGCTGAGTTATTTAAAAATAGTGTAGTAGCAAATTTTAATACTACTTGCACCATTCCTATATGGATAAATTTATACTTTTATTAGTGTGAGCTAATAATAAGCTCCTAAAATAGCAAAAAGAAATCATTATAATCCTAAGTTAAGGGTAAAGGTTTTTCAATAGTTTTAATGCCACAATCAACCTTAGAAAAGAAACTTCCTTATTTATAAACCTAGGAAGAAGATGAAGAAGGAAGAGTCTAGCTTTGTAAGTAATTATTATCCAAATTTTCACTAATTACTATTTCTTTATTCCTAGAAAAATTATCACATCTAAATAATCTATCAAGACTTAGCCTATCCATGCCTCATTATATCACTATCAATATCTTAAGCTACAACCCTACATGCATAAATACAACTAATACGGGTACAAAGGCAATGCCTCTAAGGGTTTCAAGAATGAGTCATAGATAAGTTTAAACTTTGAATTATTTAAAAGATCAATATTCCTCTAGGAACCTTGGCTCTAATAACATTCTTGCCATGATAGCACAGAATCACACACAGAGATGTATAGAACATGTATAGAAACAAACTAATGAAAGGACGATAATAAAGGCTAGAAGAGAATACTTACAAAAATAAAACATTCATTGAACAACAAATTTTTGAACACATAGCACAATAGTTAAGATTTATTTTTTAATAGTAGAGTAATTAACTTGACCTCTCTTCTAGTGATGTAGAAAACCCCAAAAAACATGGCTTAGGGACCCAATGCACACAAAGAATCCAAGAACAGCCAAGAAAGCTAAATCAGACTTTAATAACACAAACCCTAAACCTAACATTCAAAGGAACATGAACCTAGGGTATTTAAGAAGGATATGGATTTCACACTCTAGAAAAGAAAGGAATTGGGAGTGATAAGTCAATTTGAACACCACAAGAAGAAGTACCTCTTGATAAGTTCTTTAGTTCTAAAAAAGAAATCAAGGGAGAAAAACCCTTGCTTTCTATTTCACTCAAAAGAAATATGATTTTCCAGAGCTTACAAGGGGTGCCTATTTATAGGCTAAGATAGCAATCCTAAAAAGGCACAAATTCCTACTTAGGACAAATCCTTATTTGACAGGAATTCCTATCTAGGGACAAATTCTTACATAGACAATAAACTCCTATTTAGGAATGAATTACTTAGCCTTGACCCATTAAGTACTCCAATCATATTAATAAGGCCTACACTCTCTTTCAAGCTTGAATTCACACCATTTGAAGTTTGATTGGCCTAAATGTCCTCAATTAGCCCATTTAGTGCTTCTTTCATCTTTCTGGCTCTAGCTCGTGTTATTAGGTCTTCTGAAATGTGTAATGGACCTCTTAAATCCTTTGAAGCCTTCCACCCATCACCTCTAGGATTCTCATCATTCCTCCTCTCCTTGAAAGGATTTGTCCTCAAATCATCACCTTATTTATACTTGATGATGTAGGGAAAGGTTTGAATGAATTTGATCCCTTCTTTCTTTTGTTCCTTTTCTTTTCTTTTTCTCTTTTTTTGTTGCTTTTTTTATTTCTTTTCTTTTGCTCAACACAAAACAATAGTAAAATACATAGACACAACAATTGGGATTGAAATTAGCACATTTTTGATAGTTATGATCTCAAATAAACAAGTAAAAGAAAAGGATTGTAAACAAACAAATTAGTGCATTTGAATGGTAATGCACTTAATAGACAAACTAAATAAAAATAAATAAATCACAAGGTAGAAATTTGAAGAATGAGTTGATTCAACCTGATTTAGAGCTAGGCTTTGATACCAACTAATGCAGAAAACCCCAAAAAGACGTGGCTTAGGGACCTAATGCACATAAAGCATCCAAGAACAACTAAGAAAGCTAAATCAAACTTTAATGACATAAACCCTAGACCTAACATTCAAAGGAACATGAACCTAGGGTATTTAAGAAGGATATGGATGCTACACTCCAAAAAAGAAAGGAATTGGGAGTGATAAGTCAATTTGAATGCCATAAAAAGAAGTACCTTTTGATAAGTTTTTTAATTCTCAAAAGAACCTAGGGAGAAAAACCCTTGCTTTCTATTTCACTCAAAAGAAGTTTGATTTTCCAAAGCTTACAAGGGGTGCCTATTTATAGGCTAAGATAGCAATCCTAAAGAGGCATAAATTCCTACTTAGGACAAATCCTTATTTAAAAGGAATTCCTATCTAGGGACAAATTCTTACACAAATAATAAACTCCTATTTAGGAATGAATGCTATTACTTAGCCTTGACTTGTTAGGTACTCCAATCATATTAATAAGACTTGGACTCTCTTTCAACCTTGAATTCGCACCCTTTAAAGCTTGGTTGGCCTAAACATCCTTAATCAGCCCATTTAGTGCTTCTTTCATCTTTTTGGCTCTGGCTTGTGTTAGTGAGCCTTCTGGAATGTGCAATGGACCTCTTGCATCCTTTGAAGCCTTCCACCCATCACCTATAAGGTTCTCATCATCTAGATTCTTGAAGTGAAACAAACAAGCTATTCTTTTGAATTAATCCTTTGCTTAAGGATTCCTCTATAACCCTTATCTAATGCATCAATTTCAATTATTTTAAAGTATCAAGATGAGGAGGAGTTAAACATGACAATTTATTGGTTTCTAATTTTATTTTCTTAACTACCTTACTATGCTTATCTACCCATTCTGGAGGATTTTTCTTTGATCTTTCAAATAAAGGCTTAGCATCATACGCTAATTACTTATAAAATTTTGAAATATAATTTAAACATCCTAAAAACCTTTGCAAAATTTTTGCTTTTCTCCAATTTCATTAGGAAATTTAGAGGTAAACTCAATTACTCAGTCAATAGGAATAATAGTACCATTTTCAATGAAGTGACTAAGGAATCTAACCCTGGTTTGGAAGAACTTCATCTTTTTAGCTAATACAGCTGATCTAACTTTTTCAATAACCTTTAAAAATAGGTTTAAATGCTTGAAACATTGTTCTATTGTGTTAAAAATGCTAACATATCATTAATATAAATAATAGTAAATGTTGTATAAATATTAAATATTTCATCCATAATCTTTCGAAATTTAGAAGGTGCATTTTTTAACCCCAAAGGCATTACATTCCATTCATAATGCCCAAATGATACAAAATGTTGTTTTAGATTTATCTTTTTTGTGAATTTGGATTTGCTAATAACTAAATTTCATATTAAATTTTGAAAATACTTAGGTTTCATAAAGCTTATTAAGCAAGTCTTTCTTATTAGGTACAGGATACCAAATACGTCTTAAGGTCTTATTTAAAGGTTAGTAATTAATAACTAATTTTTGAACCCCTCATTCCACTTCTATAGCATTTTCAATATAAAATGTTAGGCAACTCTAAGGGCTGTTACTTTTTCTAATAAGCCCTTTTCCTATTCCAAAAGGTAGTAGGAATCTCTGCAAAGACTACTAATGTTTCTAACCTTCTTTAATTTTCTATATCCTAACTTAAATAACAAAGTATTAATTTTTTCTTGTAAGTGTTTATTTTTACTTCATTTTGAAGAGATTGAATAAATCTCTCTTTTCTTCTTATTGTTTTTTGAAGTAAATTTGTGTCCTTATATTGAGGAGTAGATATAAATTTAAAACTAATAAGTTTTCCATCTATTTTTGAGGAAATCCCTTTATCACTAATCTCCTTGATATGATACAACATATATAGAAAAGGATTTCTCAAAATAATGTCATATGACAGGTTTTTAACTAGTAAAAATGAAATTTCAATACAAATTCCTTCATTGTATAAAGCAGCTTGAGATAATTTAGATTTAATAATAAGCTTGCTTTTGTCTATAGTGTTTAACACTTCTATTGTTTTTGAAAAGTATTTTGAAAGAACTATCCCTTCATTAATAAAGTTCATATTAGCACTTGAATCTATTAAGGCTACTATAGAAAAATATATTCTTTATTGACTACTACACTAATTTGACTATGTCATTTATTGGTAATAACCTTATCAATTAGGTTGACATATTGGAGAGTACTTAATTCTTCTTTTAAAGAAGTACTTGGAGTATCAGAAGAATCTTTATCCTTTTTGGTCATGATTCCAGTACTAATACTCTTTCTTTCAATCCTTTTATCTTAATTTTTAACTAACTAATTTCAAATTTAAGCTTACTAATAGAAGGTTTTGTTGCTATTTGTTTAGTTTTTTAACTAGAATGGTTATTTCTAACTCTTTGAATAATAGTTTTTAAACTGTAATCTTTTTTTGGTTCTTTAACCCTAGTCTCATTTTGAGATAGATGAAAATATTTTTTTAACTGTTCTTTTTTTTCTTTTGCATTTATAACAAATAATTGTTTGCTTTTTGCATTTATAACAAATAATCATTTTCTTTTTCCTTTTCTGTGAAATAGGCCTTTTTTTTCTTTCGATTTTTCTTTTTCATAAAAAGATTTCTTTTGAGGTATGTGTTTATAACTCTTTTTCTTAAATTTTTTAGGATATCTTTTTGGTGGATAACCCATTGTATTGTACATAATTGTATTCAAATTGTTCCTCTAATAAGAGGTTAACTAAGGTAGGTCTACGATAATACAATTTTGTACTTAGATTGTTTAATGCTACTTGTAACATTCCAATATGAATAAATTTATACTTTTATTGGTGTGAGCTAATAAACTCCTAAGATAACAGAAAAAAATGATTATAACCCTAAGTTAAGGGTAAAGTTTCTTTAATAGTTTCAATAACATAATCAATCTTAGAAAAGAAACTTCCTTGCTTATAAACCTAGGAAGAAGATAAAGAAGGAAGAGTTCAATTTTGTAAGTAATTATTATCTAAATTTTCAATAATTACTATTTCCTTATTCCTAGAAAAACTCTCACTTCTAAATAATCTATCAAGTCTTAACCTATCAATGTCTCATTATATCACTATCAACATCTTAAGCCACAACCCTACATGCTCAATCACAACTAATACAAGTAGAAAGGTAGCACAACTTAGGGTTTTAATAATGAGTCACAGATAAGTTTAAACTTTGAATATTTAAAAGATCAATAGTCCTTTAGAAACCTTGGCTTTAAAACCATTCTTGTCTTAATAGCATAGGATCAAACACAAAGATGTATAAAACATGTATAGAAATACACAAATGAAAAGAAGTTAATAAAGGCAAGAAAAGGATACTTATAGAAATAAAGCTTTCATTAAACACCAAATGTTGTCACAAGTTTTTGTTACAAAGGGGGGAGGAGAGGAGGAGAGATTACAAAAGAGGGAGGGAGAAGCAAATTAGACTCTACCTCCCTTAGCCTATGAGAGGTCTACTTATACATGAAAAAAAGTGATAACCATCATAGGAGGAATTTAGCTTTTTAAGTGGAATGCTCCATTATTTTCCACTATCCTCCACTTGTACTAAAGTAGCTTTATTAAAGTTGGCCCATTTCATCTTGTCCACCAAAAGTGGTTTTGTCTTTCTTCTCTTCATAACTTATATGGGTCTTGAGAATCTTGCATAATTCCATCATTGAGGTGCTTTTTGACTACTTTTTGCTTGGTCGGCTTGACTGTCTTCATCAAGTTAAAGCAAATTAGCCTTCATTTCTAATAACCTCTCTTTTGATATAGATTAGATTAAAGTCTTTAATATCTCCTCAAGACTAGTGGGAGTCAACTTTGGTGGTGGAGCCTTAGGTCCATTTATTCAAATAATTCCTTTTCCTCTATAGACTCCATCATCAAAAAAGTCAAAATTTTCCCATCATTGGATATTAATCTGTCTTGCAACCCATGACACATGTTTAATGTCTACATCTAAGATATTAGCTTGGTTAGCCATAATGGTATAGTTCCATTTAATAATCCATAGAACACGATACCAGGTTGCAAATATTAATAAGGGGTCTTTAACTTCTTTGTTTGCTATGCAAAATTGTTTATAAATAGTTCTTACTTTAAGAGGTAAAGTCAAATAATGTAAGCCTTACTTTAAAAAACCAGGTTTTAAACCAATTTAGGAATCTTTTTGGGTCATTCAGAAGATGTATTTGAATGAAATAACTGAATTTTCTCTTCCTATTTTCATATAATAGGGCTTTTTCCCAAGCTTCAATATAATTGAAGTACTTGTAGGTTTTAACCTCTCACCATTCTTTTAATTTGCGGTAACCAAAGAGATCAGCCTACCATTCTTTAAGATAAAGAATTTTCTTTACCTTAAATTTAGCATAGGCCTAATCTTTAAAGCCATAACCAGATCCACTTCTAAATCATCTTTCTATAGGTTTAATAGCCACCAAGCTATTTTGTGAAGTATCTATTAATAATACAGGCAATCCTTTACATTAGTTTAAGGATGCATATCATCTTTAAGATAAGATAGTGCAACCTGATTAGGTCTGAGCTGATTATAATTATTTTCAATAACACATAAAAGTTTATATGCTTAGGAATTAAAGGATAAGTGATGGATTTATCCAAAACTCGCTTATAAGCATCATCACAAAGTTTATTAACTTCTTTTTCTTATGCAACTGCATGTTTAGCTAGTGAATTAACTGACTTTGCTGGGAATTAAGGCCTTTGCATAAGAGGCTTTTTTACTCATTTTCTAGTTCCTTGTAAAAATTCATGACTTAGCAAATCTAGTAAAGAATTAGAATTTCCTATAATAAACTCAATATCAATGTCAAACACATAAATTATTTCTTGCCAACTTGTAAAGATTTGTTTGGAGGTGAGGTTTTTAACATCTTTATTAAGGACATCCTTTGTTGCCTTATGATCAATTCTTAAAAAGAATTTTTTATTTAACAAATCACTTTAAAAATTTTTAATACGTAGCACAATAGTTAAAATTTCTTTTTAATAGTAGTGTAATTAACTCTAGCTCCTTTCCAAACTCATAAAGTGAAATGAACAAATTGTTCTTTTCAATTAATCCTTCACTTAAGAATTCCTCCATAACCTTTACCTAATGCATTAGTTTCAACTATTTTAAAAGTATCCGGATAAGGAAGAGTTAAACATGGCAGTTCTTTGGTTTTTAATTTTATTTTCTTAACTACCTTAGTATGCTCATTAATCCATTCAGGAGGATTTTTCTTTTATTTTTCAAATAAAGGCTTAACATCATAAGCTAATTACTTATAAAATTCTAAAATATAATTTAAACATCCTAAAAACCTTTACAATTGTTGCTTTTCTCTAATTTCATTAGGAAATTTAGAGGCAAACTTGATTGCTCAGTCAATAGGAATAATAACACCATTTTTAATGAAGTGACCAAGGAATCTAACCTTGGTTTGGAATAACTTCACTTTTTAACTGAAATGGTTAATTCAGCTTTTTCAATAACCTTTAAAAATAAGTTTAAATACTTAAAATATTTTTCTATTGTGTTAAAGAATATTAACACATCATAAATATAAACAATAGTAAATGTTGTATAAGTATTAAATATTTCATTCATAATTTTTTAAAATTCAGAGGGTGCATTTTTTAACCCTAAAAGCATTATATTCCATTCATAATGCTCAAATGGTACTATAAATGTTGTTTTATATTTATCTTTTTTGTGAATCTAGATTTGCCAATAACTAGATTTCATATCAAATTTTGAAAATACTTAAGCTATATAAGGCCAATTAAGCAAAATTTTCTTATTAGGTATATGATACCTAATCTATCTTAAGGCTTTATTAAAAGGATTGTAATTAATAACTAATCTTGGAACCCCTCATTTCACTTTTACAACAATCTCAACATAAAATGATAGGCAACTCTAGAGGCTATTACTTTTTCTAATAAACTCTTTTTTTAGGAGATCATCTATTTCTTTTTAATAAATCTCTAAATACCTTGTCCCCATGGCTATGGATTGGGTCTTAGTAGGAGTTTGACTTTTATTAAAAGTCGCTTCATATGACAGTTCTACCATATATTTTTTCCTATTCCAAAAGGTAGTACGAATCTTTGCATTTCTAACCTTTATTTGTATTTCTTGTATCCTAACTTGAATAACAAAACTATTATTTTTTTCTTGTAAGTGTTTTTTTTTCTTCATTTTGAAGAGATTGAATAAATTTCTCTTTTCTTCTTATTGTCTTTTGAAGTAAATCTATGTCTCTATATTAAGGAGTAGATATAAATTTAAAAATAATAAGTTTTCCATCTATTTTTAAGGAAATCCCTTTATCACTAATTTCCTTGATAGGATACAACATATGCAAGAAAGGATTTCCAAAAATAATGCCTTATGATAGGTTCTTAACTAGTATGAATCAAATTTCAATACAAATTCTTTCATTGCATAAAGCATCTTGAGATAGTTTATGTTGAATAATAAACTTGCTTGTGTTAGCAGTGTTTAACACTTTTATTATTTTTGACAAGTATTTTGAAAAAACTATCCTTTCATTAATATAATTTATATCAGCAATAGAATTTATTAAGGCTACAATAGAAAAGATATATTTTTTATTAACTATTACAGTCATCTGAGTATTCCATTTATGGGTAATAACCCTATCAATTAGGTTGACGTATTAGACAATGTTTAATTCTTCTTTTTAAGAAGTACTTGGAGTATCAGAAGGATCTTCATCCTTGTTGGTCATGGATTCTAGTATTGATACTCCTTTCAATCCTTTTATCTCAATTTTTAGCTGATTAATTTTAGCTTTAAGCTCTCCAATGGAAGGTTCTATTGTTGTTTTTCTAGTTTTTGAACTAGAATGATTATTTCTAACTCTCTAAATAACAGTTTTTAAATTGTAATCTTCCTTTAGTTCTTTAGCCTTTGTCTTATTTCAAGATAAATGAAGATATTTTTCTAACTATTCTCTTTTTCCTTTTGGATTTGTAATCTTGTCAATAAGATCTAATGTCAGATTATCTTATTTTGTAAGAACTAATAAGTCATTACTTTTACATAAAACTTGATAATAGTTGCATTGACCGTCACAATAATTATTATATTCTTTTTCGAAGGTAGTCTCTTCCTTAAGTAGATCTACCTCTAATTATAATTCCTTATATTCGTCTTCTAATAAGAAGATATGCATTAATGACCCTTTAAAGTCTTCATCTATGGATAATTCTTGAATTTTCTGTTTCATTTTACATTTATTAGAGTAATGCCCTATCTTTCCACATTTATAACAAACAATTGTCTTATTTTTCTTTTTTTGTGGAATAGGCCTATTCTTTTCTTCTGATTTTCCTTTTTCATAAAAGGATTTCTTTTGAGATATGGGTTTATGATTAGAACCTTAGAGGTGATGGGTGGAAGGCTTCAAAGGATGCAAGAGGTCTATTGCATATTCCAAAAAGCCCAATAACACAAGCTAGAGCGAGAAAGATGAAAGAAGTACTAAATGGGCTGATTAAGGACATTCAGACCAACCATGTTTCAAATGGTGTGAATTCAAACTTGAAAGAGAGTCCTTGACATATTAATATAATTGGAGTACCTAATGGGTCAAGGCTAAGTAATAGCATTCATTCCTAAATAGGAGTTTATTGTCTGTATAAGAATTTGTCCCTAGATAGGAATTCCTCCTAAATAAGGATTTGTCCTAAGTAGGACTTTGTTCCTCTTTAGGATTGCTATCTTAGCCTATAAATAGGCACACCTTGTAAGCTCTAGAAAATCAAACAATTTTGAGTGAAATAGAAAGTAAGGGTTTTTCTCCCTCGGTTCTTTTGAGAACTAAAAAACTTATCAAGAGGTACTTCGTCTTGTGACATTCAAATTGACTTATCACTTTTAATTCCTTTCTTTTCTGGAGTGTGACATCCATATTCTTCTTAAATACCCTAGTTTCATGTTCCTTTGAATATTAGGTTTAAGGTTTGTGTTATTAAACTTTGATTTAGCTTTCCTAGCTGTTCTTTGAATCTTTGTGTGCGTTAGGTCCCAAGCCACGTCTTTTTGGGGTTTTCTGCATCAGTTTATAACCCTTTTTCTTAAATTTTTTAGGATATCCCATGAGTGGATAACCCATTTGTTCACAAAAGTCTGCTAAGATTTCTTTTGCCTTAAGTTTCTTCATTTTGCAATTGCCTATATAGTTTTATTTATTATAAAGTTTAACTCCTTCAGCTACCACTTCAACAACTAATTCTCCATATATGTAACTAGAGTAATCAATAACTCTAGCATGATAGGATCTTAAACTATTTTTTACTCTTCTAGAAAATAGGGTAGGTAACCTAGACAAACTTCTCTTTCCAAAAAGTACTTTGGCTATCTTCCCTAGTAAAAACTTTAGAGAAGAAGATATCTTTTTACCACATAAATTGGGACAGATCTGGACACCTTAAATTAATGAGTTGTCATATATTTTGTCTACCAATAAAGTGGCTGAACCAATAAAATGATTAGTAATAGTATAAATTAGTGTATTAACACTATCAAATATTTGCACGCCTTGATCTATTTTAATAGTATTAAATATTTGAGTTTTAGTTTCATTTGTTAAATAAAAATCTCACCAGTTTTTAAACTGTCTAGTAAATCCATTTGTTATAAATCTTGTTATTTGGGGTTTAGAATTACCTCTCTTAATTTTTATAGTGGTAACAAACATCATCATATAATGTAGTAGAATGAAAATATGAGTTTTTGATATTCCATCCAAATTCCATTATATGATGTTGCTACTATTGTATTGTACATAATTGTACTCAAACTGTTCCTCTAATAAGAGGTTAATTAGGGTATGTTTAGGATAATTCAATTTTGCAAGGACTTTATCAAATGTCATTTTATTAATTTCCATACTTCCTTCTTACCAAAAGGTGATGGATCTTTTTGACCTAAGTTTTGTTTTAATAAGAACATTCTTGAATTTTCTCCACATATTCTCCAACCTCTATTTCTTCTTCTGTAATTTCTTCCTCTTTTCCTAATACAGAAGTGTCCTTTTCTTTTAATCCTAGATAGTTTAACCTTTTAATTATTTCAACTACTTTTGTTTTTTTAGGATTTTTACCTAACATATTGTAATTTATTTCCTCTCATGACATGGGTTTGAACAAAACCCTTTTTTCCATTTTCAGTTTTACCAAACATTTTGGAGCTTTATGAACTACTTCTTTTATCTTTTCTTCAACTCTATTAAGTTGATTTCCTATAGATTGAAGATAAAAATTAGAATAATTTTCTTACTCCATAATAACACCAATAGAGGGTACCTCTTTATATGGTGAAGATATAACTTCACGATCTTCTATTTTTTATATTTAAATGTAGTGTAGGTGGGTGAATGCTATTAACACTTTTTTCTTAAATTTATACACCTTTTCCATGAAAGTGAATATATTTACTGGCTCCTTATGAATGGTATCAGAGCCAAGGTTCCTAGAGGAATATTGATCTTCTAAATGATTCATAGTTTAAACTTATTTGTGACTTATTTTTGAAACCCCAATTTGGACTGACTTTTTACCCGTGTTAGCTTTGTTTAAGTGTAAAGGGTTATGGCTTAAGATGTTTACAGTGATAGAATGAGGCATTGATAGGTTAAGACCTAATAGATTATTTAGAATTGATAGTTTTTGTAAGTGTAATGAAATAGTAATTAGTGAAAATTTAGATAATAATTATTTACAAAACTGGACTCTTCTTCCTTCATCTTCTTCCTAGGTTTATAAACAGGAAAGTTTCTTTTCCAAGGTTGATTATGTTATTCAAAATGTTAAAGAAGCTTTAACTTTAACTTAGGGTTATAATGATTTCTTTTTGCTATTTTAGGAGCTTATTAGCTCACACCAACAAAAGTATAAATTTATCCATATTGAAATGGTACAAGTAGCATTAAAACTTGCCACTATACTGGGTTTAAATAATTTGGCAGTTATATATGTTAGAGATAAAAGATATAATCGTTTCCAAGACTCCTTATTAGGAGTAATTGAATTCACTCTATGTGATGGAACTATTTAGTTCTCTTGTTTCCCTAATTTTACTCAATCACTATCAGATCCAAATTTGATGCATGCTTTATATTTAGATATTAAAACTACAAGATTTGATATGATGTCTACTTTGGAAAATCTAATCCTTATTTATAGGATACATTATAAATTTATGAATACCTCTCTCCTAGGAATTAAAGAGATTCCAGCAAGGTATGTTGATAAAGGGACTACTACATTATTTTTGACTAATAGGTCAAAATCTAATGTAATGATTCCTAAAACAGTAGCTTGGGATTAGGTTAAATTACCTAAAAAATGGGTATTAGAAAAAGTTATTGAACCTGTTAAATAAGTTAATAGACAAGTAGAAGAAGTAATTGAATTCCAAGATAGGGATGTTGAAATTTGATTTGCTTCTACTTCTACTTCTATGGTTAATGAACCATTAGACATGCCTAGTCAGGTTCCTAGGCCTAGGTCTCCTTCTGCCTCTGATATGGGATATTAGGATGAAGATGGAGTCTCTATGTCTTAGAAATAGTTGATGAGATAGACGAAAAAGTAAGAGAGCTATTTTACTCCCCTAAAAAAAGTATAAAAAGAAAATGGTTTTTATGACCTTTAATGAAAAAGAACAAGAAGTATGATATAAATGTCATAAGATATATAATAATAAAATGGAGCTGGTAGACATATCCATTTATACGAAAAAGGTGTATAAACTTAAGAAAAAACCTTTCTTAAATTTTTTTACCCCTAAGAAATGTATGGTTCTTGCAAATGCATATCAAGAATAAATTACAAGAAAAGGAAAAAGGGTTAATAGTATTCACTAACCTACACTTAATTTAAGTGTAAAAATAGAAAATTGTGAAGTTATAGTTTCACCATATAAAGAGGTACCCTTTACTGGTACTATTATGGAGTAAGGAAATTATACTAATCTTTATGTTCAATCTATATGACATTTGGTGCTATTATGGATTAAGGAAATTAACTAATCTTTATGTTTAATTTATATGAAATTAGCTTAATAGAGTTAAAGAAAAGATAGAAGAAGTAGCTTAGAAAGCTCTAAAACCTCTGGTGAAACTAGAAAAAGGAGAAAGGATTTTATTCAAACCCATGTCATTAGAGGAAATAAATTACAATATGTCAGGCAAATATCCTGGAAAAATAGAATGAGTCGATGAAATAATTAAAAGACACTTTTGTATTAGAAAAAAAGGAAGAAATTATAGAAGAAGAAGTAGTGGTCAAAGATTATATAGAGAAAATTCAAGAAATGTTCTTATCAGAACATAACCTAGGTCAAAAAGATCCATCATCTTCTAGTAAGAAGGAAGTATGGAAATTAATAAGATAACTTTTAATAAAGTCCTTACAAAATTGTATTATCCTAAACCTACTATAGTCAACCTCTTATTAGAGGAATAGTCTGAGTACAATTATATATAATATGATGGTAGTAGTGTAGTAGAATGAAATTTAAATAGGATGTTAGAAAATCATATTCTTATTTTACCTTATTATATAATGATATTTGCTACTACTGCAAAATCTAAGCGAGGTAATTCTAACCCCCAAATAGCAAGATTTATAATAAATGGATTTACTAGACAATTTAAAGGCTAGTGAAATTTTTATTTAACAAATGAAGTTAAAGTTCAAATATTTAATGCTATTAAAATAGAATAAGGTGTGCAAACATTTGATAGTATTCCCAATTTAGGTGGTACAAAGATGTCTTCTTCTCTAAAGTTTTTACTAGGGAAGATAAACAATGTATTTTTTGGAAAGAGAAGATTTTGTCTAAGTTACCTACCCTATTTTCTAAAAGAGTAAAAAGTAGGTTAAAATTTTATCACGGTAGAGTTATTGATTACTCTAGTTACACATTTGGAGAATTAACTACTGAAGTGGTAGCTGAAGGAGTTAAACTTTGTAATGAAATAAAACTATATAGGGAATTACAAACGAAAAAACTCAAGGAAAAAATGCCATAGGAGACTTTTGTGGACAAATGGGTTATCCACTTATGAGATATCCTAAAAAATTTAAGAAAAAGGGTCAGAAGCCCATACCACAAAAGAAATCCTTTAATGAAAAAGGAAAAACAAAAGAAAAGAAAAGGCCTATTCCATAGAAAAAGGAAAAGAAAAAGAAAATGATAGTTTGTTATAAGTGTGAAAAGATAGGGCATTATTCTAATAAATGTAAAGTGAAACAAAGAATTCAAGAATTATTAATAGATGAAGACCTTAAGAGGTCATTAATGCATATCTTCTTATCGAAAGACAAATCTAAGGAATCAAAGTTAGAGGTAGACCTGCTTAAGGAAGAGACTACCTCCAAAGAAAAATCTGATAATAGTTATGACAATCGATGCAACTATTATCAAGATTTATGTAAAGTAATGACTTATTAGTCCTTACAAAAAAAGATAATCCAATATTGGATCTTATTGATAAGATTACAGATCCAAAGAAAAAACCAAAGAAGGAATAATTTCCTTCTTCAATCTTGCATATGAGTTGTGAAAGAAGGACCTCATGACATGCTTTTTAGTCAAGCCAAAGACATCAAACAAATGTGCTACATGAGAGGCAACCTAAGAATTAGATTTGCCTTTCACCTCCCTTTCACGTTTATTTTTGTTTTTACGTATGATTTATTGTTTTTGTTTTCTTTATTCTTTTTTACATTTAATTCTTACATTGGGACAATGTAAGGTTTAAGTGTCAGAGGAGGATCACTTTGTTTTGTTCAATTTTGTTTAGTCTTTTATCTAGATCTTTTTGATAAAAAAATTATGCTTGGTCAGATTATTTTGAATCTATTGTTTAGTTTCAAAAACTTTTCTTTTGTTATTGCATGCTAATGTAAATGAATGACATCTTCCTTACTCAATGGATGATTAGGAATTTGACAAGGTCTTATAGGGTGATTTGGAGTTGGAAATTAGTTCAATAATTTCCTTACTTCATAATGACACCAGTAAAGGGTAGCTCTTTATATGGTGAAGTCCATCTTTTATTTTATACTTAATTAAGTGTAAGTGGGGTGACCTTTTCCTTTCTTGTAGCATATTCTTCATATGCTTTTCAAGAAACATACATTCCATAAAGAGTGTAAATACAAGGGATTGTGACATCTTTTCTTTTGAGTGAAACATATAAGGGAGTGTTTATGAGGTATCTTAATTATTTTGTGCATAAGTAATACTATAACTTCCATAGACAAAGGTGTAGCTCAAGAGGGAGTTAGTGATGTGTCCCTCATAATCAAAGCTATGCAATAACAATTTGAGTGCATGAATACCAAATTTGATGACATGAAGGAGGATGGAGGAGCAAGCTAATACAATAGTAGAGTTGCAAGGGAGGCATGGGGACTATGAGCTTCCTAATGCAAGAAGGAAATTAAGATAAGTTTATGACCATTGAAAATGATTTAAAAGATGATGAATTTGATGGTTAAGCTATTGTGGTGAGAACTACTAATTATAGAAGGGATCAGAGAGATTTTGGGAGGCAAGATGCCTATGACTGTGATTTGAGCAACATTAAAATGAAATCTTCTATTCCAAGGTAAGAATGATCCTGATGTGTACCCTAAATGGGAGAAGAAGGTTGAATTGTTTTTTGACTGCCACAACTATTTCGAGGAGAAAAAGGTAAAGCTTGCTACCATTAAATTTACTGAATATTTACTATTTGTGGATCAACTCATTTTGACTAGGAGAAGGAATCATGAATGGCCTATTGATACATGGGAGGAGATAAGGCTATCATAAGGAGGAGTTCACCCCTAACCACTATTACAAATTTGTACCAAAGGCTGCAAGGGCTCACTTAGGGCACCAAAAGTGTGGAGGATACTACAAGGAGATAGTGATTACTATGATTAGGGAAAATGTAAAAGAAGATAGAGAGGCAACCACAGCTCAATTTTGCAAGGGCTAAATAAAATCATAGCTAATGTGGTTGACGTTACAATGCTACATGGAATTAAAACAATGGTGCACATGGCAATGAAAATTGAAAGACAACTTAAATGAAAGGGTTCCATATGGCTTGGGTAGAATTCGGGTTCTACCTCATCTTGGAAGCCAAATTGGAGTAAAAGGAACAAGAAGGTTGATTACAAGTCCAAAGTCGAGCTATCTAAGAGCAAGAATATGGGTTATAGTAAGGAGGTAGGTAATTCTGATCCCAACCAAGTAAAAATAGAGATATTAAATGTTTTAAGTGTTTGTTGCCTTGTGATTTATTTTCTTTTTGGTTCTTTTGAGAAATAAAGAACTTATTAAGAAGTACCTTTTCTTGTGGCATTAACTTGACTTATCACTCCCAATTCCCATCTTTTCTAGATTATGGCATCCATATCCTTCTTAAATACCCTAGGTTTGTGTTCCTTTTAATGTTGGGTCTGGGGTTTGTGTTATTAAAGTCTGATTTAACTTTCCTGGTACTATTTGATTCCTTACCTGTGTGGGTCCTAAGCCACATCTTTTTGGGGTTTCTTGCATCAGTTGGTATTAGAGCTTGGTTCTAAATCAGTTGGATCATTTATTTTTCAATTTACTACCTTGTGATTTATTTATTTCTATTTAGTTTATCTATTAAGTGCATAACCATTCAAACTCACCAATTTGTCCATTTGCAATCCTTCTTACTTTGCTCATTTTTTTAAGATCATAACTATCAAAACATGCTATTTTCAATTCCATTTGTTGTTTTGTGTTGAGCAAAAAGAGAACAAGAAAAAAAAAAAAAAAAGGAATAAGAAAAAAAAGGAGGAACAGAAAAAAGACATCAAATTCAAGTTATTGGTAAAAGTTAAACGGTTTGGTCATATTGGCCATAATAATAATATAGTTTTCTTACTCAACTCCAATCCTGCCATCTATTTTCTGTTATGTCATCCAAGTTTGTCCTCTACATTTAACCTGCTATCTTGATTTATATTAGTCTAGTTCATTAAATTCGTTTGCTTGGATGTTCTTTTTCAAATTTTTAACTCCTTATTCTCCAATTAGTTCAATTATACCCTATTCACCTTAGTTTGTTCTCTTGTTCACCTTATTCTATCCTTTCCATCTATTTCTGAGAAAAGCTACTTTAGCATAAGTGGAGGATAGTGAAAAATAATGGAGCATTCCACTTAAAAAAGTAGATTCCTCCCATGATGGTTATCACCATTTTTCATGTATAAATATATGTCCTGTAGGCTAAGGGAGGCAAAGTCCAATTTGCCTTTCCTTCCCTCTTTGTAATACCTCTCTTTCTCCTCCTGCCTTTGTAACAAAAACTTGTAACAATGTTTGGTGCTCAATGAAAGCTTTTTTTGTAAGTATTCTCTTCTTGTCTTTATTATCTTCTTTCATTAATGTGTTTCTATATGTGTTCTATACATCTCTGTGTACGATCCTGTGCTATCAAAGAGAAGAATGGTATCAAAGCAAAGTTCCTAGAGGAAAATTGATCTTATATGTGACTTATTATTGAAATCCCAAGTTGTGCTGCCTTTATACCCATGTTAGTTATGTTTAAGTGTTCTAAGGTTGTGGCTTAAGATATTGATAGTGATTTAATGCAAAATGGAAAGGTTAAAACCTAATAGATTATTTATAAGGCCTAGGATGCAAAATGGAAAGGTTAAAACCATTAAAACTTATATGGCCTAGGATGCTTCATAATAGGTAAATCCAAATTCTCAGCCATGGTTGTGCTAGCAACATTAGTGAAACTCCCACCATCAATAATCATACTATATACCTTATCTTTGATGAGACACCTCATCTAAAAGATGTTATCTCATTGCACCTCATTTTCTTCCTTTACTTGCACATTCAATGCTCGACTAGTGACAAGAGCTACTCCATTAACTGGATACTCCTCTCCATCACTTTCACCCTTTGATGATGGCATAGAATCATGATTTGATTCATTTGTAGTTTCAACATCACCGTTACCTCTCAAGATCATTGCACGCTTATTCGAACATTAAGATGCAATGTGACCTCTGCCCAAACACTTAAAACATTTCACATCTCTATTTTTACTTGGTTGGGGGTCATAATTACTTGCCTCCTTGCTAGAACCCACATTCTTGTGCTTGGAAAGCTTGGCTTTAGACTTGTAATCGGCCTTCTCATCCCTTTTACTCCAATTTGGCTTCCAAGATAAGGTAGAACTTAAGTTCTCCCCAAATCGTGTGGAACCCTTTCATTTAAATTGCCTTTCAACTTTCATTGCCATGTGCACCATGTCTTCTAATTCCACATAATGTTGCAATTCCACCACATTGGCTATGTCTCCATTTAGCCCTTGCAAAAATCGAGCCATGGTTGCCTCTTTATCTTCTTCTACATTCGCCTTAATCATGGCAATCTCCATTTCCTTCTGGTAGTCCTCCACACTTTTGGTGCCCTGAGTGAGCCCTTAAAGTCTTTGGTACAACTCTTTGTAATAGTGATTAGGGACAAACCTCCTCCTCATGATAGCCTTCATCTCCTC
>JAIRCJ010000151.1:45163-266944 GCA_020883675.1 Bruguiera gymnorhiza
CTAGCCATTCCTCGATTGATTTGATCTATGGACTTTGTATTCAAAAATGGGTGAGGATTTGTATTTGTTGTGTTGATAGATTTTCAAAGATGTCACACTTTATCCAATGCCATAAAACTAATGATGCAAGCAATGTGGTTGACTTATTCTTTAGAGATGTAGTACGTTTGCATGGCATGCCATAGAGCATTATTTCATATTGGGATACAAAGTTTTAAGCTACTTATGGAAGACTTTGTGGGGTAAATTAGGTACTAAACTATTGTTTTCAATTACTTATCTTCCATAAACTGATAGGTAGACTAAGGTGGTTAATTAAACTCTTTTTAGTCTTGTGTGTGCTATTATTCGAATGAAATTTGAAAACATGGGAAGATTGTTTATTGCATGTTGAGTTTACATATAATAAGAGTGTTCATTCTGCTATTAGTTACTCTCTATTTGAAATTGTATATGGTTTTAATCCCTTGACTCCTTTATATTTGGTGCCTATACCTATCAATGAGTATGCTAGCATAGATGGTGAACACAATGCTGACATGGTGAAGAAATTGCATGAAAAGGTGTGGTGACATATTGAAAATTGAACAAAGCAATATGCATCCTATGCCAACAAAGGGTGAAAGACAGTGGTGTTTGAACTTAATGATTGGGTTTGGATACATATGCACAAAGAATGATTCCTAGCTCAGAGGCATTCAAAGCTACAACCTAGAGGTGATGGTCCATTTCAAGTTGTAGCACACATTAATGACAATGCTTATAAGTTGGACCTCCCCAGTGAGTATAATGTGACAACAACATTTAATGTTTCTGATCTTTCCCCTTTTGATGTAAGTGATGATTCGAGGATGAATCCTTTCAAGGAGAAGGGGAATGATGAGAACCTTAAAGTTGATTAGTGGAAGGCTTCAAAGGATGCAAAAGGTCCATTGTACATTCTAGAAGACCCAATAACATGAGTTAAAGCCAAAAAGATGAAAGAAGCACTAAATGGGCTTATTGAGGACATTCAGACCAATCTAGCTATAAATCGTGTGAATTCAAGCTGGAAGAGAGTTAAGGCCTTATTAATATGATTGGAGCACTTAATAGGCCAAGGCTAAGTAATAACATTCACTCCTAAATAGTAGTTTATCCTAAATAAGTGATTGTATAAAAGTGAATTTTTGTGTAAGAATTTGTCCTAGATAGAAATTCCTTTTAAATAAGGATTTGTCCTAAATAGGAATTTATCCCTCTTTAAAATTGCTATCTTAGCCTATAAAAAGCAAGGGTTTTCTCCTTCAGTTCTTTCAAGAACCAAAGAACTTATCAAGAAGTACCTCTTGTTATGGTGTTCAACTTGACTTATCACTCCTAATTCCTTTCTTTTCTATAATGTGGTATCCATATCCTTCTTAAATACCCTAGGTTCATGTTCCTTTGATTGTTGGGTCTAGGGTTTGTATTATTACAGTATAATTTAGCTTTCCTAGATATTCTTTGATTCCTAGTCTACGTTAAGTCCCTAAGCCACATTTTTGTGGTTTTTCACATCATGATGGATCTTTTTTACCTAAATTTTGTTTTGAGAAGATCATTTCTTGAATTTTTTCTACATAATCCTTAACCTTAGACTCTTCTTCTATAATTTTTTTCCTTTTTTCCTAACACCGAAACATCTTTTTCTTTTAATCCATGGTTTTTTAATCTTTTGATTGTTTCATCAACAAATTATGTCTTTTTAGGATTTTTACCTGACATTAATTTATTTCTTCTGATGTCATGGGTTTAACTAAAACACTTTTTTCTATTTCAGTTTTAACCAATGGTTTCAGATCTTTCTAAATGACTTCTTCTATCTTTTCTTGAACTCTATTAAACTGATTTCCTATTGACTAAAGATAAAAATTAATATAATTTCCTTGCTCTATAACAGTACTGGTAGAAAGCTCTGCCTTATATAGTGAAACTATAACTTTATAGTCTTTTATTTCTATACTTAGGTTAAGAGTATATGGGTGAATACTATTAACCCTTTTTCCTTTTCTTGTAACATATGTTTGTTATATTTTTTCAAGAACCATACATTCTTCCAAGGCAAAAAAATTTTGGAAAAGGTTTTTTCTTAAGTTTGTAAACCTTTTCTAAATAAGTAAATATATCTACAGCTCCCATATTATTGGTATATATCTTATGACATTTATGTCATATTTCTCACTCCTTTTCATTAAAGGTCATAAGAAATCATTTTCTTTTTATACTATTTTTAGGAAAGTACAATAACTCTTTTACCTTTTCATCTTCCTTATTGACTACCTCGAGGACAAAGAGACTCCTATCTTCATTCTGATATCTTATATCAGAGAGAGAAGGAGAGCTAGGCTTGGGAGCCTGACTAGATGTTCATAGTAGTTCATTAACCATAAAAGTAAAAGTTAAGGGATGATACGAAGTTTAGAGATGATGTGTGGAAGGCTTTAAAGGATGCAAGAGGTCCATTTGCACATCTTAGAAGGCTTAATAACACAAGTTAGAGCCAAAAAAATGAAAGAAGCAATAAATGAATTGATTGAGGACATTCAAACCAACCAAGCTACAAATGGTGTGAATTCATGCTTGAAAGAGATTCAAGACCTTATTAATATAACTAGAGTACTTAATGGGTTGGGACTAAGTAATAGCATTCACTCTTAAATAGGAGTTTATCCTACATAAGTGATTGTATAAAAATGAAAGTTTTCTGTGTAAGAATTTGTCCTATATAAGAATTCCTTCTAAATAAGGATTTGTCCTAAATAAGAATTTATGCCTCTTTAGGATTGCTATCTTAGCCTATAAATAGGTACCTCCTTGTACACTTTAGAATATTAGATAACTTTGAGAGAAATAAAAGCAAGGGTTTTCTTCTTCAATTCTTTCAGGAACTAAAGAACTTATCAAGAAGTACCTCCTTTTGTGGTGTTTAACATGACTTATCACTCTCAATTCCTTTCTTTTCTAGAGTGTGGCATCCATATCCTTCTTAAATAGCCTAGGTTCATGTTCTTTTGAATGTTGGGTCTAAGGTTTGTGTTATTAATGTCTGATTTAGCTTTCTTGGATATTCTTTGATTCCTTGTGTGCATTAGGTCCTTGACCCACATCATTTGGGGTTTTTCACATCAGTCGGTATCAAAGCTTAGCTCTAAATCAGGTTAGATCAACTAATTCTTCAATTTGCTGCCTTGTGATTTATTTATTTCTATTTAGTTTGTCTATTAAGTGCATTACCATTCAAATGTGCTAATTTATCTGTTTGCAACCCTTTTCAATCGGCTTGTTTGTTTGAGATCATAACTACCAAAAATGTGTTAATTTCAATTCCAATTGTTGTCTCTAAGTATTCTATTGATGTTTTGTGTTGAGTAAAAAAAAAGAAAAGAAAAAAAAAGGAACAAAATGAAAGGCATCAAATTTGAGTTATTGATAAAAGTTATACAGTTTAGTCATTTTGCCACAATAATAATATAGTTTTCTAGCTCAACTCTAATTTTGCCATCTATTTTCTTATGATGTCATTCAAGTTTGTCCTCTAGATTTAACTCCCCATCTTGATTTTTGTGAGTTTAGTTCATTAAATTCATTTGCTTGGACATCCTTTTTCATTTTTTGACTCCTTATTCTCCAATTAGTTCATTTCTATGCCATTTATCTTATTTTGTTCAAAATCAATCTTCTTGATTTAGCTTGTTTAGTCCTTTAAAGAGCTGAAAGGGAAAATTTGAGCAATAAAAGGCAAGAGTGCAAGTTCATATTAAGAAAAAGCCATAAAAAGTGTGAACATGAGGGAGTGTGACACCTTTTCTTTTGAGTGAAACACGTGAGGGAGTGTTTTGTGAGGTATCCTAACCATTTTGTGCTGTGCAAAAGCAATACTATGACTTCCAAAGACAAAGGAGTAGCTCAGGAGGGAGCTAGTGATATGTCCTTCATGATCAAAGCTATGCATACTAGATTTGATGATATAAGGGAAAGGATGAAGAAGCAAGCTATTACAATAATAGAGTTGCAAAGGAGGCATAGGGACTATGAGACTCTTACTATAAGAAGGCAATTGAGACAAACTTATGACCATGAAGATGATGTAAAAGAAGAGAAATTTGATGTTTGAACTACTGTGGTTAGAACTGCTAACAATAAAAGGAATCAGAGAGATTTTGGGAGGCAAGGCACCTATGACTATGATTTGGGTAGTATTAAAAAGATAATTCCTCTATTTCAAGGTAAGAATGATCCTGATACGTACCTAGAATAGGAGAAGAAGGTTGAATTGGTTTTTGATTGCCATAACTATTCTGAGGAGAAAAAGGCAAAGATTGTTGCTATTGAATTTACTGATTATACTATTATTTGGTGGGATTAACTTGTTTTGACTTCGAGAAGGAATTATGAGTGGCCTATTGATACATGGGAGGAGATGAAGGCTATCATGAGGAGGAGGATCTTCCTTAATCACTATTACAAGGTGTTATACCAAAGGCTTCAAGGGCTCACTCAGGCACCAAAAGTGTGGACTACCACAAGGAGATGGAGATTGCCATGATTAGGGCAAATGTAGAAGAAGATAGAGAGCCAACCATGGCTTGATTTCTATAAGGGTTAAATAAAGACATAGCCAATGTGGTTGAGTTGTAACATTACATGGAATTAAAAGGCATAGTGCATATGGAAATGAAAAATGAAAGTTAAAAGACAACTTAAATGAAAGTGTTCTACATGGTATGGGCAGAATTCAGGTTCTACCTCATCTTAAAAGCCAGATTGGAGTAAAAGGGATGAAAAGACTAATTACAAATCCAAAGCCAAACTATCCAAGAGCAAGAATGTGGGTTCTAGAAAGGAGGCAAGTAATTCTAACCCTTAACCAAGTAGAACTAAAGATGTTAAATGTTTTAAGTGTTTGGGAAGGGGTAAATGTCCAAATAAGCATGCAATGATCTTGAGAGGTAAGGGTGATGTTGAAATTGCAAGTAAATTAGATGATAATTTTGTATCATCATCAAAGGGTGAAAGTAATGGAGATGAGTATCTAGTTAATGGAGTAGCTTTCATCACAAGGCGAGCATTGAATGTACAAGTGAAGGAAGACAGGTGCAACAAGATAACATCTTTCATACGAGGTGTCTCATCAAAGATAAGGTATGTGGTATAATTATTGATGGTAGGTGTTGCACTAATATTGCTAGTACAACTATGGTCGAAAAGCTAAATTTACCTATTAAAAGCTATATTCAAGTTGTAGCATGAATTAGTGATAATGGCTATAAGTTGGACCTTCCCGATGAGTATAATGTGAGTGCAATATTTAATGTTTCTAATCTTTCCCCTTTTGATGTAGGTGATGATTTGTGGATGAATCTTTTTTTAGGAAAGGGGGAACAATACGAAGCTTAGAGATGATGCATGAAAGGCTTTGAAGGATGCAAAAGGTCCATTACATATTCCAAAAAGCCCAATAACATAAGCTAGAGCCAAAAAGATGAAAGAAGCATTAAATGGGCTGATTGAGTACATTCAAACCAATCAAGCCACAAATGGTGTGAATTCAACCTTAGAAGAGATTCAAGGCCTTATTAATATGATTGGAGTACTTAATGGGTTAGGACAAGTAATAGCATTCATTTCTAAATAGGAGTTTATCCTAAATAAGTGATTGTATAAAAGTAAAAGTTTTATGTGTAAGAATTTGTCCTATATAGGAATTCCTCCTAAATAAGGATTTGTCCTAAATAGGAATTTTTGCCTCTTTAGAATTGCTATCTTAGCCTATAAATAGGTCCCTCCTTGTAATCTTTATAACATCAAACAACTTTGAGAGAAATAAAAAGTAAGAGTTTTGTCCTTTGGTTCTTTCGAGAACTAAAGCACTTATTAAGAAGTACCTCTTCTTTTGGCATTCAACTCGACTTATCACTTCCAATTCCTTTCTTTTTTGGAGTGTGGCATCCATATCCTTCATAAATACCCTAGGTTCATGTTCCTTTGAATGTTGGGTCTAGGGTTTGTGTTACTAAAGTTTGATTTAGGTTTCTTGGATATTCTTTGATTCTTAGTGTGCATTAGGTCCCTAAGCCACGTCTTTTGAGGTTTTTTACATAAAGGGAGGAAAGTCAACTTTATACTAAGGTTTCTTCTAATGCCTTCCAGCTTAGTAATTGGTATTGAAGAGGTAGAAAATTTAGGATTAACCTCACACTTCTAGATGGAGTAAATCAGATTTTGACATTCCCATCTTCGAATTCAATTACTTCTTTTACTTGTCTATTAATCTATTTAACAACTTCAATTGCCTTTTTTAATACCCATTTTTTTAGGTAATTTAACCTGATTCCAAGCAATTGTTTTAGGAATCATAATATTAGATTTTAACCTATTAGCCAAAAATAATATAGTAGTCCCTTTATCAACATAACTTACTGAATTTCTTTAATTTATGGGATGGTGGTGTTCATAACCTTATAATGTATTTTGTAAATAAGGATTAGATTTTCTAAAGCATACATCATATCAAATCCTTTAGTTTTAATATCCAAACATTGTGTATGCATCAAAATAGAATTTGATAATGATAAGGTAAAACTAGGAAAACAAGAGAACCAAATAGACCCATCACTTTGAGTATATTCCATTACTCCTAATAAGGAGTCATAGAAACTGTTATATCTTTTATCTTTAACACATATAATTGCTAAGTTATTTAAACTAGTATACTAGTAGGTTTTAATTCTATTTGTACCATTCCAATATGAATAAATTTATACTTTTATTGATGTGAGCTAATAAGCTCTTGGGATAACCAAAAGAAATCATCGTAACCTTGAGTTAAGGGTAAAGCTTGTTTAGCAGTTTTAATAACATAATTGACCTTAGGAAATAAACTTCCCTATTTATAAACCTAGGAAGATGATGAAGAAGGAAGAGTCAATTTTGTAAATAATTATTATCTAAATTTTCACTAATTATTATTTCTTTATTCTTAAAAAAACTATCACTTCTAAATAATCCATTAGGTCTTAACCTATCCATGCCTCACCATATCACTGTCAATAACTTAAACCATAACCCTTCATGCCTTCACATGGCTAACATGGGTGCAAAGGCAATATGACTTGGAGTTTCAACAACAAGACACCAACAAGTTTAAACTTTCAACTATTTAGAAAATCAATATTCCTCGAGGTTTAAGGTTTTAATACCATTCCTATATTGGTAGCACAGGATCACACATGTAGAGATATATATTTATATATAGAAACTAATTTAAACACACCAATATAAAAGAAGATAATAAGGAAAAGAACATAATACTTACAAAAATAAAGCATTCATTGAACGCTAAAAGTTGTTATAAGCTTACGTTACAAGGAAGGGAGGAAGAGAGAGATATTACAAAGGAAGGGAATGAAGCAAACTTAAAGCAAGAAGCAAACTAGACTTTGCCTCTCTTAGCCTATGAAAGGTCTATTTATACATAGAAAAAGGTAATAACAACAATGGGAGGAATCAACTTTTTAAAATGGAATGCTCCATTATTTTCCATTATCCTCCACTTTTACTGAAGTAACTTTATTAAAACTGACCCATAACATCTCATCCACCAAAAGTTAGTTGTCCTTTTCTCTTTACAACCCATATGTGTCTTAGGAAGCTTGCATAATATCATCATTGAGGTACTTTTGACTGCTCTAAGCTTGTTCGATTTGTGTGTCTTCATCTAGTTGGAGCAAAGCAGCTATCATTTCTAATAACCTTTCTTTTGATGCAAACTCCATTAAAGTCTTCAATATTTCTTTAGGATTTGTAGGAGCATTCTTTGGTGGTGCAGTCTTAGGACCATTTATATAAGAAATTCCCTTTCTTGTGTAGACTCCATCATAAGAGAAGTCAAATTTTTCCCACCATCGGATATTAATCCATCTTACAGGCCATGGAATATGTCTAATATCAACATTTAAGATATTATCTTGTTTAGCCATAATGGTATGGTTCCATTTAATAATCCATGGAACATGATACCAAACTATAAACATTAATAAGGGGTCTTTAGCCTCTTTATTTGGAATACAAAACTATTCATAAATAGTTTTTACTTTATGGCGTAAAGTTAAATGATGTAAACCCCACTTTAAAAATTAGGTTTTAAACCAATTTAAAAATTTTCTTGGATCATTCGGTAGATGTATTTGAATGAACCAACTAAATTTTCTTTGCTTATTTTCAAATAAAAAGGCTTTTTCTCAAGCTTCGATGTAATCAAAGTCATTGTAGGTTTTAACCTTCTACTATTCTTTTAGTTCTCTATAGCCAAGAAATTTGCTCGCTAATCCTCTAGATAAAGAATTTTCTTTATCTTGAATTTGGCATAGGCCTAATCTCTAAAGCCATAACCAGATCCATTTCCTAATCCTTTCTCTATGGGTTTGAATGCCACCGAGCCTATTTCATGAAATATTTACTGATAATACAAGCAATCTTTTATATTATGATAAGGATACATATCATCTTTAAGATAAAAATGAGTGATTTCATTAGGTTTGAGTTGAGTATAATTATTTTCAATAGCACACAATAAATCTATGTGCTTTGGAATTAAAGGATATGTGATGGATTTATCTAAAGTTTGCATATAAGCATCATCACAAAGTTTATCAACTTTTTTTTCTTTCACACCTTTAACTAGTGAATTAATCGACATTGCTGGGGACTAAGGCCCTAGTATGAGAGGCCTTTTACTCATTTCTTAATTACCTGTAGAAATTCATGAGTTACAAAATATTGTAAAGAATTAGAATTTCCTTTAATAAACTCAATATCAAAATCAAACACAAAAGGTATTCCCTACCATCTTGCAAGGATTTGTTTAGAGACAATGTTTTTAACATGTTTAGTAAAGGCATCCTTTGTTGCCTTACAGCTAATTCTTAAAAGGAATTTTTAATTTAACAAATAACTTTCAAATTTTTGAATACATAGTACAATGACTAAGATTTCTTTTTAATAGTAAAGTAATTAACTCTAACTCCTCTCTAGACTCCTAAAGTGAAGCAAACAAGCTATTCTTTTAAGTTAATCCTTTGCTTAAGGATTCTTCCATAACCCTTATCTGATGCATTAGTTTTAGCTATTTTAAAAACAGTAGGATGAGGAAGAGTTAGGCATGGCAATTCTTTTGTTTTTAATTTTATCTTCTTAACTACCTTAGTATGCTCCTCTATCCATTTGGGAGGATTTTTCTTTAATCTTTTGAATAAAGGCTTAGCATCATAAGCGAATTCTTTATAACATTCTAAAATATAATTTAGTCATCCTAAAAACCTTAGTAATTGTTGTTTCTTTCTAATTTCATCAAGAAACTTAGAGGCAAACTCAATTGCTTGGTTAATAGGAATAATGAATAATGGTACCATTTTCAATGAAGTCGCCAAGGAACCTAAACTTGGTCTAAAATAACTTCATATTTTTAGTCGATATAACTAATCCAACTTTTTCAATAGCCTTTAAAAATAGGTTTAAATACTTCAAATGTTGTTTTATTGTGTTAGAAAATAGTAACACATCATCAATATAGACAATAGTAAAATGTTGCATAAGTATTAAATATTTCATTCATAATCTTTTGAAATTCAGAGAGTGAATTTTTTAACCCAAAAGGCATTATGTTCCATTCAAAATGTTTGAATGGTATTGTAAATGTTGTTTTACACTTATCCCTTTTGTGAATTTGGATTTGCTAGTAACTAGATTTTATATCGAATTTTGAAAATACTTGGGCTTTGAAGTTCCCAACTTCACTCTAGGATCTACTAGTTTGTGATACTGAGAGGGGGGGTGAATCAGTATCACCACAATTTGCAATTCGCAGGTAAGTGAACAACTTCAATCTCTTCTTAAAAGAAAACTCTTTCTCAGATTCAACTAGGGTAGATCTATTGCTACCTACTAATCATAATAGTCCCCAAATTCACCTTTTCAGACACCTTGCCTAATAGACAATTCAGATGTTCTTGTTTAGGTCTTCATTAGGTTATGGGTAGCTGCGTTCACAACTCAATTCAAAACACATAACATAAAGCAAATTAAGGACACATGAGATTTACGTGGTTCAGTCAACGTGACGTACATCCACAGTGGTAGGGACTCTCCTTTACCAAGACTATCCACGATACTTAAGAATTCCAGTTACAATGGATGTCTTAATCTTCTGCTCCTTTCACTATTGCAATTACTAAGCAAGTACAATACAAAGAGTGTCACTTACTGTGTCTACCCTTCTTCTAACTTGTCTTGCCTCTGTTGAATTGAAAGGCTGCTCCACTGCCACTTAGAAGTTCACCGCAATGCTCTCTAACCTCTCTTGAAGAAATCTGGAAATACGTTGAGTTCTTTCTGATGCTTCGCCGAATTCCTTCTCTAGGTTGTCTCACACAGCTCCTGCCTTCACCGTCTCACAGTCTCACCCGTCTCCTATTTCACGGTCTTATTGTTTCACGGCCTGTCCTCACGCTTCTGGTCTGTCACGCCGTTGCACATTCTGGTCTCACGCCGTCTTCTGACATACACCCACGCTTCTGGTCTGCCATTTCACGTCTCTTGGCCTGCCTCACGCTACTGGTTTTTCTGGTTCACGTCTTTCGGCCTGCCTCACACTTCTGGTCTGCTGTCTTCTCTTCCGGTTGGTCTCACGGATACCAGGTCTACTGTCTTCTCTTCCAGGTGATCTCACGGATACTAGGTCTGCTGTCTTCTCTTCCGGGTGGTCTCACAGATACCAGGTCTGCTATCTTCTCTTCCGGGTGGTCTGTTTCTTATTTCTCCTCTTGCTGGTTGTGCATTTCTGGTTTGTTTGCAGGACGTGTTTCTGGTTTGCTTGCAGGACGTGTTTTTGGTTTCCTTGCAGGAGGTCGCACATTCTGGTTTGCTCTCCCGATGGTGACGTTTCTGGTTTGCTTTCCCGGTGGTGTCATTTCTGATCTCTTGCCGTTCTGCTCTCTTTTTGGCCGTCTCCTCTTGACCTCTGTTCTTCGTTCAGCCCCCCTTCGGCTGTCTCCTCTTTTTCTCCTTTTTGTTGCCGACGGTGGGGTTCCCTTTTGGTATATTATTTTCTCTTCTTTTTGGCCAGTTGTTGTAGGGTTTCCGTTTATTCAATTTTGTTGGCCCTCCTTTTTTGTTTTGTTTTCCAAGGCCTTTATATACTCTCTTCCATGAAACCCTAATAGGGCTTACGTGGCAGATTTACGTTCTTGCCCTTACGCAGCAGATTTACTTTCTTGCCCTTCCATGTGGCTTTACTTTCTTGCACACTTAACCCTAGTTGACAACAATTACAACTCATACAAGGCTGTGGGAACAACAGGCTTCATAAAGCCTATTAAGTAAATCTTTCTTCTTAGGTATAAAATACCTAATCCATGTAAAAGTTTTATTTAAAAGCTTGTAGTTAATAACCAATCTTGGAACTCGTTGTTCCAATTTTGCAGCATTTTTAACATAAATTGCTAGTCAACTCCATGGGCTATTACTTTTCCTAATAAAACATTTCTTTAAGAGATCATCTATTTCCTTTTTATAGATCTTTGCCTTGTCCCCATAGTTATTGGCTAAGTCTTAATAGGAATTTAACTTTTATCAAAAGTTGCTTCATACGGTAATTCTATCATATGCCTTTTCTTATTCCAAAAGGCTGTAGGAATCTCGACACAGACTACTATTTCTAACATTCGTTGGATTTTCCATATTTTTTACTTGAATAATAGGATATCCTTATACTAACATAAAGGATTGCTTGTATTATTAGTAGATTTTACATTAAATGGGCTCAGTGGTTATTGAAACACAAAGATGTATAGAACACATATAGAAACACACTAATGAAAAGAAGATAATAAAGGCAAGAAGAGAATACTTACATAAATAAAGCTTTCATTGAACATCAAATGCCATTACAAGGTTTTGTTACAAAGGGAGGAGGAGGAGGAAAGATATTACAAAAGAGAGAGAGAGAAGAAAATTGGACTTTGCCTCCCTTAGCCTACGGGAAGTCTATTTATACATGGAAAAAAGGTGATAACCATCATAAGAGAAATCTACTTTTTTAAGTGGAATGCTCCATTATTTTCCACTATCCTCCACTTATGCTAAAATAGCTTTATTAAAGTTGGCCCATTTCATCTATTTTCCCTAAAGTAGCCTTATTAGATATAGGATACCTAATCCATCTAAAGGCCTTATTTAAAGACTTGTAATTAATAACTAATCTTGGAACCTCTCATTCCACTTCTACAACATTTTCAACATAAAATGTTGGGCAACTCTAAGGGCTATTACTTTTTCTAATAAGCCATCTTTTTAGGAGATCATCTATTTCTTTTCTATAGATCTCTAAATGCCTTGGCCTCATGGCTATTTGATGTGAAAAACCCTAAAAGACGTAGCTTAGGGACCCAATGCACACAAGGAATTAAAGAATATCCAGGTAAGCAAAATCAAATTTTAATAATGTAAACCCTAGACACAAAATTCAAAGGAACACACACTTAGGGTATTTAAGAAGGATATAGACATCACACACTAGAAAAGAAAGGAATTGGGAGTCATAAGTTAAGTTAAACACCATAAGAAGAGGTACCTGTTGATAAGTTTTGTAGTTATTGAAAGAACTGAAGGTGAAAACCCTTGCTTTTTATTTCTCTCAAAGTTGTCTAATGTTCTAGAGCTTACAAGAAGGTGCCTATTTATAGGCTAAGATATTAATCCTAAAGAGGCATAAATTCCTATTTAGGACAAATCTTTATTCAAGAGGAACTCCTATCTAGGACAAATTCTTACATAGAAAACTTTCATTTTTATTGATGTGGAAAACCCCAAAAACACGTGGCTTAGGGACCCAACGCACACAATGAATCAAAGAATAACTAGGAAAACTAAATCATACTTTAATAACGCAAACTCTAGACCCAACATTCAAAGGAACATGAACCTAGGGTATTTAAGAAAGATATGGATGCCACACACTAGAAAAGAAAGGAATTGGGAGTCATAAGTCAAGTTGAACACCACAAGAAGAGGTACCTATTGATAAGTTTTGTAGTTCTTGAAAGAACCGAAGGTGAAGACCCTTGCTCTTTTTTCCTCTTAAAGTTGTCTGATGTTCTACAGCTTACAAAAAGGTGCCTATTTATTGGCTAAAATAGCAATCCTAAAGATGCATAAATTCCTATTTAGGACAAATCCTTATTCAGGAGGAACTCTTATCTAGGAAAAATTCTTACACAGAAAACTTTCATTTTTATTGATGCAGAAAACCCCAAAAACACGTGGCTTAGGGACCCAACACACACAACGAATCAAAGAATAACTAAGAAAGCTAAATCAGAATTTAATAACACAAACCCTAGACCCAACATTCAAAAGAACATGAACCTAGGGTATTTAAGAAGGATATGGACACCACACTCCAAAAAAAAAAGTAATTAAGAGCAATAAGTTAGGTTGAACACCACAAGAAGAAGTACCTTTTGATAAGTTCATTAGTTCTCGAATGAACCAAAGGAAAAAACCCTTGTTTCCTATTGCACTCAAAATTGTTTGATGATCCAAAGCATACAAGAAGGTGCCTTTTTATAGGCTAAGATAGCAATCCTAAAGAGGTACAAATTCCTACTTAGGAAAAATATTTATTTAGGAAGAATTCCTATCTTGGGACAAATTCTTACACAGATAATAAACTCTTAATTAGGAGTGAATGCTATTACTTAGTTCTAACCCATTAAGTACTCCAATCATATTAATAAGGCCTAGACTCTCTTTCAAGCTTAAATTCGCACCATTTGAAGCTTGGTTGGCCTAAATGTCCTTAATCAGCCCATTTAGTGCTTCTTTCATCTTTTTGGCTCTAGCTCATGTTATTGGGCCTTTTGCAATCTGCAATAGATCTCTTGCATCCTTTGAATCCTTTCACCCATCATCTCTAAGGTTCTTATCATTTATACAATCATTTATTTAGGATAAACTCATATTTAGGAGTGAATGCTATTACTTAGTCCTGACCCATTAAGTACTCTAATCATATTAATATGGCCTTGACTCTCTTTCAAGCTTGAATTCGCACCATTTATAGTTTGGTTGGCCTGAATGTCCTCAATCAACCCATTTAGTGCTTCTTTCATCTTTTTGGCTCTAGCTCATATTGTTGAGCCTTAACCTAACCATGTCTCATTATATCACTGTCAATGTCTTAACCCACAACCCTACACACTTAAACATAGCTAATATAGGTACAAAGGCAATGCAACTTAGGGCTTCAACAATGAGTCATAGATAAGTTTAAACTTTTAATTATTCAAAAGATCAAATTCCTCTAAGTTTAAAGCTTTGATACCATGCTTATAGATAAGGATTGCATATAGAGATGTATAGAACACATATAGAAAGACACTGATGAAAAGAAGATAATAAAGGTAAGAAGAGAAGACTTACAAAAATAAAACTTTTATTGAACACCAAACATCGTTACAAGTTTTTTTTACAAAGGGAGGAAGAGGAGAAGGAGAGATATTATAAGAGAGAGAGAGAGAGAGAGAGAGAGAGAGAGAGAAAGAGAAGCAAATTGGACTCTGCCTCCCTTAGCCTACGAGAGGTTTATTTATACATGGAAAAAGGTGATAACCATCATAGGAGGAATCTACGTCTTTAAGAGGAATGCTCTATTATTTTCCATCATCCTCCACTTGTGCTAAAGTAGCTTTATTAAAGCTAGCCCATTTCATCTTATCCACCAAAAGTGGTTTTATCCTTCTTCTCTTCATAACTCATATGGGTCCTAAAAATCTTGTATAATATCATCATTAAGGTTCTTTTGACTACTTTCTACTTGATCAACTTAAGTGTTTTCATTTGGTTGAAGCAAATTAGTCATCATTTCTAATAACCTCTCTTTTGATACAGACTTTATTAAAGTCCTTAATACCTCCTCAGGACTAGTGGGAGTTAGCTTTGATAGTGGAGCCTTAGGTCCATTATACAAATAATTCCTTTTCCTATATAGACTCCATTGTCAAAAGAGTCAAATTTTTTCTACCATTGGATATTAATTAGTCTTACTAACCATGGAACATGTTTAATGTCCACATCTAAGATATTAGCTTGTTAGCCATAATGGTCTAGTCCCATTTAATAATCCATAGAACATGATACCAAGCTGTAAACATTAATAACGTGTCTTTAACCTCTTTGTCTGCCATGTAAAATTGTTCATAAACAATTCTTACTTTATCTGGTAAAGTCAAATGATGTAAGTCCCACTTAAAAACTAGGTTTTAAATTAATTCAGACAATATTTTTGAATGAACCAACTAAATTTTCTCTATAAGTTTTAATATAATAAGGCCTCTTCTCGTGCTTTGATATAATCAAAGTAATTATAAGTTTTAACCTTCCACCATTCTTTTAATTCATAGTAACCAAAGAGATTTACCTATTAGTCTTCTGGATAAAGAATTTTTTTTAACTTAAATTTAGCATAGGCCCAATCTCTAAAGCCATAACCAGATCTACTTGTAGATCCTATTTCTATAGGTTCAATAGCCACCTAGCCTATTTCATGAAGTATTTGCTAATAACATAGATAATCATTTACATTAGTTTAACGATATATATCATCTTTAAGATAAAACTGTGCAACCTCATTAGGTTTGAGCTGATCATAATTATTTTTAATAGTATATGAAAAGTCTATATGCTTAGAAAGTAAAGGATATGTGATGGATTTAACCAAAACTCACTCATATGCATCATCACAAAGTTTATCAACTTCTTTTTCTCATGCAATTGCACCTTTAACTGGTGAATTAACCAATTTGCTAGAGATTAAGGCCTTTGTATTAGAGGCCTTTTACTCATTTTTTAGTTCTTTGCAAAAATTCACAAGTTAGGAAATCTAGTGAAGAATTATAATTTCCTTTAATAAACTCAATATCAAAATCAAACACAAAATGTATTCCTTGTCATCTTGCAAAGGTTTGTTTGGAGGCAAGGTTTTTAACATCTTTAGTAAGGACATCCTTTGCTGCCTTACAATCAATTCTTAAATGGAATTTCTGATTTAACCAATCACTTTCATATTTTTGAATACATAACACAGTAACCAAGATTTCTTTTTTAATAGTAGAGTAATTAACTCTAGCTACCTTCCAGACTCCTGAAGTGAAATGAAAAAACCGTTCTTTTGAATTAATCCTTTGCTTAAGGATTCTTCCATAACTTTTATCGGATGCATCAGTTTCAAGTATTTTAAAGCATCCGGATGAGGAAGAGTTAAACATGGCAATTCTTTCATTTTAAATTATATTTTCTTAATTGCCTTAGTATGATCATTTGTCCATTCTAGAGGATTTTTCTTTAATCTTTCAAATAAAGGCTTAGCATCATAAGCTCAATCCTTATAAAATTTTGAAATATAATTTAAACATCCTAAAAACCTTTGCAATTATTGATTTTCTCTAATTTCATTTGGAAATTTGGAGGCAAACTCAATTGCTTGGTCAATAGCAATAATAGTATCATTTTCAATGAAGCAACCAAGGAATCTAACCCTAGTTGAAAGCATTTCATCTTTTTAGCCAGTACAACTAATCTAGCTTTTTTAATAACCTTTAAAAATAGATTTAAATGATTAAAATGTTGTTTTATTATGTTAGAAAATATTAACACATCATAAATATAAACAATAGTAAATGTTGTATAAGTATTAAATATTTCATTCATAATATTTGGAAATTCAAAGGGTGCATTTTTTAATGACAAAGGCGTTACATTCCATTCATAATACCCAAATAATACTGTAAATGTTGTTTTATATTATCTTTTTTGTGAATCTGGATTTGCCAATAACCAAATTTCATATCAAATTTTCAAAATACTTGAGCTTCATAAAGTCTAGGATACCAAATCCATTTTAAGGTCTTATTTAAAGGTTTGTAATTAATAACTAATCTTGAAACCCCTTGTTCCACTTATGCAGCATTTTCAACATAAAATATTGGGTAACTCTAGGGGTTGTTACTTTTTCTAATAATCTCTTTTTTTAAGAGATCATTTTTTTTTTTTTACAAATCTTTAAATGCCTTGGCCCCATAGTTATGAGTTAGGCCTTAATAGGAATTTGACTTTCATTATAACTCACTTCATATAGTAGTTCTAGCACATGTTTTTTCCTATTCCAAAAGGCAATAGGAATCTCTACATAGACTAATATTTCTAACCTTTTTTGTATTTCTTGTATCCTAATATGAATAACAAGATTATTAATTTTTTCTTTTAATTGATTATTTTTTATTTCATTTTGAAAAGATTGAGTAAATCTCTCTTTTTCTTATTGTTTTTTGAAGTAAATCTATTTCTCCATATTGAGGAGTAGATATAAATTTAAAACTAATAAGTTTTTCATATATTTTTGAGGAAATCCCTTTATCACTAATCCCCCTGATAGGATACAAGAAAGGGTTTCCCAAAATAACATCTTGTGATAGGTTTTTAACCAGTATGAAGGGAATTTCAATACAAATTTCTTTATTGTATATAGCAGCTTGAGATAGTTTATATTTAATAATAAGCTTGCTTTTGTCTGTAATGTTTAACACTTCTACAATTTTTGAAAAGTATTTTGAAGAAACTCTCTTTTTTAATACAATTCATATTAGCACCTGAATCTATTAAGGCTATTGTAAAAAAGATATATTCTTTATTGACTACTATAATAATTTGAGTATGCCATTTATGGGTAATAACCTTATCAATTAGGTAAATGTATTGGAGGGTGCTTAATTCTTATTTTAATGATGGACTTGGAGTATCAGAAGGATCTTCGTCCTTTTCGATCATAGATTCTAATATTGATACCTTTTCTTTTAATCCTTTTATCTCAATTTTTAGCTGATTAATTTTGAACTTTAAGCTCCAATAGAAGATTCCATTGCTGCTTTTCTAGTTTTTGAACTAAAATGGTTATATCTAACTCTCTAAATAATAGTTTTTAAATTGTAAACTTCTTTTGGTTCTTTAACCTTAGTCTCATTTCAAGATACATGAAAATATTTTTCTAACTATTCTCTTTTTTCTTTTGGATCTATAATCTTATCAATAAGATCCAATATTAGATTATCTTCTTTTGTAAAGACTAATAAGCCATTACTTTTACATAAAACTTCATAATAGTTGCATTAACCATCACAACTATTATCAGATTCTTCTTCAGCGGTGGTCTCTTCCTCAAGAAAGTCTACTTCTAACTCTGATTCCTCATATTCATCTTTTGATAAGAAGATATGCATTAATGACCTCTTAAGGCTTTCATCTACATATAATTCTTGAATTTTTTGTTTCATTTTATGCTTATTAGAATAATGCCCTATCTTTTTGCATTTATAACAAACAATCATTTTCTTTTTCTTTTTTGGCAAAATAGGCCTTTTCTTTTCTTTTGATTTTCCTTTTTCATAAAACAATTTCTTTTGAGGTATGGGTTTATAACACCTTTTCTTAAATTGTGTAGATATCTCATAGGTGGATAACCCATTTGTTCACAAAAAAGGCTCTTTTGCCTAGAGTTTTATAATTTTGCAATTGCCTATGTAGTTTTATTTTATTGTAGAGTTTAACTCCTTTGCCTACCACTTTAGCAGCTAATTCTTTATATGTGTAATTAGAGTAATCAATAACTCCACCATAATAAGATTTTAACTCTTTTTTTTTTTTACTCTTTTTACTCTTTTAGAAAATAGGGTAGGTAATTTAAACAAAAACTTTTCTTTCTAAAAATACTCTGGTTATCTTCTCTAATAAAACTTTAAAGAAGAAGACATCACTATACCACCTAAATTGGGACAAATTCGAATATCTCAAATTGATAAGTTGTTCATATGTCTTGTCTACCAATAAGGTGACTAAACCAATAAAAAGACTAGTAATTACATAAATTAGTGGATTAACACTATTAGAAGTTTGCACACCTTGTTCTATTTTAATTGCATTAAATATTTGAGCTTTAGTTTCATTGGTTAAATAAAAATCCCACTAGCCATTAAACTATTTAGTAAATCCATTTACTATAAATCTTACTATTTTAGGGTTAGAATTACCTCCCTTAGTTTCTGCAATAGTAGCAAACATCATCATATAATGCAGAAACAGATCATGAAGTTACTAATCATTTCCTTAACTCCCTAAAAATTAAATTCCTACAAGGCCCAACCTATAATAATGGGGCCAAGGCATTTAGTGATTTGTAAAAAAGAAATAGATTATCTCTTAAAAAAAGGGTTAATTAGAAAAAGTAATAATCCTTAAAGTTGCCTAGCATTTTATGTTGAAAATGCTATTTAAGTGGAATGAGGGGTTCAAAGATTAGTTATTAATTACAAGCCTTTAAATAAGGTCTTAGATGGATTATGTCTCCTATACCTAATAAGAATGATTTGCTTAATAGGTTTTATGAAACCCAATTATTTTCAAAATTTGAAATCCTATGCTTAATAAGAAAGATTTGCTTAATAGACTTTATGAAGTCCAAGTATTTTCAAAATTTGTCATGAAATTTGGTTATTGGAAGATCTAGATTCATAAGAAAGATAAATATAAAACAACATTTATAGTACCATTTGGGCATTATGAATGGAATGTAATGCCTTTTGGGTTAAAAAATGCACCCTCTGAATTTTAAAAGATTATGAATGAAATATTTAATACTTATGTAGCATTTTCTATTGTTTATATTGATGACATGTTAATATTCTTTAACACAATAAAACAACTTTTTAAGCATTTAACCTATTTTTAAAGGTTATTAAAAAAGCCAAATAAGCCATATTGGTTAAAGGTTAAAGTTATTCCAAACTAGGGTTAGATTCCTTGGTCACATCATTGAAAATGGTACTATTATTCCTATTAACCAAGCAATCCATTTTGTCTCTAAATTTCTTGATGAAATTAGAGAAAAGCAACAATTGCAAAGGTTTTTAGGATGTTTAAATTATATTTCATAATTTTATAAAGAATTAGCTATGATATTGAGCCTTTCTTTGAAAGATTAAAGAAAAATCCTCTTGAATGGATAGATGAGCATACTAAGGTAATTAAGAAAAATAAAACTAAGAACCAAAAATTGTTAAGTTAAACTCTTCCTTATCCTAATACTTTTAAAATAGTTGAATCTAATGCATTAGACAAAGGTTATGGAGGAATCCTTAAGCAAAGGATTAATTAGTAAAGGCCTTTAATACAAGGGCCTCAATCCCCAACAATGTCAATTAATTCACTGGTTAAAGGTACAGTTGTATGAGAAAAAGAAGTTGATAAACTTCATGATGACACATATGAGTGAACTTTGGATAAATCCATCATATATCCTTTAATTCCTAAGCATATAGACTTTTTATATGATATGGAAAATAATTATGCTTAGCTTAAACCTAATGAGGTTTCACTTGTTTATCTTAAAGATGATGTGTATCCTTAAACTAATGTAAAGGATTGTCTATATTATTAGCAGATACTTCATGAAACAGGTTTGGTGGCTATTAAACCTATATAAATAGGATCTAGTTATGGCTTTAGAGATTGGGCCTATGACAAATTTAAGTTAAAGAAAATTCTTTATCCAAAAGACTAGTAGGTTAATCTCTTTGGTTACTGTGAATTAAAAGAATGGTGGAAGGTTAAAACTTACTATTACTTTGATTATATTGAAGCATGGGAAATAAGGTTTCTATTTTCATTTGAAGGGCTCATTCACAAAAAAATGATCATGAAATTAATTTATGTGCTTATACCAAACATTATATTCATTGCAATAAGTACATCCTTACCCTTTTTGTACTTTGAACACATGGAATTCCATTAAATAAAGGAGTCATTGATCTTAACTAGCTTTTTTTTATTGGTATTGAATAGTTCAAATTTGAAGAATAAGGTTGTCACTTCATTTAACTAACTAGTTTCATCTTTTATTGCAAGGACTCATGCATATGAAATGAACTTTTTTTACTACACCAAATAGTGTTTTCTTGGTGACAACAACGTTCATACACCCTCAGTACTCTAACAATCTTTAATCAAAAAATGAGTTATTGATTTTGATTAGCTTTTCTTGCATGTGATTTTTGAAGGAAGAGATTGTTAGACAAAGGAGTTTGAAAGGCAAGTTAAGGCGCTTATGGCAATCTGTGTGTAGTTCTAGTATTGCTTATACCTAAGAAAGGTGGGACTTAAAGGATGTGCATTAACTGTAAAGTGGTTAACAAAACCACTATATTGGCATTGGAGCTATTTTAATGCAGGTGATGATTGGAGGACAAATCCTTTTGAGGAGAGGGAGAATGATGAGATCCATAAAGAAGCTAATACAGAGAGGGCTTCTAAGAATCCACTGAGTATTCAAGAAGGGCCATTGATATGTTTAAGAGCTAAAAGGATGAAAGGAGCACTTAGCAAGTTGATTGAAGAAGTTTGCACCAAAAAAGCCAATTCAAGCTTGAAGGGTGGCAAAGGCATTTAGAGATCTATAAAAAGGAAATAGATGATCTCTTAAAGAAATGACTTATTAGCAAAAGTAATAGTCCTTGGAGTTACCTAGCATTTTATGTTGAGAATGCTGCAGAATTGGAATAAGGAGTCAAATTTGCTTCTCTCTCCCTCTTTTGTAATATTTCTCCTCCTCCTCCTCCTCTCTTTGTAACAAAAACTTGTAACGATGTTTGGTGTTTAATGAAAACTTTATTTTTGTAAGTATTATTTTCATACCTCTATTATCTTCTTTTCATTAGTGTGCTTCTATACATATTCTATACATCTTTGTGTGTGATTCCTTCTATTTTGTTGCAGGCTATTATTCAAATAAATTTGAATAGGTGGGAAGATTGTTTGCCACATATAGAGTTTGTATATAATAGGAATGTTCATTCTACTACTAGTTACTCCATTTGAAATTGTGTGTGGTTGTGATCCTTTTCCTTCTTTGGACTTGATGGATTTATCCAAAGCTCACTCATACATGTCATTATGAAGTTTATCAACTTCTTTTTCTCATGCAACTATACCTTTAGCAGGTAAATCAATCAACTTTGCTGAGAATTAAGGCCCTTGTATTAAAGGTCTTTTACTCATTTTTTAGTTTCTTGCAAAAATTTATGAATTAGGAAATTTGGTAAAGAATTACAATTTCCTTTAATAAACTCAATATCAAAGTCAAACACAAAATGTATTCCTTACCATCTTGCAAAGATTTGCTCAGAGGCAAGGTTTTTAACATCTTTAGTAAGGATATCCTATGCTGCCTTACAATCAATTCTTAAAAAGAATTTTTGATTTAACATATCACTTTCAAATTTTCAAATACATAGCACAATAGCTAAGATTTCTTTTTTAATAGTGGAGTAATTAACTCTAGCTCCCTTCCAAACTCTAGTTAAGATTTTTGAAACAAACAAGCTATTCTTTTGAATTAATCCTTTGCTTAAGGATTTCTCCATAACCTTTATCTAATAAATCAATTTCAACTATTTTAAAAGCATCAAGATGAGGAAGAGTTAAACATGGCAGTTCTTTGGAGTGAACCATTCAAACCAGCAATAAAAGAAGTGATAGACTCATCCTTTAGGAAGTGAACCATTTAAACCAATAAGAACATGTTTGTTGTATATAATGTTTGGTGACACAAAAGTTAATTTCACTATCATCTTGTGTAAATAAGTTCATGCAATAAAATGAGAAGCAACAAAGTTAATCAAGATTAGTGTCTCCTTTACTTCATGAAATTCAATGGATTAAAGTTGTAAAGATGTGTTTTTCACAATGAATATAATGTTAGCAAAGGAGTCATTGCAACGAAAGGAAGAGCCTTGTTAGCAAGAAATGAAGAGATGATCTCATTATTCAGGAATTAAATCTCTCAATATCTGAAAAAAAAAAAAAGCTAATCAAGACCAATGACTAGCATGTTTGATCGAATTCATTGCATTCAGTGTGCTATAGAAGTTAATTTCATGAACATATCGTGGGAATGAGCTATTGTAATGAAAGGAGAAACCTTGTTAGCAAGAAATGAACTAACGGTCTAACCTATTCAGCTAATAGTTGAATTCAAGCTGTGCTTCATGATGAAAAGCTTTATTACTTAACTCTAACCTATTAAACACTCTAATCTTATTAATGAAGCCTTAGTCCTTTTTCAAGTTTGAATTCAAGCCATTTGTTACTTAGTTGGCTTGAATATTTTCAATTAGGCTATTTAGTAGTACTTTCATCTTTTTAGCCCTTTGTGAATTCTTAATGGATACTTCAAAGCCCTCCATGCATTGTAATTTGGAGGAGGCAAAAGAGTTGCAACAACAAGTAACTGGGTTGTTAAAGAAGGGTTATAAGAGAGAGAAAAAAATATATAAAGAAATGGGAGAGTATGTGTCAACAATGTATAAAAAGAGAAATGTGGGGAGAGTGTTAATGGAGAAATTATTGGAGAGAGTTAAGAGAGAACTATAACAAAAGCGTAATGTGAGGAGAGAAAAGAGAGTAAAGTGAATAGAGAGCAAAGGTGTGAAGAGATTACATAAAAAATGTGTGGAAAGAGAAGAGAGTAGAGGGTGGCAAGAGATTAAAGAAAGAAAATGTGGGGACAAAATGATCATGATATTAGATTTTGTGCCTACACCAAACATTAGATTCATCGCAATAGGCATGTTAATAAACAATTGGTAGTCTGATCCATTGAAGTCCAACAACAATAGAAGTCATTAATCTTGATTAACTTTTCTCACATGTTTTGAATTGTTTGTTTGTTAAAAGATGAGATTGTCACTTCATTTCTTACTAACAAGACTTCTCCTTTCATTGTAAGGAGCAACTCCCACAAACTATCATGAAATGAAATTTTGGATCTATACAAAACATTATATTCATTACGATTAGCACATCCTTACACTTTTGGAACTTTGAATCCATTAAATTCCACCATTACATATTGCTCAAATTGTTAATTGCCTAAATGATCAAACTATCACTTTATTTATTAGTAAAAAAGCTTCTTCTTTCATTACAAGGAATCATTCACACTAAATGATCATCAAATTAACATTTTTGTGTACATCATACATTATTCTCCTTACAAGAAGCACAAACATAATGTTCCTAGGTCTAGGTCTCCATCTCTTTCTAATATGGGATATTAAGATAAAGATAAGAGTCTCTATGTCCTAGAAATAGTTGATGAGATAAACAAAAAAGTAAGAGAGTTATTTTACTCTCTCAAAAATAGTATAAAAGGAAAATGGTTTTTTATGACCTATAATGAAAAAGAACAAAAAGTATGGCATAAAAGCCATAAGATATATAACAATAAAATGGGACCTGTAGATATGTTCACTTCTATGGAAAAGGTATATAAACTTAAAAAAAAAAAAAAACCTTTCACAGATTTTTTTACCCTCAAGGAATGTATGGTTCTTGAAAAAGCATATTAAGAATATGTTACAAGAAAAGGAAAAAAAGGGTTAATAGTGTTCATCCATATGTGCTTAATTTAAGTATAAAAATAAAGATCGTAAAGTTATAGTTTCACCATATAAAGAGGTACCCTTTACTGGTGCTATTGGGGAGCAAAGAAATTATACTAATCTTTATCTTAAATTTATAGGAAATTAGTTTAACAAAGTTGAAGAAAAGATAGAAGAAGTAGCTCAGAAAACTCTAAAACCTCTAATTAAACTAGAAATAGAAAAAAAAAGGTTTTATTCAAACCTATGTCATCAGAGGAAATAAATTACAGTGTGTTAGGTAAAAATTCTGAAGAAAATAGAATTAGTTGATGAAATAATTAAAAGGTTAGAAAACCTAAGATTAAAAGAAAAGGGCACTTCTATATTAGGAAAAGAGGAAGAAATTATAGAAGAAGAAATAGAGATTGAAGATTATGTGGAGAAAATTCAAGAAATGTTCTTATTAGAACAAAACCCAAGTCAAAAGGATCCATCACCTTCTAGTAAGAAGGAAAGTATGGAAATTAATAAGATGACTTTTAATAAAGTATCTACAAAACTGTATTATCCTAGACCTATCTTGGTTAACCTCTTATTAAAGGAATAGTCTGAGTACAATTATGTACAATATAATGGTAGAAGCATCATAGAATGGAATTTAGATGGGATATCAAAAGATCAGATTCTCATTCTACTACATTATATGATGATGTTTGCTACTGCTGCAAAAACTAAGGGAGGTAATTCTGACCACCAAATAGCAAGATTTATAGTAGATGGATTTACTAGACAGTTTAAAGGTTGGTGGCACTTTTATTTAACAAATAAAGGTAAAGGTCAAAAATTTAATGATGTTTAAATAGAACAAGGCATGAAATATCTAATAGTATTAATGCACTATTTTATACCATTACTAATCATTTTATTAGTTTGTCCACCTTATTGGTAGACAAGACATATGAACAACTCATTAATTTGAGGTGTCCGGATTGGTCCCAATTTAGGTTGTACAAAGAAGTCTTCTTCTCTAAAGTTTTTAATAGGGAAGATATAGTATTTTCTGAAAAGAAAAGTTTCTGTCTACGTCACCTACCTATTTTCTGAAAGAGTAAAAACTAGGATAAAATCCTATCATAGTGGAGTTATTGATTACTCTAATTACACACATATGGAGAATTAGCTAATGAAGTTGATGTAGAAAACCCTAAAAAGACATGGCTTAGGGACCCAACACACAAAGAATCAAAGAACAGTTAGGAAAGCTAAATCAGACTTTAATTATGCAAACCCTAGACCCAACATTCAAAGGAACATGAACTTATGGTATTTAAGAAGGATATGGGCGCCACACTCTAGAAAAGAAAGGAATTAGGAGTGATAAGTCAATTTGAATGCCATAAGAAGAAGTACCTCTTGATAAGTTCTTTAGTTCTTAAAAGAACCGAGAGAGAAAACCCTTGCTTTCTATTTCACTCAAAATTGTCTGAATTTCTAGAGCTTACAAGGGATGCCTATTTATAGGCTAAGATAACAATCTTAAAGAGGCACAAATTCCTACTTAGGAAAAATCCTTATTTAGGAGGAATTCCTATCTAGGGACAAATTCTTACACAGACAATAAACTCCTATTTAGGAATGAATGCTATTACTTAGCCTTGACCCATTAGGTACTCTAATCATATTAATAAGGCCTGAACTCTTTTTCAAGCTTGAATTCTCACAATTTGAAGCTTGGTTGGCCTAAATGTCCTTAATCAGCCCATTTAGTGCTTCCTTCATCTTTTTGGCTCTAGCTCGTGTTATTGGGCCTTCTGGAATGTGCAATGGACCTCTTGCATCCTTTGAAGCCTTCCACCCATCATCTCTAGGGTTCTCATCATTCCTCCTATCCTCAAAAAATTTGTTCTCAAATCATCGTCTTGTTTATACTTGATGATGTAGGGAAAGGTTTGAATGAATTTGATCCACTTAGCATGTCTTTTGTTCAACTTTTGTTGTACAAGTAAGAGAGGTACTGCACAAGGACTTATACTTTCCCTCACATATCCTTTCCAAATAAGTTCCTTAACTTGCCTTTGAAGCTCCTTTGTCTCCTCGGGATTACTCCTAGTTGCTGGCTGGTTTGGGATGGATGAGCTAGAGATGAAATCAATTTGATGCTCAATTCCTCTCTTAGGTGGCAATCCACTTAGGATATCATCAAGGAATACATCTTAAAATTCTTCTAATAGAGCAACAACAACACTAGGAAAGATAGGTCAAACTTGTTAGCGTTAAAATAAACCTCTTTGTACAAAAGTAGGATTATAAGCTGTTTGGCATAAAATGCTCTTTCAACATCACGTTCTTTTGCATAGAAACTTTCTGTTTTCTTCTCTCTCTCTTGTGTCCTCACATGTTCTCCTCTCTTTTCTCTTTTGTCAACCTCTCTTTTTTGTTCACTCTTACTTTAATCCTTGACTGATCCTCATAAGCTTATTGGGGTGATAATGGTACAAGAGTGACTGGTTTTTCATTCATTACAAAAGAATATCGATTCTTGAAGCCATCATGCATGACTCGCCTATCAAACTGCCATGGCCTTCCAAATAGAATATGGTCCACATGCATAGGTACAACATCACATAAAACTTCATCATGGTACCTTCCGATAGAAAATGACATGAGCACTTACTTATCTACCTTGACTTCACCACTTTTGTTCAACCATTGAAGCTTGTATGGCCTAGGATGCTTCATAGTAGGTAAATTCAGCTTCTCAACCATAGTTATGCTAGCAACATTAGTGCAACTCCCACCATCAATAATCATACTACATACCCTGTCATTGATGAGACACCTCGTCTAAAAGATGTTAACTCGTTGCACCTTAATTTCTTCCTTCACTTGCACATTCAATGCTTGCCTTATGACAAGAGCAACTCCATTAACCAGATACTCCTCTCCATCACTTTCACCCTCTAATGATGGCACAGAATCATGATCTGATTCACTTGTAGTTTCAAGATCACTGTAGTTGGACATTGAGATGCAATGTGACCCCTGCCCAAACACTTAAAACATTTAACATCTCTATTTCTACTTGGTTGGGGGTCAAAATTACCTGCCTCCTTGCTAAAACCCATATTCTTGTGCTTGGAGAGCTCAGCTTTAGACTTATAATCGGCCTTCTTATCCCTTTTACTCTAATTCAGCTTCCAAGATGATGTAGAACCCGAGTTCTGCCCAAACTGTATGGAACCCTTTCATTTAAGTTGCCTTTCAACTTTCATTGCCATGTGCACCATGTCTTCTAATTCTACATAATGTTGCAATTCAACCACGTTATGTCTCTATTTGGACCTTGTAGAAATCAAGCCATGGTTGCCTCTCTATCTTCTTCTACATTTGCCCTAATCATGGTGATCTCCATCTCTTTGTGGTAGTCCTCCACACTTTTGGTGCCTTGAGTGAGCCCTTGCAGCCTTTGGTACAACTCCCTGTAATAATGATTAGGGATAAACCTCCTTCTCATGATAGCCTTCATCTCCTCCCATGTATCAATAGGCTGCTCATGATTCCTTCTCCTAGTCAAAACAAGTTGATCCCATAAAATAATAGTATAATCAGTAAATTCAACAGCAGCAAGCTTTACATTTTTCTCCTCAAATAATTGTGGCAATCAAAAACCAATTCAACTTTCTTCTCCCATTCTAGGTATGTATCAGGATCATTCTTAACTTGGAATGGAGGAATTGTCATTTTAATACTCTGCCCAAATCATGGTCATAGGTGCCTTGCCTCCCAAATTCTCTCTAATCTCTACTATTGTTAGTTGTTCGATCATCAAACTCATCATCTTCTACATCATCTTCATAGTCATAGGCATGTCTCAATTGCCTTCTTGCATTAGGAGCCTTATATTCCCCATGCCTCCTTTGCAACTTTATTATTGTATTAGCTTGCTCCTCCATCCTCTGCCTCATATCATCAAATCTGGTATTCATGCACTCTAATTGTTGTTGCATAGCTTCCTGAGTTGCACCTTTGTTTTTGGATGTCATAGTATTACTTCTACACAAAATAATTAGAATACCTCATAGAACACTCCCTCGTTTTTACACTTTTCATTGCTTTTTCTTTATATGAACTTTTACTCTTGCCTTTTACCGCTTGGATTTCCCATTTCAGCTTGATTTAGAGTCAGGCTCTGATACCAATTGATGTGGAAAACCCTAAAAAGACATGACTTAGGGACCTAACACACATAAAGAATCAAAGAATAGCCAGGAAAGCTAAATTAGACTTTAATAACACAAACCCTAAACCCAACATTCAAAGGAACATGAACCTAAGGTATTTAAAAAGGATATGGATGCCACACTCTAGAAAAGAAAGGAATTGAGAGTGATAAGTCAATTTGAATGCCACAAGAAAAAGTACCACTTGATAAGTTCTTTAGTTCTCAAAAGAACTAAGGGAGAAAAACCCTTGCTTTCTATTTCACTTAAAATTGTCTGATTTTTCTAAGCTTACAAGGGATGCCTATTTATAGGTTAAGATAGCAATCCTAAAGAGGCATAAATTCCTACTTAGGGCAAATCCTTATTTAGGAGGAATTCTTATCTAAGGACAAATTCTTACACAAACAATAAACTCTTATTTAGGAATGAATGCTATTACTTAGCCTTAACCCATTAGGTACTCTAATCTTATTAATAAGGCTTGGACTCTCTTTCAAGCTTGAATTTGCACCATTTGAAGCTTGGTTGGCTTGTATGTCCTTAATCAACCCATTTAGTGCTTCTTTCATCTTTCTGGCTTTAGCTTATGTTATTAGGCCTTTTGGAATGTGAAATAAACCTCTTACATCCTTTAAAGCTTTCCACCCATTACCTTTAAGGTTTTCATTAGAAGTGGTAGTTGAAGGAGTTAAACTCTATAATGAAACAAAACTACATATGCAATTGCAAAATGAAAAACTTAGGGCAAAAAAGTCTTAGCAGATTTTGTGAATAAATGGTTATCCAGTTATGAGATATCCTCAAAAGTTTAAGAAAAGGGTTATAAACCTATACCTCAAAAGAAATACTTTTATGAAAAAGAAAATTAAAAGAAAAGAAAAGGCCCATTCAATTGAAAGAGAAAAAAAATGATTGTTTGTTATAAATGCAAAAAAGATAGGACATTATTCTAATAAATGTAAAATGAAATAAGAAATTCAAAATTATCGGTAGATGAAGACCTTAAGAGGTCATTAATGCATATCTTCTTATCAAAGACAAATATGAGGAATTAGAGTTAGAGATAGACCTACTTCAGGAAGAGACTACCTTCGAAGAAGAATCTAATAATAGTTTGTGATAGTTGATGCAACTATTATCAAGTTTTATGTAAAAGTAATAGTTTATTAGTCCTTATAAAAGAAGATAATCTGATATTAGATCTTATTGATAAAATTATAGATCCATAAGGAGAAAGATAATAGTTAGAAAAATATCTTCAACTATTTTGAAATGAGACTAAAGTTAAAGAACTAGAAGAAGATTACAATTTAAAAACTCTTATTTAGAGAGTCAAAAATAACCATTTTAGTTGAAAAACTATAAAAACAACAATAGAGCCTTCTATTAGAGAGCTTAAAGTTGAAATTAATCAGCTAAAATTTGAGATAAAAGGTATAAAAGAAAGAGTATCAGTACTAGAATCAGTGATATAAGGACAAAAAATCCTTCAGATACCCCATAGTACTTCTTTAAAAGAAGAATTAAACACCCTTTAATACGTCAACCTATAATAGGTTATATCCCTAAATGGCATACTTATTACCGTAGTAGTCATAAAAGAAAATATCTTTTCTACAAAAGCGTGGGCAGGCCGTGAGACGTGAAACGGCAGACCAGAAGCTTGAGTGCAAGCTGTGAAACCTTGAGACGGTGAAAGCAGGAGCTGTGTGAGACAACCTAGAGAAGGAATTTGGCGGAAGCACGGAAAGAACTCAACGTATTTCTAGATTTCTTCAAGAGAGGTTAGAGAGCGTTGCGGTGAACTTCTAAGCGGCAGTGGAGCAGCCTTTCAATTCAACAGAGGCAAGACAAGCTAGAAGAAGAGTAGACAGTAAGTGACACTCTTTGTATTGTACTTGCTTAGTAATTGCAATAGTGAAAGGAGCAGAAGATTAAGACATCCATTGTAACTATAATTCTCAAGTATAGTGGATAGTCTCGGTAAGGGAGTCCTACCACCGTGGATGTACGTCACGTTGACGGAACCACGTAAATCTCGTGTGTCCTTAATTCTGCTTTACGTTCTGTGTTTTGGAATTGAGTTGTGAACGCAAGCTAAAGTATCAGCCACCATAACCTAACGAAGACCTAAACAAAACATCCGAATGTCTATTAGCAAGGTCTGAAAGGTGACTTTGGGACTATTGTGATTAGTAGGTAGCAATAGATCTACCTTAGTCGAATCTGAGAAAGAGTTTCGCTTTTAAGAAGAGATTGAAGTTGTTCATTTCCTGCGAATTGTGAATTGTAGTGATACTGATTCACCCCCCCTCTCAGTATCACAAACTAGTAGATCTAGGGTGAAGTTGGGAACTTCAATTGGTATCAGAGCACAGGTTCACCAGGATAAAGCTTAACAGCTTGGTTGTACTAGTTTGAAGAGCTCCAGAAGTTTTAACTTGTTTAGCATACTGAGAAATGGACGCCGGTACCAACACCAGCACTACTTACAGCAAGAAGGTTCCAATCTTCAACGGAACCAACTACCATATGTGGAGAGCGAGAATGCAGGTGGTATTGCAACCATGGGCATGAACGTGGTTGAAATCTGTACAGGAGGGTTTTGAGCCTCCAGAAGAAGGTAAAGATCCAACCCCAGAGGAATTAAGACAGTTTGAGATAAATGGGAAGGCCTCAAATGTCATCTTTTCAGCATTGACAGATGCTGAATATGCTAAAGTTATGGACTGCAAATCTGCCAAGGAGATATGGGACAGATTGCAGAAAGTCTATGAAGGTGATGGCAGAATGAAGGAGGCCAAGCTTCAAGTTTTCAAGGAGAGATATGAATCTCTCAGAATGCAGAAAAATGATACAGTCCAAGAGTTCTTCACCAGGGTTATTGATGCTGTAAACGATCTTAGAAGTCATGGGAAGAACAAGAAGGACTCATCTATTGTGAAGAAAATTCTGAGAATTCTGCCTGAGAGGTTTGCCTCAAAGGTGGCAGCCATAGAGGAGAGTAGAGATCTCAATTCCATGTCTCTGCATGATCTCCAATGCAATCTCATTGCATATGAGATGAGAATAAAGTCAACTGAGAGCTCCTCAACGTCAAAGGTATCAAAGGAGGCAGCTTTCAAAGCTATGAAACACTTGAAGATAAAAGAAGAGGAAGAATCATCCAGCGAGGATGATGATGATGATGAGGAAGAAAGTGAAGGTGAAGTGTTGGCATACTTCACAAGGAAATTCAAAAGGGGGTCTAAGAAGGGAAAAGGACAGTTGTCCTTGAGATGTTATCGTTGTGGACAGACTGGACACTTTGCTTCTCAGTGCAAAGTGAAACTTGATGATGAAGATGAGGATGGTGATGATGAGCAGAATTCAAAATGGAGAAGACCATCATTCAAGTCAAGGAAGTCCAGCAAGAAGACTGCTAGCCCACAGAAGAAGAAGAGAGGCTCATTCAAGAGTTATGTGAGCCAGACAAAAGAAGCCGATGAGGAGGAAGATGTAGACTCATCAGATGAGCATGCCTTTATGGCATCAACTCAAGGTGGTAGTTCAACCTCTGAAGAGGAAGAGGAGGTTGATGAAGAAGAACCAGATTTTGAAGCTGAGTTGGAAGCAGCTTCAAAGGAGATAATCAGAAGGGGCAGAACCATAAGAAGGTTAGAGGCCCACATAAAACAAGTTGAAGCAAAGTCTGAGGAAGCTGAAAGTCAAAAGGATGAAATAAGGGCTGAACATATTGACTTGAAGAGAAGATTTGAAGAACATATCAAAATATGTGAAGACCTTACTATGGAGCTTGGCTCAAGGACTTCAACAATTGAAGAAATGGAGATAGAGTTGCTGAGACTTCAGCAACAACTCAAAAGGAGTGAAGAGAACGTGCAGAAGCTTGAAATGATAGGAGAAACAAGTTCTGCAAGAGAAAAGAAGAATGAAGAGAAAGTGCAGCAATCTGAGGCTGCATTGCCTAAAGATAATAAGAATGTGCCACAGAAGTTGAAAGAGAAGGTTGTGACTCAGGAGAAGATAGCTGAGAATAAAGAGGATTTGAAGAAACAACCTAGGGTGGCAAACAAAAATGAAGAAAAGAAGGTCAGCCAGCAAAGGGCTATGGCTGAACAGAAGAAGGAGAAAAAGGTGGCTGAAATGAAAGTCACACAAGCAAAGAAGCCAGCCACGTTGCCTACACAGCAAGTAATGAACAAAAGAAAACAAGCTGTGATTAGACCCAAGAAGAGGCAGTTTCAAGGTCACTGTCTTTATTGTGGAGTTTGGGGTCATAAGGCAAGTAACTGCTGGTGGAGAAGGCCAGTATATGTCTCCAACTTGAGAAGATATGATGCTGTATACAGGGGGAGACAATACAAAATTCAGAGGAGAACACCTGTCGTGAGTTCTTGCACATACTGTAAAAAGCAAGGACACACTGACAAGGATTGTTGGTGGAAGCCCAAACCAGTGGTTTCAAAGAACAAGTTTGCTATATTGGGAGACTTGGAACAGTGTGAAAGGTGTGGGCAGGATGACCATAATGCCAAGAGATGCATGACACTTCTCCCTGAGCAAGAGAAGGCACTCAATGGCATAGTGAAAACAAGCGGTGTAGTCAAAGCTGAGAAAAAGGAGAAAGCTATCTTCCAGCCAATTCAAAAGAAGGAATATAAAGCTAAAAGGGAGGTGGCTAATATAGCTGAAATTGCACTCAAAGCTGACTACAAGGATAAGCAGTGGATCCTTGACAGTGGATGCACTTCACACATGACGGGAGACAAGAGTAAATTGTCAAAGCTAAACAAGTCAAGAGAAGGCAGAGTCAAGTTTGGCAATGATGATTCACTCAACATTAGTGGTCAAGGGTCAGTAAATATTGGAAAAGGAAAGCTGAAAGATGTTCTGCATGTTGAAGGACTCAGATATAATCTAGCATCTGTCAGCCAACTATGCAATGAAGACCATAAAGTGATATTCACAAAAACAGGTTGCCAAGTAAAGAGTAAAGAAGGCAATACTGTTGCAGCTGGGAAAAGAACAGCTGGAAATTTATATGTAATTGATGAGGACAAGACAAACAGCTGTTTACTTACAAAAGAAGAAGAAAATCAACTCTGGCATCGGAGGCTGGGACACTTAACACAGAAGAACATGAGGAAGCTGACCACTACTCATGCAATCAGAGACATTCCAGACCTTAAGAGAGAGAGGGAGTATGTTTGCTCAGCATGCTCTAAAGGAAAACAGGTCAGAAAGCAGTATAAGACCAAAGAGGTCAGTTCTAAAGCAGTGCTTGACATTGTGCATACTGATTTGTGTGGGCCGATGAGAACAAAAGGGTTGAATGGTGAGAGGTACTTCATCTTGTTTGTTGATGATTATTCTAGAAGGACCTGCATCATGCACCTCACACATAAGTCAGAAGTTTTGAAATGCTTCAAGAGATACAGAAGATTGGCTGAAAATGAGAGTGGAAAGAAGATCAAAGTATTGAGGTCAGATCAAGGCACTGAATTCACAAATGGAGCTTTTGAAGATTACCTTGAGAAGCATGGAATTCACCATCAGATGGCAGCAGCAAGAACTCCTCAACAGAACGGGGTGGTAGAGAGGAAAAATAGAGCTGTGGTTGAAATGGCAAGAACTCTACTGCTGGAATCCAAGCTTCACACAAGATTTTGGACAGAAGCAACATTTACAGCCGTGCACCTATTGAACAGAGTTTCACTAAGGCCCAATACTGATAAGACTCCATATGAGCTATGGAGTGGGAAGAAGACAACAGCCAAGTATCTTAGAATCTTTGGCAGCCCATGTTTTGTGAAGAACAAGGAGCAAAACTTGGGAAAATTCCATGCTAGGTCAGATGAAGGCATCTTTGTGGGATACTCAGCAAAGACAAAAGGTTATAGAGTTTTTCTACATAAACTGGGAAAAGTGGTCACTTCCAGTGATGTGAGAATAGATGAAAACTGGAAAACAACGCATAATGGAGAAGCTGAGGATAGTGAAGAAGATGACTTCAAGATAGATGAAGAATCTGACCAACATGAAGAAGTGGGAAAAGAAGTAAGTTCAGACTCAGAGAAGAGTGAGTCTGAAGATGAAGAAGGAGATTCTCTTGCAACTAAGACTGTGCAAGAAAGAAAGACAAAGAAGACATGGACCAGTGCTCATCAAGGAAATCAGATAATAGGTGACCCATCAGCAGGAGTTACAACAAGAAGAAGAATTGTGGGAGCTACTGCTTTACTCTCACAAGTTGAACCTAAATCTGTTGAAGAGGCTGCACAAGACAAAGCCTGGATCAAAGCTATCAATGAGGAGCTAGATCAAATCGAGAAGAATGAAACATGGGAGCTAGTTCCAAGACCCACTAACAAGAATGTCATAGGAACAAAATGGGTGTTTAAAAATAAACACAATGAGGATGGCAAGGTGGTGAGGAACAAGGCTAGGCTGGTTTGCAAAGGCTACACTCAGATAGAAGGAGTAGATGTTGATGAAACTTTTGCACCAGTAGCAAGGTTGGAAACTATCAGAATGTTCTTAGCTTTGGCAGCACATAAGAGGTATAAAGTTTACCAGATGGATGTGAAATCAGCCTTTTTGAATGGGCTCCTAAAAGAAGAAGTGTATATTGAACAACCCGATGGAGTACAAATCAGTGAGGATGAGACACATGTGTGCAAGCTGAAGAAAGCCTTGTATGGCCTTAAACAAGCCCCAAGAGCATGGTATAGCAGGCTGGACGCGTATTTGAGAAGGTTGAACTTCAAAAGAGGAACAATTGATAATAACCTATATGTGTTCAACTCAGAGAAAGGCCAACTGATAACCATAGTATATGTAGATGACATCATCTTTGGAGGGGATCACTCTGCGCTATGCCAAGAATTTTCACAGAAGATGAGTGAGGAATTTGAGATGTCATTGATTGGAGAAATGACTTACTTTCTTGGATTACAAATAAAACAATGTGAAGAAGGTATTTTTATTTCTCAGACAAAATATGCAAAAGAGATGCTGAAAAAGTTTGGCATGGAGGATAGCAGACCTGTCAGTACCCCTATGACAGTGGGCTGCAAGTTAACAAAAGATCAGGAAGGAAGGAGTACAAGCCCTACAGAATACAGGAAGATGATAGGGAGCCTTCTGTACCTTACAGCATCAAGGCCTGATCTCATGCAAGCTGTGTGCATCGCCAGCAGATTCCAAGCTGATCCTAAGGAATCTCATGTGTTGGCAGTGAAAAGAATCCTAAGATACCTCAAGGGGACACTGGAAATGGGCTTGTGGTATCCTGCCATGGATTCTGTAAAACTACGAGCATACACTGATGCAGACTGGGCAGGAAGCACAGATGATAGAAAATCAACCAGTGGCTGCAGCTTCTACTTGGGTTCAAAGTGTGTTGCATGGCTAAGTAGAAAGCAAAACAGTGTTGCTTTGAGCACAGCGGAGGCTGAGTATATGGCTGCTTGTGCAGCATGTACTCAGGTGATATGGATGCAAAGACAATTGGCCGATTTGGGTGTTGAAGTGAAGTTACCAGTGAGTGTACTTTGTGATAATCAAAGTGCAATTGATCTTAGCAAGAATCCAGTTCAACATTCAAGGAGCAAGCATATTGACATCCGGTATCACTTTATCAAGGATCAAGTGGAAGAGGGCACAATTCAGTTGGAGTATGTCGGTACTAAAGATCAAATCTCAGATATTCTAACTAAACCTTTGTCCACAGAGCTGTTTGAAAAGCACAGAATGAGTCTGTCTGTGCAAATGCCTCCTCAAGCCTGAAGTTCAGGTGAATCCTCCATCTCTACTTTGCAAGTTTTTCAAATTTGTAATTGGTTGGCAAAGGGGGAGAGAAGCAACAGTGCAGGGGGAGTTGTTAAGGAAGGGGGAGTGCATATTTAGGGGGAGTTGTAATCCATCTGCTTCTGGATTGTTACTCCAAGAAGATTATGAAAGACTGCTGCATAATGGCTTTTGTTATGAATGTTGCCAACAATTACAAAGGGGGAGATTGTTGTTCCCACAGCCTTGTATGGGTTGTAATTGTTGTCAACTAGGGTTAAGTGTGCAAGAGAGTAAAGTCATATGGAAGGGCAGTAAAGTCACATGGAAGGGCAAGAAAGTAAATCTGCCGCGTAAGGGCAAGAACGTAAATCCGCCATGTAAGCCCTATTAGGGTTTTATGGAAGAGAGTATATAAAGGCCTTGGAAGACAAAACTAGGGCAGAGGGCCAACACAATTGAATAAACAGCAACCCTACAGCAACCGGCCAAAAGGAAGAGAGAGCAGAACGGCAAGAGATCAGAAACAACACCACCAGGAGAGCAAACCAGAAACGTCACCACCGGGAGAGCAAACCAGAACGTGCAACCTCCTGCAAGCAAAAAACACGTCCTGCAAGCAAACCAGAAACACGTCCTGCAAGCAAACCAGAAACACATCCTGCAGGCAAACCAGAAACGCCTCCTGCAAGCAAACCAGAAACACATCCTGCAACCAAACCAGAAACGCACAACCAGCAAGAGGAGAAATAAGAAACAGACCACCCGGAAGAGAAGACAGCAGACCTGGTATCCGTGAGACCACCCGGAAGAGAAGACAGCAGACCTGGTATCCGTGAGACCACCCGGAAGAGAAGACAGCAGACTAGAAGCGTGAGGCAGGGCAAGAGACGTGAACCAGAAAAACCAGTAGTGTAAGGCAGGCCAAGAGACGTGAAACAGCAGACCAGGAGCGTGAGACCAGAACGTGCAACGGCGTGACTGATCAGAAGCGTGGGGCAGGCCGTGAGACGTGAAACGGCAGACCAGAAGCTTGAGTGCAAGCTGTGAAACCTTGAGACGGTGAAAGCAGGAGCTGTGTGAGACAACCTAGAGAAGGAATTTGGCGAAGCATCGGAAAGAACTCAACGTATTTCTAGATTTCTTCAAGAGAGGTTAGAGAGCGTTGCGGTGAACTTCTAAGCGGCAGTGGAGCAGCCTTTCAATTCAACAGAGGCAAGACAAGCTAGAAGAAGAGTAGACACAGTAAGTGACACTCTTTGTATTGTACTTGCTTAGTAATTGCAATAGTGAAAGGAGCAGAAGATTAAGACATCCATTGTAACTATAATTCTCAAGTATAGTGGATAGTCTCGGTAAGGGAGAGTCCCTACCACCGTGGATGTACGTCACGTTGACGGAACCACGTAAATCTCGTGTGTCCTTAATTTGCTTTACGTTCTGTGTTTTGAATTGAGTTGTGAACGCAGCTAAAGTATCAGCCAACCCATAACCTAACGAAGACCTAAACAAGAACATCCGAATTGTCTATTAGGCAAGGTGTCTGAAAGGTGACTTTGGGGACTATTGTGATTAGTAGGTAGCAATAGATCTACCTTAGTCGAATCTGAGAAAGAGTTCGCTTTTAAGAAGAGATTGAAGTTGTTCACTTTCCTGCGAATTGTGAATTGTGGTGATACTGATTCACCCCCCCTCTCAGTATCACAAACTAGTAGATCCTAGGGTGAAGTTGGGAACTTCAGATTCTTATAAGCTTGTTGAGGTTTTAAAGGTGCAAGAGTGACAGGTTTTTAATTCATTACAAAGGAATATCAGTTCTTGAATCCATCATGAAATGAGAAAATCACCTTATAGGAGTGATTGATTTTGATTAGATTTTATTACATGGCTGGAATGATTATTTTCTTAAAAGATCAAAAAATCACTTCATTTCTTGCTAACATTGCTTCTCCTTTCATTACAAGGAGATATTCACATAAAATGATGATGAAATTATCCATTGTGTTAAGACCAAATCTTGTAATGACTATGTTAATACACCTTTGGTAATTTGAATTCATTCAAGTGGATAAAACATGAGTTATTGATCTTAATTAGGTTTCCATGCATGATTTGAATGGTTTATTATCTAAAATATGAGATTGTCACTTCATTTCATACTAATAGGTATTGTCCTAATGTGAACACCAAAAGATGTGACTTAAGGACCTAATACATACAAGGAATCGAGCAAGAACTCAAAAAGGTAAATCAAATTTTAATCACACAATACTTAGACCTAATGTTTAAAGGAACATGAACCTAGACCTAGCACTACAAAGATGAAAAAAGCACTCAATGGGTTGATTGAGGATATTTAGACCAACTAAGTTACAAATGACATGAATTCAAGCATAAAAGAGGACCAAGGCTTTATTAATATGATTGGAGTGCTTAATGAGCTAGGGTTAAGTAATAAAATCCATTCTTAAGTAGGAGTTTGTTATAAAGTAAAAGTTTGTTATAAAATAAGAGTTTACAATAAAATAAGAGTGATCCTATATTTTAGTAGTATATCATTATCTTTACTTCCAGGGTTGTTATTTCAGCTTATAAATAGACTTAATTTCATTGTTAAAAAGTAGGTGATTATGTGAATTGAAAAGTGAGAATTTTCTCTTTTGTTTCTTTTAAGAACTAAAGAACTTATCAAGAACTAACTCTTCTTGTGGTGTTCAGCCTAACTTATCACTCCCAAATTCGTTTCATTTCTCTAGTGTGGCATTTATATCCTTCTTTATACTTTAGGTTTATGTTCCTTTAAACATTAGGTCTAAAGTTTGCATGATTGAAATCTAATTTAGCTTTCCTAGGTTCTTGCTTGATTTCCTGTGCATGTTGGGTCCTTGTAAGAACCATTTATTCTGCAATTGAACCAAAAATACTTGTAAGAAAAGCTAATCATTATCAAAGACTCCTTTGTTTGATGGAATCCAATGGATTCCTAGTATCAAAGGTGTAGAGTCATGCTCGCCGCAATAAATATAATGTTAATTGTAAGCACAAAAGGTATTTTCAAGATTAATTTGTGTGAATGAGTTTTTGCAAGGAAAGTTACAGCCTTGTTAAGAAGAAATGAAGAGATGATCTCATTATTTGGAAATTGACCCATCTTTTGGACCATTTATATAATGATACCTTTGGCTGTATAAACTCCATTGCCAAAGAAATGAAAATTTTCCCACCATCTAATGCTAATTCTTTGTGCCAACTAGAAAACATGTTTAATGTTTACATCCAATACATTTGCTTGTTTTTCCATAATAGTATAAGCTCATTTTATAATTCATGAAATGTGATATCATTAGGCAAACATTAGTAATGGGCCATAATAGTATAATCGCATTTTATAATAATGACTATTTTTTATTGACTTAATTGGATACATACCATTGAAGATGTATTTACATGATTGTTGCAATGAATTTAATGCTTGATCGATACACAAAAGGTAATTCCATGATCATTTTGTGATGATCATTTTTTGGGATTGACTCCTCACAACGAATGGAGAAGCCTTATTAGTGAAAAATGAAGTGATGACTTCATCTTTTAGGCCTTGAACCAATCAAACCAAGTAAGAAAAGCTAGACATGATCGATGACTCCTATGATGAAATTCAATTGATTTAGACTATCAAAGGTATATATAAGTGCTTGTGGCATTGAAAATAATGTTTCCTGTTGAAATGAAAGTTTATTTTATGATCATTTTATGTGAATGAATCCTTGCAACAAAAAAAGAAAGTTTGTGTCTATGAAATGAAGTGACAGTCTCATCTTTGAGACAATGAACCATTCAAACATTGTAAGAAAGCTAATCAAGATTAATGACTCCAATATTTAATGGACAATAATGGATTAAGACTACCAATTATGTACTGAAGTAGTAGTTGCAGTGGATATAATGTTTGGTGTATAGATGATTAGAATTCAGGATTGAAAATAAGAAAATTGCAAAAACAATAAAGATATTAATCTCTTTGAGGGGATCAGGCACTAATTACCTCTTCAAAGGGATTAACGTACAATAAGCTAAATAGCTCTTAATTGTATTTGATTGCTTTTTCATTAAAAATAAATAAGGCATTACATACTTATAGACTCAAGAATTTGACCTAATAACTAAGGAAAAATCTACTACTAAAAGGATTCCACTAATTATGTCTACCAATACAAAAGTAATTATACTTACTAATATGGAAATAATGAAAGGCAAGTGTTAAATGACCTTAATAAAAATAGTCTCCTAATTAAGGGAATCATATCAATACACAAAAATCAATTTCATGATCATTTTGTGTGATTGACTCTTTACATAAAAACAAAAACCTTACCAGCAAGAAATGAGATGACTTTCTCATTTTTCATCCAATTAACCATTCTATTTATGTAAGAAAATCGAATCAAAATCAATCACTCCTTTGTTTGATGGACTTTAGTGGATTTAGAATACCAAAATTGTATTGACATGCTTGTCACAATGAATATAATGTTTGTTGTAAGCAAGAGTTAATTTAACAATCATTTTGTATGAATAAGTCCTTGCAATGAAAGGAGAAGCCATGTTAATGAGAAATAAAGTGACAATCTCATCTTTTAGATAATAAACCACTCAAATTGTGTTGGAAAAGTCAACTAAGATGAATGACTTCTCTATTTCAGGGTCTTTTATGGATTCAAACTACTGAAGGGTTACATGATTGTCCTAATGAATATAATGTTTGGGGTAGACATAACAATTTCATCATCATTTTGTGTGAATGATTCCATTAAATGAAAGGATGAGCCTTGTTAGAGAGAAATGAAGTGAAGATCTCACCTTTCAGGCAATGAACCACTCAAACCAAGTAAGGAATACTAATAAAGATTAATGTCTCCTATGTTTGATGGACTTCAATGGACTCAAATCACCCAATGTGCATTGAAGTAGATGTTACAATGAATATAATGTTTGGTGTCTACATAACATTTAATTCCATGATAATTTTTTGTCATTTTCTATACAGTGGAAAGAGAAGCATTGTTAGCAAGAACCGAAATTATGGTCTCATCTTTCAATCATTAAAAGATTTAAACAATGTAAGAAAAACTAACCAAGATCAATGAGTCCTACGTTCGATAAAATTCAATGGATTCGGGCTATCAAAGGTGTATTTACATGCTTGTGTTAATGAATAAAGTGTTTGGTCTAGATGAAAAAGTTAATTTCATGACCATTTTGTGTGAATGATGCCTTGCAATAAAAAAAGAAGTTTTCTTAGCTTGAAAGGAAGTGACAATTTCATCTTCCTAGTAATGAACCATATTAAAAACTCATAAAAAGACTAATCAAGATCACTGACTCCTATGTTTGATGGACTTCAATCATCTCTCAATGTACTTGTTGCAATGAATATAATATTTGGAGGAGACATAAAAGTTAATTTTGAGATTGTTTTGTGTGAATGAGTCATTACAACAAAAGGAGAAACCTTATTAAGGAGAAATGAAGTGATAGTCTCATCTCCTAAGCAATGAACCATTCAAACAAAGTAAAAGAAGCAAATCATGATCAATGACTCCTATGGTTAATGTACTTCAATGTATTCAAACAGCCAAAGATGTATCTATGTGCTCATCATAATCAATATTATGTTTGTTGCAAATGCAAAAGTTAATTTCATGATCATTTTGTGTGAATCCTAATTCCTTTAAAATGAAAGGATAAGCCTTGTTAGAGAGAAATGAAGTGAAGTTTTCATCTCTTAGGCAATGAACCACTCATACCATGTAAGAAATACTAAGCAAGATCAATGTCTCCTATGTTTGATGGACTTTAACGGACTTAAATTATCCAATGTGCATTGAAGTAGATGTTGCAATAAATATAATGTTTGGTGTCTACACAAGAGTTAATTCCATGATCATTTTCTGTCATTTTCTCTATACAATGGAAAGAGAAGTCTTGTTAGTAAGAACTAAAGTGACGGTCTCATCTTTTAAGCATTAAATGATTTAAATTCCATTTTTCTGACATTCCATCTAAATTCCATTCTATGATGCTGCTACAATTGTATTGTATATAATTGTACTCAGACTATTCCTTTAATAAGAGGTCAACCAAAATATGTATAGGATAATACAATTTTGTAGGGACTTTATTAAAAGTCATCTTATTAATTTCCATACTTTCCTTCTTACCAGAAGGTGATGGATTTTTTTGTCCAAGGCACACAAAGATGTATAGAACATGTATAAAAACACACTAATGAATGAAGATAATAAAGACAAGAAAAGAATACTTATAGGAATAAAACATTCATTAAACATCGAAAGTTGTTACAAACTTATATTACAAAAAGGGGAGGAAGAGAGATATTACAAAGGAAGGGAAACAAGCAAACTTAAAGAAGGATGCAAATTGGAGGTTTGTTAGAGCCTAATTATTATCTAAATTTTCACTAATTACTATTTTTTTATTCCTACAAACACTATCACTTCTAAATAATCTATCAGGTCTTAACCTATCCATGCCTCATTATATCATTGTCAACATCTTAAGTCACAACCTACTCACTCAAACATAGCTAATATGGGTACAAAGGCAACATGACTTAGGGTTTCAATAACAACTCACATATAAGTTTAAACTTTAAATTATTTGGAAGATCAATATTTCTCTAGAAACTAGGCTCTAATACCATTCTTAAAGTACAGGGAACATAAACTTAGGGTATTTGAGAATGATATGAATGCCACAGTCCAAAAAATAAGGGAATTGGGAGTGATAAGTTGAGTTGAATGCCACAAGAAAAGATATTTCTTGATAAGTTCTTTAGTTCTCAAAAGAACTGAAAGAGAAAACCCTTGCTTTTTAGTTCTCTTAAAATTGTTTGATTTTCCAGAGCTTACAAAGAGGCATCTATTTATAGGCTAAGATAACAATCCTAAAGAGGCATAAATTCCTATTTAAGACAAATCATTATTTAAGACAAACTCTTATCTAGGACAAATTCTTATACAAAAAACTTCCACTTTTATAACAATCACTTATTTACGATAAACTCATATTTAGGAATGAATGTGATTAGTTAGTTCTGGCTCATTAAGTACTCCAATCATATTAATAAGACCTTGACTCTCTTTCAAGTTTAAATTCACACCATTTGTAGCTTGGTTGGCCCAAATGTCCTTAATCAGCCCATTTAGTGCTTCTTCATCTTTTTGGGCTCGAGCTTGTATTATTGAACCTTCTAGAATGTGCAATGGACCTCTTGCATACTTTGAAGCCTTCCATGCATCATCTCCAAGCTTCTCATCCTTAGAAAAAGGGCTTATTAGAAAAAATAATAATGCACGGGGTTGTCCAGTATTTTATGTGGAAAATACTGCAGAATTGGAGTAAGGAGTTCCAAGATTGATTATTAATTATAAGCGATTGCATAAGGCCTTGAGATAGATTAGATATTATAGACCTAATAAAAAAGATCTATTAAATAAGCTTTATGAAGTTCAAACATTTTCAAAATTTGATATGAAATATAGTTATTGGCAAATCCAGATTCATAAAAAGGGTAAGTATAAAGCAGAATTTACAATTTCTTTAGGACATTATAAATGGAATGTAATGCCTTTTAAGTTAAAAAATACACCCTCAGAATTTCAAAAAATCATGAATGAAATATTTAATACTTATTTAGCATTTTCAATTGCTTACATTGATGACATGTCAATATTTTCTAATACTATTGAATAGCATTTTAAACATCTGAATCTTTTCTTAAAGGACATTGAAAAAGCTGGTTTAGTGGTTTCAGCTAAAAGGATGAAGTTATTCCAAACTAAGGTTAGATTTCTTGGTCACTTCATAAAAAATGGAACAATTGTTCTTGTTAATTGAGCAATTGAGTTTAGCCTTTAATTTTCTGGTGAAATTAGGGAAAAACAACAATTGCAAAAGCTTTTAGGTTGTCTAAATTATATTTCAAAATTCTATAAAGAATTAGCTTATGATGTTAAGCCTTTGTTTGATAGATTACAGGAAAATGCTCCTGAATGGATGAACAACCATACAAAGGTAGTTAAGAAAATAAAATTAAAAAAAAGAACTGTCACGTTTAACTCTTCCTCATCTTGATACTTTTAAAATAGTTGAAACTGATGTATCAGATAAGAGTTATGGAGGAATCCTTAAACAACGGATTAATTCAATAAAATAATTAGTTCATTTCACTTCAAGAGTCTAGAGAGTAGCTAGAGTTAATTACTCTACAATTGAAAAAGAAATTTTAACTATTATACAATGTATTCAAAAGTTTGAACATGATCTATTAAATCAGAAATTTTTATTAAGGATAGATTGTAAAGCAACAAAAGATGTCCTTAGCAAATATGTTAAAAACATTACTTCTAAACAAATCTTTACTAGATTGTAAGGAATACCTTTTGTATTTGATGCAGAAAACCCCAAAGGACATGGCTTATAGACCCAACGCACACAAGGAATCAAATAATATCTAGGAAAGCTAACCTAGGGTATTTAAAAAGGATATGGACCCCACACTCCAGCAAAAAAGGGAATTGGGAGTGATAAGTCAAGTTGAATGCGATAAGAAGAGGTACTTCTTGATAAGTTCTTTAGTTCTCAAAAGAATCAAAGGAGAAAAGCCTTGCTTTTTATTTCTCTCAAAGTTGTTTGATTTTCCACACCTTACAAGGAGGCATAAATTCCAATTTAGGACAAATCCTTATTTAGGAGGAATTCCTATCTATGACAAATTCTTACACAACTCACTTTTATACAATCACTTATTTAGGATAAACTACTATTTATGAGTGAATGTTATTACTGAGTCTTGGGTCATTGAGTACTCCAATCATATTAATAAGGTCTTGACTTTCTTCCAAGCTTAAATTCACACCATTTGTACCTGGGTTAGCCTAAATGTCCTCAATCAACCTATTTAGTGCTTCTTTCATCTTTTTGGCTTTAACTCGTGTTATTAGGCTTTTTGGAATATGCAATTGAACTCTTGCATCCTTTGAAGCCTTCCACCCATCATCTCTAAGGTTCTCATCATTCCCCCTTTCCTCAAAAAAGATTCGTCCTCGAATAATCACCTACATCAAAAGGGGAAAGATTAGAAACATTAAATGTTGCACTCACATTATACTTATTAAAGAGGTCTAACTTATAAGTATTGTCATTAATTCGTGCTACAACTTCAAATGGACCATCTCCTCTAGGTTGTAGCTTTGAACGCTTCTAAGTTAGGAATCATTCCTTGCGCATATGCACCCATACCCATACCTAATCACCAGGAACAAACACCACCCTCTTTCATCCTTTGTTAATATAGGATGCAAATTGCTTAATTCATTTTTCAATATGTCGCCACACCTTGTCTTGCAACTTCTTCACCATGTCAGTCTTGCGTTCACCATCTAAGCTAACATACTCATTGATAGGTATAGGCACCAAATCCAAAGGAGTCAAGGGATTAAAACCATATACAATTTCAAATGAAGAGTAACTAGTAGCAAAATGAACACTCTTATTATGTGCAAACTCGACATGCAGTAAACAATCTTTCCACATTTTCAAATTCATTCAAATAATAGCATATAAAAGGTTAGAAATAGTTTGACTAACCACCTTATTCTGCCAATCAATTTATGGATTACAAGTAGTTGAAAATAATAGCTTAGTACCTAACTTACCCTACAAAGTCTTCCAAAAGTAGCTTAAGAACTTTGTATCTCGATCTGAAACAATGCTTCATGGCATGCCATGCAAATGTACTACTTCTTTAAAGGATAAGTCAGCCATATTGCTTGCATGATCAATTTTATGGCATGGGATGAAGTGTGTCATCTTTGAAAACCTATCAATAATAATGAATACAGAATCCTTACCTCTTTTTGATCATAGTAACCCTAATACAAAGTCCATAGATAAATCAACCCAGAGATGGCTAAGTATGAGTAAGGGGGTATCTAGGCCATCTAAATTTAACTTGATTGCATGTTATGCATCTCCCACATACCCTCTCAATATCTTGTTTTATGTGTGGCAAAAAGAAATGTTCAGTTAGGACATCTAGGGTTTTCCTAACTCTAAAATGACTCCACCCACACGAGCTTCTCTCACAACCAACTCCCTCAAAGAGGTCATAGGTACGCATAAATGATTTTCCCTAAATAAGAAACCCTTTTGCCTATAAAACTTCTCAAAGGTTGACTTCTTACATGCTTCATACTCATTAGTAAAATCAGGATCTTCCACATATAAATCTTTAATATATTCAAATCCTAATAATTTTGTAGTAAGTGTAAAGATAAGGGCATACCTGCAAGATAATGCATCAACTATCACATTTTCTTTACCTTGTTTATATTTGATTATATAGGGAAAGGTCTCAATGAATTCAATCCACTTGGCATGTCTTTTGTTCAACTTTCCTTATCCCTTCAAGAGCTTCAAGGATTCATGGTTGGTATGGATGACAAACTCCTTGAGCCAAAGGTAATGTTGCCATATCTCCAAAGCCCATACCAATGCATACATCTTTTTATCATAAGTAGGATAATTGAGACTTGCTCCACTTAGCACATATCATCTTCATGGTCATAAGCACATCTCAATTTCCTTCTTGCTTTAAGAGCCTCATATTCCCTATGTCTCATTTGCAGCTCTACTATTGTATTAGCTTGCTCGTCCATCCTCTCCCTCATATCATCAAATCTGGTATTCATGCACTCAAATTGTTGTTGCATAGCTTTGACCATGAAGGACACATCACAAACTACCTCCTGAGTTGCACCTTTGTCTATGGAAGTCATAGTATTACTTCTACACAAAATGATTAGTATACCTCACAGAACACTCCCTCACATGTCTGACTTAAAAGAAGAGGTGTCACACACCTTTGTGTTTACACTTTTTATGATTTTTTTCTTAATATGTTGCACTTTTGCCTTTTACCACTCAAATTTCCCCTTTCAGCTCTTTAAGGAACTAAACAAACTAAATTAAGAGGACTGATTTTGAACAGAATAAGATAAATGGCATAGAATTGAACAAATTGGAGGACAATGAGTCAAAAAACACAAAAAGGATATCAAGTCAAACAAATTTAATGAACTAAACTAAAAAAATCATGATAGGGGGTTAAACCTAGAGGACAAACTTGGATGATATAATAAGAAAATAGATGGCAGAATTGGAGTTGAGCAAAAAAAACTATATTATTATTATAGCCAATATGTCCAAACTTTTTTTCTTTTGTTACTCTTTTTTTTTTTTTTTTGCTCAACACAAAACAATAGTATAATACTTAGAGATAGCAATTGGAATTGAAATTAGCATGTTTTTTTGATAGTTATAATCTCAAACAAAGAGCAAAGTGAGAAGAGTTGCAAATGGGCAGATTAGTGAATTTGAATGGTAATGTGCTTAATAGAAAACTAAACAGAAATAAATAATCTCAAGGTAGCAAATGATGCAAAAAACCCCAAAAAGATGTGACTTACGTGCCCAATGCACCTAAGGAATCAAAGAATAACTGGGAAAGTTAAATCAGAGTTTAATAACACAAACCCTAGACCCAAGATTCAAAGGAACATGAACCTAAGGTATTTAAAAAGGATATGGATGCCACACTCTAGAAAAGAAAGGAATTGGGAGTGATAAGTCAATTGGAACACCACAAGAACAAGTACCTTTTAATAAGTTCTTTAGTTCTCAAAAGAACCGAGGGAGAAAACCCTTACTTTCTATTTCACTCAAAATTGTCTAATTTTCCAGTGCTTACAAGGGGTGCCTATTTATAGGTTAAGACAACAATCCTAAAAAGGCACAAAATTCCTACTTAGGACAAATACTTATTTAGGAGGAATTCTTATCTAGGGACAAGTTCTTACACAAACAATAAACTCCTATTTAGGAATGAATGCTATTACTTAGCCTTGACTCATTAGGTACTCCAATCATATTAATAAGGCCTGGTCTTTTTTTCTAGCTTGAATTTGCACCATTTGAAGCTTGGTTGGCTTGAATGTCCTTAATCAACCCATTTAGCGCTTCTTTCATCTTTCTGGCTTTAGCTTGTGTTATTGAGCCTTTTGGAATGTGCAATGGACCTCTTGCATCCTTTTAAACCTTCCACCCATCACCTATAAGGTTCTCATCAGCAAATTGAAGAATTAGTTGATCCAACTTGATTTAAAACTTGACTTTGATACCAACTGATGCGGAAAACCCCAAGGGACGTGGCTTAGGGACCCAATACACACAAGGAATCAAAGAATATCTAGGAAAGGTAAATTGGATTTTAATAACACAAACTATAGGCCCAACATTCGAAGGAACACAAACCTAAGGTATTTAACAAGGATATGGATGCCACACTTTAGAAAAGAAGGGAATTGGGAGTGATAAGTCGAGTTGAACGCTACAAGAAGAGGTACTTTTTGATAAGTTGTTTAGTTTTCGAAAGAACCAAAGGAGAAAATCCTTACTTATTATTTCTCTCAAAGTTGTTTAATTTTCTAGAGCTTATAAAGAGGTGCCTATTTATAGGCTAAGATAGCAATCCTAAGGTGGCATAAATTCCTATTTAGGACAAATCCTTATTAGGAGGCATAAATTCCTATTTATCATATTAATAAGTCCTTGACTCTCTTCCAAGTTTGAATTCACATCATTTGTAGTTGGGTTGGCTTGAATGTCCTCAATCAGCCCATGTAATAATTCTTTCATCTTTTTGGCTATAACTCGTGTTATTGGGCTTTCTAGAATGTGCAATGAACCTTTTGCATCTTTTGAAGCCTTCCACTCATCATCTCTAAGGTTCTCATTAATATTTGATTTTGATTTAGATATTGAGTTTATTAAAGGAAATTCTAATTCTTTACCAGATTTCCAAATTCATGAATTTTTGTAAGGAACTAAGATACAAGTAAAAAGCTTCTCATACAAAAGCGTCAATTGCTAGCAAAGTCAGTTAATTCACTAGCTAATGATGTAGAAGCAAAAGAAGTTGATAAATTTCATGATGATGGTTATAAGTGAGATTTGGATAAATCCATTACATATCCTTTAATTCCAAAGCACATCAACTTTTTATGTGCTATAGAAAATAATTATACTCAGCTTAGACCTAATGAGGTTGTATGTTTTTATGTTAAAGATAATATGTATCCTCATAATAATATGAATGATTGCCTTTATTATCAATAGATACTACATGAAACAGGCTCGATGGTTATTCAACTCATAGAAAGAGCATTTGGAACTAGATCTAGTTATGGCTTTAAAAATTGGGCTTCAGAGATTGGGCCTATGCTAAATTCAAGATAAAAAGAAAATTATTTATCCAGAGGATTGGTAAATGGATCTCTTTGGCTACTAATAACTAAAAGAATGGTAGAAAGTTGAAATCTATAATTACTTCAATTATATCAAAGCATGGGAAAAAGCCTTATTATATGAGAATAGGTAGAAAAAATTTAGTTGTTTCATTCAAAGACATCTACCAAATGATTCAAAAAAATTTCCAAATTAGTTTAAAACCTGGTTTTTTAAAATGGGGTTTACTTCATTAAACTCTACCCCATAATGTAAGAACTATTTATAAATAATTTTGTGAAGCAAACAAAGTGGTAAAGGACCCTTTGTTGATGTTTGCAGCCCAGTATCATGTTCTATGGATTATTAAATGAGATTATATTATTATAGCTAAAAATGCAGATATCCTAAATGTTGACATTAGACATGTTCCATGGCTAGTAAGATGGATTAATATCCTATGGTGGGAAAAATATAACTTTTTTTATGATGGAGTGACCTAAGGCTCCACCACCAAAGGCCACTTCTACAAGTCCCGAAGAGATATTGAAGACTTTAATGGAGTTTGTATCAGAAGAAATGTTATTGGAAATGATGGCTACTCTACCTCAACTAGATCAAGACACCTAAGCTAACCAAGCTAAGAGCAATCAAAAGCATCTCAATGATGATATTAAGGAAAATCCCCAAGACCTATATGAGTTGTAAAAAGCAAAAGACAAAAACTTTTGGCAGACAAAATGTTATGAGACTAAAAAGATAGTATTAATAAAGCTACTTTGGCCAAAGTAGAGGACAAAGGAAAATAATGGAGCGTTTCACTTTGCAAAAAGGAGATTCCTCCCATTATGGTTAACACCTTTTTCTATGTATTAATAGACCTCTTATAGATAGAGAGAAGTAGAATCCAATTTTCTTCCTTCCAATGAGAAACTTAGAGGTGATGGGTGGAAGGCTTCAAAGGATGCAAGAGGTCCATTGCACATTCTAGAATGCCCAATAACATGAGCTGGAGCCAAAAAGATGAAAGAAGCACTAAATGGGTTGATTAAAGACATTTAGGCTAACCAAACTTCAAATGGTGCAAATTCAAGACAAGCCTTACTAATATGATTGGAGTACCTAATGGGTCAAGGCTAAGTAATAGCATTCATTCCTAAATAGGAGGCCTTATTAATAAGGATTTGTCCTAAGTAGGAATTTGTGCCTCTTTAGGATTGTTATCTTAGCCTATGAATAGGCACCCCTTGTAAGGTCTGGAAAATCAAACAAATTTGAGTGAAATAGAAAGCAAGAGTTTTTTTTCCCTCGATTCTTTTAAGAACTAAAGAACTTATCAAGACATACTTCTTATGGCATTTAAATTGACTTATCACTCCTAATTCCTTTCTTTTATGGAGTGTGGTATCCATATCCTTCATGAATACCCTAGGTTCATGTTCCTTTGAACGTTGGGTCTAGGGTTTATGTTATTAAAGTTTGATTTAGTTTTCCTAGTTGTTCTTTGATTTTTTGTGTGCGTTGGGTCCCTAAGAGGAGGAATGATGAGAACGTTTGAGGTGATGGGTGGAAGGCTTCAAAGGATGCAAGAGGTCCATTGCACATTCTAGAAGGCCTAATAATATGAGCTAGAGCCAGAAAGATGAAAGAAGCACTAAATGGGCTGATTAAGGACATTCAGACCAACCCAGCTTCAAATGGAGTGAATTCAAGCTTGAAAGAGAGTCTAAGCTTTATTAATATGATTGGAGTACCTAATGGGTCAAGGCTAAATAATAGCATTCATTCCTAAATAAGAGTTTATTGTCTGTGTAAGAATTTGTCCCTAGATAGGAATTCCTCCTAAAGAATGATATATCCTAAGTAGGAATTTGTGCCTCCTTAGAATTGCTATCTTAGTCTATAAATTGATGTCTCTTGTAAGCTCTGGAAGATTAGACAATTTTGAGTGAAATAGAAAGCAAGGGGTTTTCTTCCTAGGTTCTTTTGAGAACTAAAGAACTTATCAAGAGGTACTTTTTCTTGTGGTGTTCAAATTGACTTATCTCCCAATTCCTTTCTTTTTTGGAGTGTGGCATCCATATCCTTCGTAAATACCCTAGGTTTATGTTCCTTTGAATGTTGGGTCTAGGGTTTGTGTTATTGAAGTCTGATTTAGCTTTCCTGGCTGTTCTTTGATTCTTTGTGTGCATTGGGTCCCTAAGCCACATCTTTTTGGGGTTTTTTACATCAGCTTCTTTCTCTCTCTCCTTTGTAATATCTCTTCTCTCCTCTCCTCTTTGTAACATATGCTTGTAATGACTTTTGGTGTTTAATGAAAGTTTTATTTCTACAAGTATTCTGCTCTTTTCTTTATTATCCTCTTTTATATCAGTGTGCTTAATCTAGTTTCTGTCTATATATATCTCTGTGTGCATGATCCTATGCTACTGAAAAGAATGGTGTCAAAGCCTAGTAGAACACTAATCTTCTAAGTACTTGAAAGCTAAACTCGTCAGTGTCTCATTGTTGAAACCCCAAGTTGTGCTGCCTTTGTACTCATGTTTGCCATGTAGGTGTGTAGGGTTGTTGATGTGGAAAACCCCAAAAAGACATGACTTAGAGACTCAATAAACATAACCAATCAAAGAATATCTAGGAAAGCTAAATTAGATTTTAACAACACAAACCCCAGATCCAACATTTGAAGGAAACACAAAATTAGGGTCTTTAAGAAGGATATGGATGCCATACTCCAAAAAAGAAGGAAATTAGGAGTGATAAGTCAAGTTAAAGGCTACAAGAAGAGGTATTTCTCAATAAGTTCTTTAGTTTTCGAAAGAATTGAATGAGAAAACTCTTACTTTTTATTTCTCTCAAACTTGTCTAATGTTCTAAAGCTTGCAAGGAGGTGCTTATTTATAGGCTAAGATAGCAATTCTAAAGAGGCATAAATTCCTATTTAGGACAAATTCTTATTTAGGAGAAACTCTTATCTTGGAAAAATTCTTACATAACAAAATTTCACTTTTATAACAATCACTTAATCAGGATAAGCTCCTATTTAAGAGTGAATGTTATTACTTAGTCTTGACCAATTAAGTACTCAAATTATATTAATAAGCTCTTTACTCTCTTTCAAATTTGAATTCACACCATTTGTAGCTTACTTGGCTTGAATGTCCTTAATCAACCCATTTAGTGCTTCTTTCATCTTTTTGGCTCTAACTTGTGTTATTAGGTCTCCTAGAATGTGCAATGGACTAACTGCATCCTTTGAAGCCTTTCATGCATTGTCTCTAAGCTTCTCATCATTCCCCCTCTCCTTCAAAGAATTTGTTCTCGAATTATCAATTACATCAAAAGGGGAAGGATCAGAAACATTAAATGTTGCACTCACATTATACTTACTAAGAAGGTCCAACTTATCAAAATTATTGTTAATTCAAGCTACAACTTGAAATAGACCATCTCCTCTAGGCTATAGCTTTGAATGCCTCTAAGCTGGGAACCATTCCTAACACAATTGCTCCCAACCCCAATCACCATGTTCAAACACTACCTTTTCTATTTTCTTCTCTCTCTCTTGTGTCCTTGCATTTTCTCCCCTCTTTTATGTTATGATTATCCCTTTTTTTTCAATCTTTATTTTCTGTTCACTCTCATTTTCAATCCTTAATTTATCCTCATAAGCTTGTTGTGGTGATAATGGTACAAAAATGATGAGTTTTTCATTCATTACAAAGGAATATTGATTCTTGAAACCATTAAGTATAACTTGCCTATCAAATAGCTATGACCTTCCAAATAGAATATGGCCCACATTCATGGGTACAACATCACATAAAACTTTAACATGGTACCTTCCGATAGAAAATGACATGAGCACTTACTTATTTACCTTGACTTCACCACTCTTATTCAACCATTGAAGTTTATATGGCATAAAATGCTCCATAGTTTGTAAATTCAGCTTTTCAACCATAATTGTACTAGCCACATTAGTGCAAATCCCACCATCAATAATCATGTTACATACCTTATCTTTGATAAAACACCTTATATGAAAGATGTTATCTTGTTGCACCTCATTTTTTTTCCTTCACTTGCACATTTAATGCTTGCCTTATGATGAGAGCTACTTCATTAACCAGATACTCCTCTCCATCACTTTTACCCTCTAATGATGGCAAAGAATCATCATTTGATTCACTTGCAGTTTCAACATCACTGTTACCTCTCAAGATCATTGCACGCTTACTTAGACATCAAGATGTAATGTGACCCCTTGCTAGATACTTAAAACATTTAACATATCTATTTCTTCTTGGTTGGGAATTAGAATTACTTGCCTCCTTGCTAGAACCCACATTCTTGCTCCTACATAGCTCAACTTTGGACTTGTAATCGGCCTTGTCATCCCTTTTACTCCAATTTGGATTCTACGATGAGTTAGAACCAGATTCTGCCCAACCCATGTGGAACCCTTTCATTTAAGTTTTCTTTCAACTTTCATTATCATGTACACCATGTCTTCTAATTCCACGTAGTGTTGCAACTTAACTACGTTGGCTATGTCTCTATTTAGCCCTTGCAAAAATTGAGTCATGGTTGTCTCTTTATCTTCTTCTACATTCACCCTAATCATGGCAATCTCCATCTCTTTGTGGTAGTCCTCCATACCTTTGGTCCCCTGAGTGAGCCCTTGCAGCCTCTGGGACAACTCCTTGTAATAGTGATTAGGGATGAACCTCCTCCTTATGATAGACTTCATCTCCTCTCATGTATCAATAGGCTGCCCATGAATCCTTCTCTTAGTCAAAATAAGTTGATCCCACCAAATAATAGTATAATTAGTAAATTCAACAGTAGCTAGGTTTACCCTTTTTTTCTCATAATAGTTATGGCAGTCAAAAACTAATTCAACCTTCTTCTCCCATTCTAAGTATGCATCAGGATCATTCTTACCTTGGAATGAAGGAATTGTCATCTTAATACTACCAAATCATGGTCATAGGTGCCTTGGCTCCCAAAAACTCTTTGATCCCTTCTATCGTTGGGAGTTCTAACCCAAGTAGTTTAATCATCAAATTCATTATCTTCTACATGATCTTCATGGTTATAGGCTCGTTTCAATTACCTTCTTGCATTAGAAGCCTCATAGTCCCCATGCCTCCTTTGCAACTCTACTATTGTATTACCTTACTCCACCATCCTCTCCCTTATTTTATCAAATCTAGTATTAATGTGCTCAAATTGTTATTACATAGCTTTGATCATGAAGGACACATCATTAACTCCTTCCTGAGCTACACCTTTGTCTTTGGAAGTCATAGTATTACTTATGCACAAAATGGTTAGGATACCTCACAAAACACTCCTTTACTTGTTTCATTAAAAAAAAAAGGTGTCACACTCCTTCATGTTTACACTTTTTATGGCTTTTTCTAATAAGAATCTTAGAGAAGATGGGTGGAAGGCTTCAAAGGATGTAAGAGGCCCATTGCACATTCTAGAAGGCCCAATAACACGTGTTAGAGCCAAAAATGATGAAAAAAGCACTAAATGGGCTAATTGAGGACATTCAAGCCATCCAAGTTACAAATGGTGTGAATTCAAGCTTGGAAGAGAGTCAAGGCCTTATTAATATGATTGTAGCACTTAATGGGGTAGGACTAAGTAACAGTATTCACTACCAAATAGGAGTTTATCCTAAATAAGTGACTATATAAAATGAAAAGTTTTCTACGTAAGAATTTTTCCTAAATATGAGTTCCTCCTAAATAAGAATTTGTCCTAAATAGGCACTAAAGAACTTTGAGAGAAAAAAAAAAGTAAGGGTTTTCTCCTTCAATTCTTTCAAGAACTAAAGAACTTATCAAGAAGTAACTCTTGTTATGGAATTCAACTCAACTTATCACTCCCAATTCCTTTATTGAGTATGGCCTCCATATCCTTTTTAAATACCCTGGGTCCATATTCCTTTAAATGTTGGGTTTGGGGCTTATGTTATTAAAATTTGATTTAGCTTTTTTGGATATTCTTTGATTCCTTGTGTGCATTAGGTCCCTAAGTCATGTCCTTTGGAGTTTTTTGCATCAATTGGTATTAGAGTTTGACTCTAAATTAGGTTGGATCAACTAATTCTTCAATTTCCTACCTTGTCATTTATTTTTTTCTGTTTACTTTGCCTATTAAGCACATTACCATTCAAATTCGCTAATCAAATTGAAGTTAATGATAAAAGTTAAACAAATTGGTCATATTTGCCATAATAATAATATAATTTAATTACTCAACTCCAATTCTGCCATCTATTTTCTTATTAGGTCATCCAAGTTTGTCCTCTAGGTTTAACTCTCAATCCTGATTTTTGTGAGTTTAATTCATTAAATTCATTTACCTTGATATCATTTTTCTTTTTTTTCTTTTTTGACTCCTTGTTCTCTAATTAGTTCAATTCTATGTCATTTATCTTATTTTGTTTCAAATCAACCCTTTTGATTTAGCTTGTTTAGTTCCTTAAAGAGTTGAAAGCAAAAATTTGAGTGGTAAAAGGTAAGAGTGCAAGTTCATATTAAGAAAAGGCCATAAAAAGTGTAAACATGAGAGAGTATGACACCTTTTCTTTTGAGTGAAACATATAAGGGAGTGTTCCATAAGGTATCCTAATCATTTTATGCAAAAGTAATACTATGACTTTTGCAAACAAAGGTGTAGGTCAAGAGGGAGTTAGTGATGTGTCTTTCATGATCAAAGCTATGCAACAACAATTTGAGCGTTTGAATACCAGATTTGATGATATGAGGAAGAGGATGGAGGAGCAAGCTAATACAATAATAAAGTTACAAAGGAGGCATGGGGAATATGAGGCTCTTAAAGCAAAGGTAATTGAGACATGCTTATGACCATAAAGATGATGCAAAAGACGATGAATTTGACAATTGAACTATTATGGTTAGAACTACCAATAATAGAAGGGATTAGAGAGATTTTGGAAGGCAAGGCACCTATAACTGTGATTTGGGCAGTATTAAAATGACAATTCCCCCATTCCAAGGTAAGAATGATCCTAATGCATACCTAAAATGGGATAAGAAGGAAATTATAACCCAACCCAGTAGAAATAGAGATGTTAAATGTTTTAAGTGTTTGGAAAGGGGTCACATTGCATCTCAATGTCCAAATAAGCATGCAATGATCTTGAGAGGTAATAGTGATGTTAAAACTACAAATGAATCAGATGATGATTTTTTACCACCATCAAAGGGTGAAAGTGATGGAGTGAAGTATCCAGTTAATGGAGTAGTTCTCATCACAAGGCAAGCATTAAATGTGCAAGTGAAGGAAGAATATGAGGTGCAATGAGATAGCATCTTTCATATGAGATGTCTGATCTAAGATGAGATATGTATTATGATTATTAATAGTGAGAGTTGCACTAATATGGCTAGCACAATTACAGTTGAAAAACTGAATTTACCAACTATGAAGCATCCTACACCATATAAACCTCCATGGTTGAATGAAAATGGTGAAGTCAGGGTAAATAAGCAAGTGCTCGTGTCATTTTCTATTAGAAGGTACCATGATGAAGTTTTATGTGATGTTTTACCCATGCATGCTGGCCACATTCTATTAGGAAGGCCATGGTAGTTTGATAGGTGAGTTATGCATGATGACTTCAAGAATTGATATTCCTTTGTAGTGAATGAAAGACCCATCACTCTTGTACCATTATCACCTCAACAAACTCATGAGGATCAATTAAGGATTAAAAATAAGAGTGAATACAAAAAAAAGATTGAAAAAAAGGGATAATCAAAATAAAAAAGAGAGGAGAAAACATGAGGGCACAAGAGAGAAAGAAGAAAATAGAAAGTTTCTATACTAAATGGCCTATGATCGTACTTTTGTACAAAGAGGCTTATTTTAACACAGACAAGTTTGACCCATCTTTGCCTAGTGTTATTATTTCTCTTTTGCAGAAATTTGAAGATGTATTCCCTAATGATGTCTCAAGTGGATTGCCACCTAAGAGAGGAATTGAGCATTAAATTGATTTTATCCCTGGTGCATCCATCCTAAGCTGGCCAGCATATAGGAGTAATTCTAAGGAGGCAAAGGAGCTTTAAAGGTAGGTTGAGGAACTTCTTTCGAAAGGATATGTGAGGAAAAGCATGAGCCCTTGCTCAGTTCCTATCCTACTTGTATTAAAGAAAGATGATACTTAAAGGATGTGTGTTGATTGTTGAGTGATCAACAAAATCACTGTAAAGTATTGTCACTCTATAACTAGGTTAGATGACATGTTGGATGAATTGCATGGTTCATGTGTCTTTTTTAAAATTGATTTGAAAAGTGGATATCACCAAATTAGGATAAGAGAGGGAGATGAGTGGAAAATAGCTTTCAAAACTAAGTATGGTTTGTATGAATGGCTTGTTATGCCATTTGGTCTCACTAATGCACCAAGCACTTTTGTGCAGCTTATGAATCATGTTTTGCATCCATTCATTGGTAAATTTGTGGTTGTATATTTTGGTGATATTTTGATCTATAATAAAAGTCTAGAAGAGCATTTTGATCATTTATGTTCTATTTTAATTGTTTTACATTCTGACCAATTGTTTACTAACTTAAAGGAATGTTCCTTTTGTGCTAATCATATCACATTTCTTGGCTATGTTGTGAGTGGTAAAGGTATTAAGGCTAATGAGAAAAAGGTTAGGGCACTTCATGATTGGCCTACACCTAAGTCAATTAGAGATATGCATAGCTTTCATGGTCTAGCTAGTTTCTATAAACACTTTGTTTGGGACTTTAGCACCATTGCTACACCATTCACTGAGATTATTACAAAGAACATGAGCTTTATTAGGCTAGTGATCAATACAAGGCTTTAATTGCACCAAGGAAAAATTAAGTTCTACACCCCTACTTGCTTTACCCGACTCTACAAAAACTTTCAAGATTGAGTGTGATGCTTCAGGTATTGGCATTAGAGCTGTTGTGATGCAGGAAAGGCACCTAATAGCCTACTTTAGCAAAAAAAAAAGCTAAGTGTAGTAGGCCTTAATTATCTTATTTATGATAAAGAGATGTATGCATTTGTATAGGCTTTGGAGACATGGCAACATTACCTTTGGCCTAAGGAGTTTGTCATTTATAACAACCATGAACCCTTGAGGCACTTGAAGGGACAAGGAAAGTTGAACAAAAGACATGCCAAGTGGATTGAATTCCTTGAGACCTTTCCCTACATCATCAAATAGAAACAAGGTAAGGAAAATGTAGTAGTTTATGCATTATCTTGCAGGTGTGCCCTTATCTTTACACTTACTGCAAAATTTTTAGAATTTGAATATATTAAAGATTTATAGGTGAAAGATCTTGACTTTACTAATATGCATAAAGCATGTGAGAAGTCAGCTTTTGAGGAGTTTTATAGGTATAAGGGTTTTTTATTTAGGGAAAATCATCTATGCATGCCTATGGGTTCTTTAAGGGAGTTGGTTGTGAGAGAAGCTCATAAAGGTGGTTTAAGGGTCATTTTGGAGTTAGAAAAACCCTAGATGTCCTAATTGAACATTTCTTTTGGCCATGCATGACATGAGATGTTGGAAGGGTATGTAAGAAATGCATAACATGCAAACTGGCTAAATCTAGAGTTTTGCCTCATGGCTTCTTTACCTCTTTACCCATAAGAAATGCATAACATGCAAAATGGCTAAATCTAGAGTTTTGCCTCATGGCTTCTTTACCTCTTTACCCATAAGAAATGCATAACATGCAAACTGGCTAAATCTAGAGTTTTGCCTCATGGCTTCTTTACCCCTTTACCCATACCTAGTCATCCCTAGCTTGATTTATTTAAGACTTTGTACTAAGGTTGCCATAATAAAAAAGGATTAGAGATTCTGTATTTGTTGTTGTTGATAGATTTTCAAAGATGGCATACTTCATCCCATGTCATAAAATTGATGATGCAAGCAATATGACTGACTTATTTTTTAGAGGAGTAGTATGTTTGCATGGCATTCCATAGTGTATTGTTTCAAATTGAGATGAAAAGTTCTTAAGCTACTTCTACAAGATTCTATGGGGTAAGTTAGGTACTAGGCTATTGTTTTTAACTACTTGTCATTCACAAACTAATGGGTAGACTAAGGTAGTTAATTGAACTCTTTCTACTCTTTTACGTGCTATTATTCAAATGAATTTTAAAACATGAGAAGATTGTTTACTGCATGTCGAGTTTGCATATAATCAAAGTGTTCATTTTGCTACTAGTTACTCTCCATTTGAAATTGTATATGGTTTTAATCTGTTGACTCCTTTGAATTTGGTGCCTATACCTGTCGATGAGTATGCTAGCTTAGGTGGTGAATGCAAGGCTAACATAATGAAAAGTATTAAAAGGTACAGCAAAATATTGAAAAACGAGTTGAGTAATATGCATCCCATATCAATAAAGGGTGAAAGAAGGTGGTGTTTGAACCTAGTGATTGGGTTTGGGTGCATATGCAAAGCTACAACCTAGAGGAAATGGTCCATTTCAAGTTGTGGCACATATTAATGACAATGCTTATAAGATGGACCTTCCTAGAGAGTATAATGTCAGTGCAACATTTAATGTTTCTAATTTTTCCCCTTTTGATGTAGGTAATGATACAAGGATGAATCTTTTCAAGGAGAGGGGGAATGATAAGAACCTTAGAGATGATGGGTAGAAGGCTTTAAAGGATGCAAGAGGTCCATTGCAAATTCTAGAGCCAATAACTCAAGCTAGAGCCAAAAAGATGAAAGAAACACTAAATGATCTAATTAAGGACATTTATGCCAAGTTAACAACAAATGATGTGAATTTAATCTTAGAAGAGAGTCAAGGTCTTATTAATATGATTAGAGTACTTAATGGACTAAGACTAAGTAATAGCATTCACTCTCAAATAGGAGTTTGTCCTAAATAAGTGATTGTATAAAAGTGAAAGTTTTTTGTGTAAAAATGTATCCTAAATAGGAATTAATGCCACTTTAGGATTGCTATCTTAGCCTATAAATAGGCACCTCCTTATAAGCTCTAGAACATTAGACAGCTTTGAGAGAAATAAAAAAGTAAGGGCTTTCTCCTTCGATTTTTTCAAGAACTAAAGAACTTATCAAGAAGTACCTCTTCTTGTGGCGTTCAACTCGACTTATGACTCCCAATTCCTTTCTTTTATGGAGTGTGGCATCCATATCCATCTTAATTACGCTAGGTTTGTGTTCCTTTGAATGTTGGGTTTAGGGTTTGTGTTATTAAAGGATGATTTAGCTTTCCTAGATATTCTTTGATTCCTTGGGTGCGTTGGGTCTCCAAGCCATGTCTTTTGGGGTTTTCGCATTAGTTTATGTTATTAGGGTTTGATATAGCTTTCCTAGATATTCTTTGATTCCTTGTGTGCATTGAGTCCCTAAGCCACGTCCTTCAAGGTTTTTCACATCATTTTCTCAATATGAACTTGCACTTTTTCCTTTAACCACACAAATTTCCCCTTTCGGTTCTTTAAAGAACTAAATAAGCTAAATCAAGAGGATTGATTTTGAATAGAATAAGATAAATGGTATGGAATTGAACTACTTGGAGAACAAAGAGTCAAAAAAAAAATGAAAAAAGATATCAAGGCAAACAAATTTAATGAACTAAACTCACAAAAATCAGGATAAGGTGTTAAACCTAGAGAACAAATTTGGATGACATAACTAGAAAATAAATGGCAAAATTGGAGTTAAGAAAGAAAAACCATATTATTGTGGTGGCCAATATGACCAAACTATTTAACTTTTATCAATAATTTGAATTTGTTGCCTTTTTCTTTGTTCCTCTTTTTTTATTTTTTCATTCCTCTTTCTTTCTTTTTTCTTTTTTTTTCCTTTCCTCAACACAAAACAATAGTAAAATACTTAGAGACAGCAATTGGAATTGAAATTAGGACATTTTTTATAGTAATGATTTCAAACAAACAAGGAAAATGAGAAGGGTTGCAAATGGACAGATTAGTGCATTTGAATGGTAATGTGCTTAATAGACAAACTAAACAAAAATAAATAAATCACAAGGCAGCAAATTGAAGAATTAGTTGATCCAACCTGATGGAAGCCATATTGTACCAGCTTAAATCAACAAGGGAGTTAATGCTTTGCAAAACCTTGGAGGACCAAGACAAGGGCACGGTCAAAGAAAATAAAGGAAGCTCTCAACAACTTGTTGTGCGACATTTACTATTAGGAAGTTGCTAGGTACGAGTTAAGGATGATGGAGGCTTCACCAAGGCTTGTGAATGTGTCATCTGTGGAGGAATTCAAGAACTATGACCTTGGGAAGGAAGTTGGATTTGGGAGCCCATGTTTGGGCATTTAAATGGGTTATTTTCATGGGTTATTATTATTATTTAGTCGGTTGGACCAATTTCCTTAATAAGCCCATCTTATTAGCATATAAAAAGAGGTGGTTAGCAGATTGGACGAATTTCCTTAATAAGCCCATCTTATTAGCATATAAAGAGGGTGGCTGGCAGATTGGACGAATTTCCTTAATAAGCCCATCTTATTAGCATATAAAGAGGGTGGCTGGCAGATTGGACGAATTTCCTTAATAAGCCCATCTTATTAGCATATAAAGAGGGTGGCTGGCAGATTGGACAAATTTCCTTAATAAGCCCATCTTATTAGCATATAAAGAGGGTGGCTGGTAGATTGGACAAATTTCCTTAATAAGCCCATCTTATTAGCTAGGGTTTAGGGGGGTTAGCATATAAAAAGGGTGGATAGAGGGGAGGACGACATATGATGAATGTATGAGCTATTTTCTCTAGTTCTTTGAGAACTAATTCTGAACTTTCATACTTGAGTGTGTTGGTTCAATAGACTTATCTTCTTCAACGTTTTTGTTGTTGGGAGTGGCGTCTGAATCTTATAGTTCTGGTTCTTGGTTGTTTATAATCATTGGGTCAGAACTTCAAAATCCCTTAACCTTTGTTAGAACGATCCTATACCAACATTGGTGTTGGGTTCCGTTTACAAATAATCGGAGTTCATATCATTTGGTATCAGAGCCTTGGCTCTAACTCAGGTTAATTATACTTTTGTTATCATCTCTTTCATGTATTGTTCATTGTTGATTGAATAATCAAAAAGAGAAACAAAAAAACACAAAAAAGAAAACAAAAACAAAAACAAAATCGTGTATTTTGTGGGTTTCTTTTCTGATAATTGTTTCTTCTACAGAAGTACCCATTAGTAAACCTAAAAAAAAAAAAAAAGGGTTCATTGCTCAATTGGTCATTTACTCAATTATATTTGATAATTGATTGTTGTCTGATTGCACTACTCATACCATTGAATTCCTTGTCATTCTGTTTGCTTTATTGCCCATCTTTTTGGCTGTGTCACTTCTTTGAAGAGGTAGGCCTAGGATTGATATATTCAAGTTTTGTTTGTTTTGAATTTAGTTTGCTTGGAACTATTGAAAGAGCTCTTAGAGTCTTGCAATTCATTGTGTGAAACACGAGAGTTGAGGACTACTATAGTCGAGTGGAGAGCAAACACATCAAGGAGTGAGTTTTGTGAGGTATATTCTTTCTTTACTAACAATCTGGTATACACAATGTCCAATGCTAAAGAAGGCAGTTTCCCACATGGAGAAGAGGAAGTAGTTGTTCTAGATTTCAAATTGCTTATGAAATCCTTAGAGCAGAAGTTTGATAGGATTGACCAAATGTTTTGGGAAGTTCAAGACAGGATGGATAAAATAGAAGGGGAATCGAGTGTCAATCCTAAGAGGCCAGCTGGGAGGGTCACGAAGGAGCAATTTGAACATGACTTTGGTGAAGATGGTGATGATTATTGTGATGATGGCGATAATGCTAGTAGAAACTTCAGAGGTGGTTTTAGAGGAGGACGTGGTAATAGGAATGGTAGAGGAGTAAGAGGCAATGGAAATGTTCATGATAGGTACAATAGAGGTTGGGATAACAGAAATAGAGTGGAGGAAGGAGTAGACAAAAATCTTAATAGTATTAAAATGAAAATACCTTCTTTCTAAGGGAAAGCTGACCCTAATGTCTATTTGGATTGGGAACGAAGGGTAGAATTAATATATGAGTGCCACAACTCCTCTGAGGAGAAGAAAGTGAAGTTAGCTGTGGCAGAGTTCACTGATTATGTTGTCGTATGGTAGGACCAGCAAGCTACCACCAGGAGAAGAAATTTTGAGAGAACTATAGAAACTTGGAATGAGTTGAAGACTGATGAGAAGGAGATTTGTTCCCAGCTCTTACTGTAGGGACTTGTATAACAAGTTGCAGAGCTTTACACAAGGTTTCAAGAGTGTGGAAGAGTAACATAAGGAGATGGAAATTGCTATGGTTAGGGCAAATGTAATGGAGGATAGGGAGGCAACCATGGCTAGGTTCCTCCAAGGGTTGAATAGAAGCATAGCTGATGTGGTAGAACTGCAGCACTATGTAGAGCTTGAAGACATGGTGCACATTGCCATGAAAGTTGAGAGGCAACTTAAGGGAAGGAGCACTTCTAGATATAATCAGAACTTAGGTTCATCTGTTTGGAAGTCGAACTGGGGGAAGAAGGAAGAGAAGATGACTTCTAAGCTTAAAACCAATTCACATAGACCCCAGACTAGTGGGGGCAGCCTGGAAAGGGGCAAATTTGAAGAAAAACTTGAGGGCACCCAAGGAAAAACTAGAGACATCAAATGCTTTAGATGTCTGGGTAGGGGTCATGTGGCTTCACAATGTCCTAATAAGAGAACCATATACCTTAAGGAGAATGGTGACTATTTGTCTGGCAGTGATGCTAGTGATGAAGACCAAATGCCACCATTAGAGGATGCTAGTGATGTTGATGAAGGGATAGAGTATCTAGAGCATGGTGGATGGCTTTTAGTAGCAAGGAGAGCCCTTAGTGTGCAGGTTAAGGAGGAGGATGATGTTGAGATACAGCGGGAAAATATTTTCCATACTCGATGTTTAGTTCAAGATAGACTTTGTTGTTTGATCATCGATGGCGGTAGTTGCACTAATGTAGCAAGTACAGAGTTGGTGGAAAAATTGAACTTGCCTACAACCAAACATCCTAAACCATATAATTTGCAATGGTTGAATGACAGTGGAGTGGTGAAAGTGACTAAACAAGTTGTGGTTCCATTTTCCATTGGCAGATATAAGGACAAACTCTTTTGTGATGTTGTACCTATGCAGGCTGGGCATTTGTTATTGGGCCGTCCTTGGCAATTTGATAGAAAAGTTTTGCATGATGGTTACAAGAACCGTTATTCTTTCACCATGGATGGAAAATCATTTACATTTGTTCCATTGACTCCAAAACAGGTGTATGAAGACCAAGTGAGACTTTATGAAAGTGAGCAAAAGAGGAGGAGCAAAAAGAAAGAGAGTCAAGAGAAAAGAAAGTGAGAGAGAGAAAAAGAAGATAAATGCATTTAAGAGTGCTAAGTACAAGAGTGAAGATGAAAGAAAACAAGTGAGTGTGTTTGCAAAAGTAGCAGATGTTAGGGTTGCCTTCCAAGCTAGGCAACAAATGATCTTGATCCTTTACAACGATTCTTATTTCTCTAACACTAACCTTGATTCATCTTTGCCTAGTGCTATTTCATCTTTGTTGCAGGATAACAATGATGTATTCCCCGAGGAGATCCTAGATGGTTTGCCACCAAGGAGAGGGATTGAAGATCACATTGATCTTATTCCTGGAGGTCCCATTCCCAATAAGCCAGCATATAGAAGTAATCCTGAGGAGACAAAGGAGCTTCAGAGGCAAGTTGATGAGTTGATGAAGAAGGGACATGTAAGGGAGAGCATGAGTCCATGTGCAGGGCCGAAGAGTATTGTGTTAGACCGTGATGCAAAATTTGTGAGCCATTTTTGGAAAACACTGTGGGGTGCTGATTTGAGGACAAATCATTTTGAGGAGAGTGGGAATGATGGAAGCCATATTGTACCAGCTTAAATCAACAAGGGAGTTGATGCTTTGCAAAACCTTGGAGGACCAAGACAAGGGCATGGTCAAAGAAAATAAAGGAAGCTCTCAACAACTTGTTGTGCGACATTTACTATTAGGAAGTTGCTAGGTACGAGTTAAGGATGATGGAGGCTTTGCCACGGCTTGCGAATGTGTAATCTGTGGAAGAATTCAAGAACCATGACCTTAGGAAGGAAGTTGGATTTGGGAGCCCATGTTTGGGCATTTAAATGGGTTATTTTCATGGGTTATTATTATTATTTAGTTGGTTGGACCAATTTCCTTAATAAGCCCATCTTATTAGCATATAAAAAGAGGTGGTTGGCAGATTGGACGAATTTCCTTAATAAGCCCATCTTATTAGCATATAAAGAGGGTGGCTGGAAAATTGGACCAATTTCCTTAATAAGCCCATCTTATTAGCATATAAAGAGGGTGGCTGGCAGATTGGACGAATTTCCTTAATAAGCCCATCTTATTAGCATATAAAGAGGGTGGCTGGCAGATTGGACGAATTTCCTTAATAAGCCCATCTTATTAGCTAAGGTTTAGGGGGGTTAGCATATAAAAAGGGTGGATAGAGGGGAGGATGACATATGATGAATGTATGAGCTATTTTCTCTGGTTCTTTGAGAACTAATTCTGAACTTTCATACTTGAGTGTGTTGGTTCAATAGACTTATCTTCTTCAATGTTTTTGATGTTGGGAGTGGCGTCTGAATCTTTAAGTTCTGGTTCTTGGTCATTTATAATCATTGGGTCAGAACTCTAAAATCCCTTAACCTTTGTTAAAACGATCCTATACCAACATTGGTGTTGGGTTCCATTTACAAATAATCGAAGTTCATATCACAACCTAATCTAGAGCTAGGCTCTAATACCAATTCATGCAGAAAACCACAAAAAGATGATGAGAACCTCAGAGATGTTGGATGGAAGGCTTCAAACAATGCAAGAGGTCCATTGCACATTCCAGAAGGCCTAATAACACGAGCTAGAGCCAAAAAGATGAAAGAAGCACAAAATGGGCTGATTAAGGACATTTAGGCCAACCAATCTTCAAATAGTGCGAATTCAAACTTTAAAGAAAGTTTAGGCCTTGTTAATATGATTGGAGTACTTAATGGGTTAGGACTAAGTAATAGCATTCAGTCATAATTAAGAGTTTATTGTCTGTGTAAGAATTTGTCCCTAGATAGGAATTCTTCCTAAATAAGGGTTTTTCCCAAGTAGGAATTTGTGCCTCTTTAGGATTGCTATCTTAGCCTATAAATAAGCACCTCTATGTATGCTCTAGATCATCAGGCAACTTTGAGAGAAATAAAAAGCAAGGGTTTTCTCCTTTGGTTCTTTGAGAACTAACAAACTTATCAAGAGGTACCTTTTCTTATGGCGTTCAACTCGACTTATTACTCCCAATTCCTTACTTTTCTAGAGTGTAGCATCCATTTCCTTCTTAAATACCCTAGGTTCGTGTTCCTTTGAATGTTGGGTCTAGGGTTTGTCTTATTACAATCTGATTTAGCTTTCCTAGACATTCTTTGATTCCTTGTGTGCATTGGGTCGCCAAGCCATGTCTTTTTGGGATTTTCTGCATCAATTGGTATCAGAGCCCGACTCTAAATTAGGTTTGATCAACTCATTCTTCAATTTTCTACCTTGGGATTTATTTATTTCTATTTAGTTTGTCTATTAGGTGCATTACCATTCAAATACACTAATCTATTTGCTTGCAATCCTTCTCTCTTTGCTTGTGTGTTTGAGATCATAACTATTGAAAACTTGCTAATTTCAATTCTGATTGTTGTGTCTAAGTATTCTACTATTGTTTTATGTTGAGCAAAAGAAAAGGATAAAAAAACAAAAAGAATGAGCAACGAAAAAGAAAAGAAAAAAAGGAGGAACAAAAGAAAAAAAAGGCATCAAATACAAGTTATTGATAAAAGTTAAAAATTTTTGTCATATTGGCCACAATAATATTAAAGTTTTCTTGCTTAACTCCAATTTTGCCATTTGTTTTCTTGTTATATCATCCAAGTTTGTCCTTTAGGTTTAACCCCCTATCTTGATTTTTGTGAGTTTAGTTTATTAAATTTGTTTGCCTTGACATCCTTTTTCATTTTTTGACTTCTTATTCTCCAATTTGTTAAATTCTACGCCATTTATCTTATTTTGTCCAAAATAAATCCTTTTGATTTAGTTTGTTTAGTTCTTTAAAGAGTTGAAAGGGGAAATTTGAGTGGTAAAAGGCAAAAAGAGTAGATTCATATTAAGAAAAACCATAAAAAGTGTAAACACGAAGGAGAGTGACATCTCTTCTTTTGAGTGAAATACATGAGGGAGTGTTCTGTGAGGAATTCTAATCATTTTGTGCAGAAGAAATACAATGACTTCCATAGACAAAGGTGCAGCTCAAGAGGGAGTTTGTAATGTGTCCTCCATTATCAAAGCTATACAATAATAATTTGAGCGCATGAATACCAGATTTGATGATATGAGGGAGAGGATGAAGGAGCAAGCTAATACAATAGTAGAGTTGCAAAGGAGGCATAGGGAATATGTGGCTCCAAAAGCAAGAAGGCAAATGAGACGTGCCTATAACCAAGAAGATGATGTAGAAGATGATGAATTTGACGATCAAACTACTGTGGTTAGAACTGCCAACAATAGAAGGATCGAAAAGATTTTGGGAGGCAAGGCACCTATGACTGTGATTTGGGTAGTATTAAAATGACAATTCCTTTGTTCCAAGGTAAGAATGATCCTAATGTGTACCTAGAATGGGATTAAAATGACAATTCCTTTGTTCCAAGGTAAGAATGATCCTAATGTGTACCTAGAATGGGAGAAGAAGGTTGAATTGGTTTTTGATTGTCATAACTATTTTGAGGAGAAAAAGGTAAAACTTGTTGCTATTATTTGGTGGGATCAACTTGTTTTGACTAAGACAAGGAATCGTGAGTGGCCTATTGATACATAGGAGGAGATGAAGGCTATCATGAGGAGGAAGTTTGTCCTTAATCACTATTACAAGTAGTTGTACCAAAGGCTGCAAGGGCTCACTCAAGGCACCAAAAGTGTGGAGGACTACCATAAGGAGATAGAGATTGCCATGATTAGAACAAATGTAGAAGAAGATAAAGAGGCAACCATGGCTTGATTTCTATAAAGCCTAAATAAAGACATAGCCAATGTGGTTGAATTGCAACACTATATGGAATTAAAAGACATGGTGCATATGGCAATGAACGTTGAAAGACAGTTAAACGAAAGGGTTCCACACGATATGGGCAGAATTCGGGTTCTACCTCGTCTTGGAAGCTGAATTGGAGTAAAAGGGATGAGAAGGCTGATTACAAGTCCAAAGCTAAGCTATCCAAGCACAATAATGTGGGTTCTAACAAGGAGGTAGGTAATTTTGACCCCCAACCAAGTAGAAATAGAGATGTTAAATGTTTTAAGTGTTTGGGCAGGGGTCATATTGCATCTCAATGTCCAAATAAGCATGCAATGATCTTGAGAGGTAATAGTGATGTTGAAATTGCAAGTGAATTATATAATGATTATGTGCCATCATCAGAGGGTGAAATTGATGGAGAGGAGTATCCGATTAATGGAGTAGCTCTCATCATAAGGCTAGCATTGAATGTGCAAGTGAAGGAAGAAAATGAGGTGTAACAAGATAATATCTTTCAGACGAGGTGTCTCATCAAAGATAAGGTATGTAGTATGATTATTGATGGTGGTAGTTTCACTAATGTTGTTAGCAAAACTATGGTTGAAAAGCTGAATTTACCTACTATGATGTATCCTAGCCATATAAGCTTCAATGGTTGAATGAAAGTGGTGAAGTCAAGGTAAATAAGCAAGTGCTTGTGTCATTTTCTATCGAAAGGTACCATGATAAAGTTTTATGTGATGTTGTACCTATGCATGCGGGCCATATTCTATTAGGAAGGCCATGGCAGTTTGACAGGCGAGTTATGCATGATGACTTCAAGAATCGATATTCCTTTGTAATGAATGAAAAACTCGTCACTCTTGTACCATTATCACCTTAACAAGCTTATGAGGATCAATTAAGGATTAAAAATTAAAATGAACAGAAAAGAGAGATTGAAAAAAGAGAAAAGAGAGGAGAAAACATGAGGACACAAAAGAGTGAAGAAAATAGAAAGTTTTTATGCAAAATAATGTGATGTCAAAAGAGCATTTATGCCAAACAACCTATGATCATACTTTTTTACAAAAAGACTTAGTTTAACACTAACAAGTTTGACCTATCTTTGCCTAGTGTTGTTGTTACTTTATTGTAGGAATTTGAAGATGTATTCCCTGGTGATGTCCCTAGTGGATTGCCATATAAGAGAGGAATTGAGCATCAAATAGATTTCATCCCTAGTGCATCCATCCCAAACTGGCCAACATATAAGAGTAAACCTAAGGAGACAAAGAAGCTTCAAAGGCAGGTTAAGCAGCTTATTTAGAAAGGATATGTGAGGGAAAGCATGAGTCCTTGTATTGTTCCTATCCTACTTGTACCCAAGAAAGATAAGACATGGAGGATGTGTGTTAACTGTTAAGTGATCAACAAAATCACTATAAAGTATCACCACCCCATACCTAGGTTAGATGACATGCTGGATGAATTGCATGGCTCATGTGTCTTTTCTAAGATTGATTTGAAAAGTGGATAAGAGTGGGAGATAAGTGGAAAACAACTTTCAAAACTAAGTATGGTTTGTATGAATGACTTGTTATGCCATTTGGTCTCACTAATGCACCAAGCACTTTCATGCAACTAATGAATCATGTTTTACATCCATTCATTGCTAAATTTGTGGTTGTGTATCTTGATGATATTTTGGTCTATAGTAAAAGTCTCGAAGGGCAACTTGATCATTTACATTCTATTTTATGTATTTTACGTTTTGAGAAATTGTATGCTAACTTGGAGAAATGTTCCTTTTGTACTAATCAGATCACATTTCTTGATTATATTATGAGTTCCTAAGGTATTGAGGTTGACAAGGAAAAAGTTAGGGCTATCCATGATTGGCCTACAATTAAGTCAATTAGTGATGTGCATAGCTTTCATGGCCTAGCTAGTTTCTATAGATGCTTTGTTAGGGACTTTAGCACCATTACTGCACCACTCATTGAGATTATCAAAAAGAACATGAGCTTTAGGTGGGGTAGTGATCAAGACAAGGCTTTTAATTGCATCAAGGAAAAATTAAGTTCTGCACCCTTACTAGAAAAATTAAGTTTTGCACCTTTATTGGCTTTACCTGACTTTGAAAAAACTTTTGAGATCGGCCTACACTTAAGTCAATTAGTGATATGTGTAGCTTTTATGGCCTAGCTAGTTTCTATAGATGCTTTGTTAGGGACTTTAGCACCATTGCTCCACCACTCATTGAGATTATCAAAAAGAACATGAGTTTTAGGTGGGGTAGTGATCAAGACAAGGCTTTTAATTACAACAAGGAAAAATAAAGTTCTACAACCATACTGGCTTTACTTGACTTTACAAAAACTTTTGAGATTGAGTGTGATGCTTTAAGTATTGACATTGGAGCTATTTTGATGCAAGAAAGGTGCCCAATTGCCTACATTAGTGAAAAGCTAAGTGGAGCAAGCCTTAATTATCCTACTTATGATAAAGAGATTTATGCATTGGTATGGGCTTTAGAGACATGGCAACATTACCTTTGGTCCATACTGACCATGAATCCTTGAAGCACTTAAAGGGACAAGGAAAGTTGAACAAAAGACATGCCAAGTGGATTGAATTCATGGAGACCTTTCCCTACATCATCAAATATAAACAAGGTAAGGAAATGTGATAGCTAATGCATTATCTCACAAGTATGCTTTAATCTCTACACTTACTACAAAATTATTAGAATTTGAATATATTAAAGATTTAGATGTGAATGATCCTAACTTTGCTAATGTGTATGAAGCATATGAGAAGTCAGCCTTTGAGAAGTTTTATAGGCATGAGGGTTTCTTATTTAAGGAAAATTATTTATGTGTGCCTATGAGTTCTTTGAGGGAGTTGGTTGTGATAAAAGCTCATGAGGGTGGTCTAATGGGACATTTTAGAGTTAGGAAAACCCTAGATGTCCTAACTAAACATTTCTTTTGGCCACACATGAAATGAGATGTTGAGACTAAATGTGAGAAATGCATAACATGCAAATAAGCTAAATCTAGAGTTTTACCCCATGGCCTATATACCCCCTTACCCATACCTAGCCATCCTTGGGTTTATTTATCTATGGACTTTGTACTATGGTTGTCATGATCAAAAAAGGGTAGGGATTTTGTATCTATTATTGTTGATAGATTTTCAAAGATGACACACTTTATCCCATGCCATAAAACTAATGATGCAAGCAATGTGGCTAACTTATTCTTTAAAGAAGTAGTATGTTTGCATGGCATGCCATGGAGCATTGTTTTAGATTAGGGTACAAAGTTCTTAAGTTACTTCTAGAAGACCCTGTGGGGTAAGTTAGGTACTAATCTATTATTTTCAACTACTTGTCATCCAAAAACTAATAGGCAAACTAAGGTGGTTAATCGAACTCTTTCTACTCTTTTGCATGCTATTATTCAAATGAATTTGAAAACATGGGAAGATTGTTTACCGCATGTTGAGTTTGCATATAATTGGAGTGTTCATTCTACTACTAGTTACTCTCTATTTGAAATTGTATATCGTTTTAATTCATTAACACCTTTAGATTTGGTACCTATACCTGTTAATGAGTATGCTAGCTTAGATGGTGAACACAAGGTTGACATGGTAAAAAAATTGCATGTGAAGGTGCAGCAACATCTTGAAAAAATAATTAAGCAATATGCATCCCATGTCAACAAAGGGTGAAAGAAGGTGGTCTTTGAACCTGGTGATTGGGTTTGGGTGCATATGCACAAGGAACAGTTCCTAGCTCAGAGGTGTTCAAAGCTATAACCTAGAGGAGATGGTCCAGTTCAAGTTGTAATACAAATTAATGACAATGCTTATAAGTTGGACCTTCCTGGTGAGTATAATGTGAGTGCAACATTTAATGTTTCTGATCTTTCCTCTTTTGATGTAGGTGATGATTTGAGGACAAATCCTTTTGAGGAGAGGGGAAATGATTAGAAGCTTAGAGATGATGGGTGAAAGGCTTCAAATGATGTAAGAGGTCCATTGCATATTCTAGAAGTCCCAATAACACGAGCTAAAGCCAAAAAGATGAAAGAAGCACTAAATGGGCTGATTGAGGACATTCAGGCCAACCAAGCTTCAAATGGCATGAATTTAAGCTTGAAAAAGAGTCAAGGCCTTATTAATATGACTGGAGTACTTAATGGGTTAGGACTAAGTAATAGCATTCACTCTTAATTAGGAGTTTATTATCTGTGTAAGAATTTGTCCCTAGATAGGAATTCTTCCTAAATAAGGATTTTCCCTAAGTAGAAATTTATGCCTCTTTAGGATTGCTATCTTAGCTTATAAATAGGCACCTCTTGGTATGCTCTGGATCATTAGACAACTTTGAGAGAAATAAAAAACAAAGGTTTTCTGCTTTGGTTCTTTTGAGAACTAACAAACTTATTAAGAGGTACCTCTTCTTATGGCATTCAACTCGACTTATCACTCTTAATTCCCTACTTTTCTAGAGTGTGGTGTCCATATCCTTCTTAAATACCCTAGGTTCGTGTTCCTTTGAATGTTAGGTCTAGGGTTTGTCTTAATATATTTTGATTTAGCTTTCTTGGATATTCTTTGATTTCTCATGTGTGTTGGGTCCCTAAGCCACGTCTTTTTGGGGTTTTCTACATCAAAAGATATGGTTAGGGACCCAACACACATGAGAAATCAAAGAATATCCAAGAAAACTAAGTCAGATTTTAATAACACAAACCCCAGACCCAAGATTCAAAGGAATATGATCGAAAGAACACGGAGTTAGGGTATTTAATAAGGATATGGATGCCACACTCCAGAAAAGAAGGGAATTAGGTGTGATAAGTGGAGTTGAATACCACAAAAAGAGGTACTTCTTGATAAGTTCTTTAGTTCTCAAAAGAACAAAAAGAGAATACCTTTACTTTTTATTTCTCTCAAAGTTGTTGATATTTTAGAGCTTGCAAAGTGGTGCCTATTTATAGGCTAAGATAGCAATCCTAAAGAGGCATAAATTCCTATTTAGACAAATCTTTATTTAAGAGAAACTCTTATTTAGGACAAATTCTTACATAGAAAACTTTCACTTTTATAAGAATCACTTAATTAGGATAAACTCCTATTTAGGATTGAATGCTATTACTTAGTCCTGGCTTGTTAAATACCTCAATCATATTAATAAGGCCTTGACTCTCTTTCAAGCTTGAATTCGCAGCATTTGTAGCTTGGTTGGCCTGAATGTCTTCAATCAACCAATTTGGTGCTTTTTTCATCTTTTTGGCTCTAGCTTGTGTTCTTAAGCCTCCTAGAATGTGCAATGGACCACTTGCATCCTTTGAAACCTTCTATGCATCATCTCTAAGCTTCTCATCAATTGTGGCTTAAGATGTTGATAGTGATATGGTGAGTCATGGATAGGTTAAGACCTAATTGACTATTTAAAGATGATAGTTCTTTTAGGAATAGGAATAAAGAAATAATAATTAGTGTAAATTTAGATAACAATTATTTGTAGAATTAGACTTTTTTTTTGTCTTCCCATATTTATAAACGAGGATATTTCTTTTCTGTAGTTGATTATGTTATTAAAACTATAGAAGAAGCTTTACCCTCAACTCAGGATTACAATGATTTCTTTTTACTATTCAAGGGGCTTATTAGCTTACATCAGTAAAAGTACAAATTTATCCATCTTGGGATGGTACAAGTAGCATTAAAACTTACTACTAGACTAGATTTAAATAACTCAGCAATTATATATGTTAGAGATAAGAGACATAAACATTTCCATGGCTCCTTAGTAGGAGTAATTGAATCTACCCTTTGTGATAGGTCTATTTAGTTCTCTTATTTTTTGAATTTTACCCTATCATTATTAGATTCTAATTTGATACATGCTCTATGTTTGGATGTTCAAACTAAAGGATTCGATATGACGCCTACTTCATAAAATCCAATCATTATTTACAAGATACATTATAAGGTTATAAACCACTCAAATCATGCAAGGAAAGCTAATTAAGATCAAAAACTCATGTTTTATCCACTCGAATGGATTCAAATTACTGAAGGTGTACTAACATAGTTGTCGCAAGATTTGGTGTTAACACAATGGATAATTTCATCATCATTTTGTGTGAATATCTCCTTGTAATGAAAGGAGAAGCAATGTTTGCAAAAATGAAGTGATAGTTTGATCTTTCAAGAAAATAATAATTCAAGCCATGTAATAAATTCTAATATCAATCACACCTATGTTTGATGGCCTTTAATGGATTAAGACTAGGAAAGGTCTATTGACATGCTTATTGCAAGGAATCAAACGTTTGTTGTAGACACAAAACTTAATTTCATGACCATTTTGTGTCATTGAATCAATGAGTCCTTTGTTTGATAGACCATAATGGATTTAAACTACCAAGGGTGTATTGAAATGGGACTAAGCCATTTTGATATTTCTAGTATCATGTTCCATGGATTATTAAATGGGACTTTACCATTATGGTTAAATAAGCTAATATCTTAGATATGGACATTAAATATGTTCCATGATTAGCAAAACAAATTAATATCTGATGGTGGGAAAATTTTGACTTTTCAACAATGGAGTCTATACAAGCAAAGAAATTATTTGTTTAAATGGACCTAAAGCTCCACCACCAAAGCTAACTCCCATTAGTCCCAATGAGATATTAAAGACTTTAATAAAGTCTATATCAAAAGAGTGGTTATTAGAAATGATGGCTAATTTGCTTCAACCAGATGAAGACACTCAAGCCGACCAAGGAGAAAGTAGTCAAAAGAACCTCAATGATGATATTATGCAAAATTCCTAGGACCCATATGAGTTATGAAGAGAAGAAGGACAAAACTACTTTCAGTGGACAAGGTGAAACAGGACAGCTTTAATAAAATTACTTTAACACAAGTGGAGGATAGTGAAAAATAATGGAACATTCCACTTAAAAAAGTAGATTCCTCCCATGATGGTTATCAACTTTTTCCATGTATAAATAGACCTTTGAAGTTCAAGGGAGGCAGAGTCCAATTTACTTCTCTCTCCCTCTCTTGTAATATATCTCCTCCTCCTCCTCCCTTCGTAGCAAAAACTTAACTACCACTCTTGTGTATAATAGTAAATACTCATGTTATATTTAAAGACTTTAATAGGGGTTGTGTTATAAATAGATTCCTCCATAAACAATGAGACATTCATACAAAATTATCGTGAAGCTAGTGTTTATGGATATATCAAACATTATATTCATTCTAACAAGTGCATCAATACACCTTTTATAGTTTGATTTGATTAAAGTTCATTAAGCATAGTTGTCTTTAATCTTGATTAGCTTTTCTTTCATGTATTGAATGGTTTATTTGATGAAAAAAAGAGATTGTTTCTTAATTTCTTTCCAACAAGACTTCACCTTTCATTTAATAGAGTCATTCACACAATATGATCATGAAATTATGTTTTAAGTCTACACCAAATGTCATGCTCAACATCATCCTTCAAGTAATGAATGGTGATAACCATTATAGAAGGAATCTAGTTTTTTAGGTAGAATGCTCCATTATTTTCCACTATCCTCCACTTGTGCTAAAGTAGCTTTATTAAAGCTGGCCCATTTCATCTTTGTCCATTAAAAGTGCTCTTGTCCTTCTTCTTGTCACAACTCACATGGGTCCAAGGAATCTTGCATAATATCATCATTCAGGTTTTTTTGACTCCTTTCTACTTAGTTGGTTTAAGTGTTTTCATTTGGTTGAACCAAATTAGTCATAATTTCCAATAACCTCTCTTTTGATACAAACTCCATTAAAGTCTTTAATATCTCAAGATTAGTAGGAGTTAGCTTTGGTGATGGAGCCTTAGCTCCATTTATACAAATAATTCCTTTTCCTGTATAGATTCCATTGTAAAAAAAGTCAAATTTTTCCCACCATCAAATATTAATCCGTCTTGCTAGCCAAGACTCTCTTACTTTTATACAAATAACTACCACTCTTTTTCCTTTCACTTCTAAATAATCTATCAAGTCTTAACCTATCTATGTCTCATTATATCATTGTCAACATCTTAAGCCACAACCCTATACATTCAAACATAACTAATATGGGTATAAAGGCAACGCGACTTGGGGTTTCAACATTAAGTCATAGATATGTTTAAACTTTTAATTATTCAAAAGATCAAATTCCTATGTTTGATGGCCTTCAATGGATTAAGACTAGGAGAGGTCTATTGACATGCTTATTGGTAGACTTCAATGGATTTAGTCATCCAATGGTGTATTGAATTGCATATTACAAAGTATCTAACATTTTGTGGAGACAGAAATGTTAATTTTATGATCATAATTTGTGAATGAGCCCTTGCAATGAAAAAGAAGCCTTGTTAGCAAGAAATGGATCATTAAAGACTTTTTCTATGTATAAATAGACCTCCCATAGGGTAAGGGAGACAAAGTCCAATTTGCTTCTCTCTCCTTCTTTTGTAATATCTCTACTCCTCCTCCTCCTCCCTTTGTAACAAAAACTTGTAACGATGTTTGGTGTTCTATGAAAGTTTTATTTCTGTAAGTATTCTCTTCTTGCCTTTATTATCTTCTTTTCATTAGCATAATTAACTTAAAAGTCTATGCTAATACCTAATTTTATTAGGAAATGCACATTATTCTGTCATGGGTAATCCAAATTTGTTGAAGTCATCAAATAAAGGAGTTATTAGCTCATGTAAGGAGTTAAGAACCTCTCACAGGATGTTATTTTAGGAAATCCTTTCTTGTATATGCTATATCTTATTTAAGCCCATGGTTGAAGACCTGATAGGAAGTTGAAGAGTTTGTCTTCGTCTAACATGTTGTAGATATGAAGCATTATAAGAATAGCTAATTGAGAGAAATGGCTCCTTCGTTTGGTAGACTTCAATGGATTTAGTCATCCAATGGTGTATTGAATTCCATATTGCAAAGTATCTAACATTCTATGGAGACAGAAATGTTAATTTTATGATCATAATTTGTTAATGAGTCCTTGCAATGAAAAATAAGCCTTATTTGCAGCCTTATTTGCAAGAAATGAAGTGATAGTATCATCTATCAAGTAATGAACCTTTCAATTTGAGTAAGAAAAGCTAATCAAAATTAATTTCTCTTAAATTTGATGGTCATGAAAGGATTCATATTCTAAAGAGTCTATTAACATGCTTGTTGCAGCATATCTAATGTTTGGAGTAAATACAAAAATTAATTTCATGATCATTTTGTGTGACTTCCATGCAATGGAAGGATAAGCCTTATTAGAAAAAAAATGAAAGGATAGTCTAATCCTTAAAGAATGAACTAATGAGATCCATGGATGATTTCTAAGGATCTATTAAGCATTCATGAAAGGCTAATGGCATGTTTAAGTGCTAAAAGCATGAAAGAGGCACTTAGTGGGTAAATAGAAGAAGTTTGGGCCAAAGAAACTAATTCAAGCTTAAAGAGTGGCAAAACATGCCTCAATGCAGGCCAAGGTTTTATTAATTGTATAAGTTGAATGAGCTTATGTGTTTAGTGATTGTAAGGGGTTTTACAACAATTGCTAAAAAATAGGAGTAGATTTGTTGTCAGGTTATTTAAGAAATTTGTCTTTATCTCTAAGGTTATCAATTCAGCTTTTATATATGTTAAATTTCATTGTTTAATAATGGGGCAAATTATTTGATGAAATAAAAGTTAGAATTTTTTTCTTTGGAGTCTTTTCATGAACTAAAAAACTTATCTAGAACTTACTCTTCTTGTGGCGTTGAACTTGATTCATTACTCCTAAGTCCATTCTTTTTCAGAGTGTGGCATCCATAACTTTCTTTATACCTTAAGTTTGTGTTCCATTAAACATTGAATCTAGGTCTTGCATGATTGAAATCTGATTTAGCTTTCTTGGGTTCTCGTTCAATTCTTTCTGTGTGTTGGGTCCTTAAGCCATGTCTTTTGGGGTTCACATTAGTTTGTGTAAGGGCTTGGCTATAAATCAAGTTTGTTTTTTTAAATTTGTGTTTTTCTCTTGTTCTTATTCCTGGTAGCATTCTATATCTTTTTGTTCCTTGAATCTACAAACTCTAATTTTATCTTTTATACTTGGCTGCACCCCTTTTGTTATTTGAATCCACAAACCCTAGTTTATCTTTCTTGTCCTTCAATCCGTGCAAAAAAAGAAAAAAATATAGAGAAAGAAGAAAAGAAGAAAGTAAATGAAAACAGAGAGAGAAAGAATTGTTTTTGACTGGGGTAAAACCTGAAAAGGACTATTTATTTTAATTAGGTCAAACGGAGATAGAAGCTTTATTTCCTTCTTCATTGGGCATCTTACAGCAAACAAAAACCTGGAATAAAAGGAGTAGAGATTATTTCTTTCCAGCTCCTACAACAATTCAATCTAATTAATCTTTCCTGTCTTACAATTTAATCTTCTTGTTTTCTTCTAATTTGCATCTCCTTTGTTTCCTCATCTATTGATATCCAAGCAAGATCTCGAGGAAGAACTAATGCATCATGTGACTAGCTAGTGATGAATAGAACCAATATAAATAGCGAGTTAGTCTTCTTGTTCTTGCATTGCTTCCATTCTAATTTGTGTATTTGTTGAATTTAATCCACTCACTAATCACACTTCATAGACACATTGGTAACTCTCAATGTTTTGCAATCGTCAAAACCAAACATGAAACCTTATGGTTTCAACAATTGCAGTGAATATAACGTGGTCTAATCTAGGTGTATTAATGTGCATGTACCAAAGCTGTTAGTAATGTCAATACACCTTTGGTAGTCTAAACGCAATCATTTTGTGTGAACAAATCACTGAAACAAAAGGAAAGGCCATGATAGCAAGAAAAGAATTGATGTTCTCATTAACTTTTCTTACATGGTTTCGATGATTCAATGAAATTATTTTCATGGAGTTAATGTCACTCAAAATGACCATGAAATTATTTTTTTTTTGTGTCCATTAAACATTATTTTTATTACAAGAAGCACATCAATATACATTTGATAGTTTGAATCCATTAATGTTCATCACACATATGAGTCATTGATCTTGATTAGCTTTTCTTTCATGATTTGAACTCCTATGATGAATTAGACTATTTGAATGGTCATAAGGCTATGATCTGTAATTAATCATGCTCTCCCTTATCACACCTTGTTGATAGGAGAAGTCATGTTACCAAATGTGATCATCTTGGTTAGAATCTTAAATGAATCCATCAAACAAAAGAGGTACATTCTTTGTGACTCTAATAGGCTTCAACTAACAAGGATTATTTCGTCAAACTTCAAAAGCTAATGAAGATCACTGAAAGATGTTAGCACATTTGGACACTCATTGAATGAAATATGACTTTAGGTTTGAAGTGACTGTGCAAGGACGTGCTTGTCTGAATACAACCATTAAACTCAATAATCAATGACTATAAATCCATCCTTTGATTAGACTATCAAAGGTCGTATGTTCCGAATGGCTCAAACCATCATAGGTCATAATTTCCATTTTGTGAGAAAAGATAATCAAGATCCAACTTTGATGTGCATGATTTGATGGTGTCATCATTTCAAGCCTTTTATCTTGATTACCGTCCAAATCATCAAACATTTGAATGGTTCAAATGGTTCAGTTCATTGCAATGGGTGTAATAACGTGCTTGTCATAATGAATAGAATGTATTGATGATCTTATGGGCTAAGTTATTTCAATAACTCTTATGTTACATCTTGGTAGTCAAACCATATGAGTCATTGATTTTGATTAGTTTTTTATACAAATTTCTCCTTTCTAACAAAGGATCATGAAATGGAGTACAAGGATTCATGGTTTAGCTAAATGATCATTAGTCTAACTTTGTCTCATCTAACTATAATGCTCAAAGCTTTGTTAGCAAGTAATAAGCATGTTCTCACACTGGATAGTTGATTAATGGATTGAACCACAAAAGAAAACAGAAGGACTCATTTTGTGTGTGTGAAGTGATGGTCAATAAGCAACTTTACCTATGTTGAGTCAATTTGATCAAAGGAGATGACTCCTATGTTTCATCTGTTGCTTCCAAGATCTTGTTTAACAAGGCTTCTCCCTAGGACTAGGAGTGAAAAAGATGGCTTGAATGGAGCAATGGATGTATCCATGACTTCTATTAGGCTTCTTCTGTGACTATAGCAGGTCCACACTTAGGTTTTATCACTGTAAAGAAATGAAGGATTGATCATGTATAAGAGTCACTGAAATTAGCTTTTGCTGTATTACCTTCAATATAATCATTTTGCCATGATGACTCATTTGTGAGAAAAGTTAATCTACCGCCTTTCGATAGACATGGTTCTTCCTGCGTCATTTAGACACAAGATTGTTTTGAATGGCTCACTTTGCTAATTTCAGGTATTTTCATTAACTGTCACTTTATTGATGGAACTTCCTAAAACTAACCTTGGAAAGTTGTTTGTCCTTTTGCCCTTTACAACTCATACGGGTCCTGGGAATCTTGCATCATATCATCATTGATATGCCTCTGACTACTCAGCTTGGTCGGCTTGGTTGTCTTGATCTAGTTGGAGCAGAGTAGTCATCATTTCCAATAAGTTTTCTTTTGATATAGACTCCATTAAAGTCTTTAATACCTCTTTAAGACTAGTAGGAGTGGGCTTTGGTGGTGGAGCCTTAGGTCCATTTATGCAAATGACTCCTTTTCCTGTATAGACTCTGTCATCCAAAAAGTAAAATTTTTTCCACCATCAAATATTAATCTATCTTACTAGCCATGGAACATGTTTAACTTGTTTAGCTATAAGGGTGTAGTCCTATTTCATAATCCACAGAACATGATATCAGGTTGCAAATATTAACAATGGGTCTTTAACCTCTTCATTTGCTTCACAAAAATGTTCATAGACAATTTTGACTTTATGGGGTAGAGTTAAATGATGTAAACCCCACTTGAAAAGTTAGGTTTTAAATCAATTTGGAAATCCTTTTGGGTCATTCAAAAGATGTATCTAAATGAACCAACTAAATTTTCTTTGCCTATTTTCATACAATAAGGCCTTTTCCCATGCATTGATATAATCAAATTAATTATAGGTTTTAACCTTCCACCATTCTTTCAATTCTTTGTAGTCAGAGATTCCCCTTGCCAATCTTCTGGATAAAGAAGTTCTTTATCTTGAATTTGGTATAGACCCAATCTCTAAAGCCATAACCAGATCCAGTTCTAGATCTAGGAGAGGATTGCATGATGCGTTCTACCCTTAAGGCCAAATTCTAAGCTTGATCAACTAATCAAAGATTTTGCATGGCTTTTATATCCAACCCATTTACATAACGCACAACTTGCTAGGCTTCAGTTTCATTCAAATTGTATCTAGCTTGCAATTGTAAGAACTTTTCTGTATAAGATGAAACTGAATGTGTATCTTGGTAACAATTCTGAAATTGTTCAAAAAGGGTTTGCTCATAATCAAATGGCAAAATTTGGCCTATTAAGAGTGCCTTCATCTAAACCTAACTCTGAATTGGGGGCTGTCCCCCTGATCTCAGCAGATGTTGGTGATGTTGCCACCATGCACCAGCACCTCCACATTTAAACCTGTTTTTAAAGGTTATTGAAAAAGCTGATTTAGCAATTTCAACCAAGAAAATGAAGTTATTTCAAATCAGGGTTAGGTTCCTTAGTCACTTAATTGAAAATGGAACTATTGTTCTTATTGATCAAGTAATTGAATTTGCCTTTAAATTTCCTAATGAAATTAAAGAAAAACAATAGTTGCAAAGGTTTTTAGGATGTCTGAATTATATTTCAGAATTCTATAAAGAATAAGCTTATGATGCTAAGCCTTTGTTTGATAGGTTATAGAAAAATCCTCTTGAGTGGACAGATGAACATACGAAGGTAATTGAGAAAATAAAATTAAAAACAAAATAACTGTCATGTTTAACTTCCACTCATCCTGATACTTTTAAAACAATTGAAACTGATGTATCAAATGAGGGTTATGGAGGAATTCTTAAACAAAGGGTTAATTCAAAGGAACAATTAGTTTATTTTACTTCAAGCATATGAAGAGGGGATAGAATTTAATTACTCTACTATTAAAAAAAAATCTTAACTATTGTATTATATATTCAAAAATTTGAAAATAATCTGTTAAATCAAAAATTCTTTTTAAGGTTAGATTATAAAGTAATAAAAGATGTTTTTGCTAAAGATGTTAAAATCATCGCTTTTAAATAAATCTTTACTAAATGACAAAAAATACTTTTGAAATTGAGTTTATTAAAAGAAATTTTAATTCTTTAACGTTCGTGTATTTTTATAGGGAATTGGATGTAGTTATATCTTTAGATATTGGATCTGAAGGAGGGTCATCCCTAGTAGGAAAGGACAGTTTAACATAGTCCTCTCCTGGGTCCTTAAAAAGACCTGGAAAAGGATGTCTCTCTTGTAAGTACTCTTCATGGAGCTAAAGTCCACAAGCATTGAGCTTGCCCGAAAGAACTCGTGTGTAGTTGTGAAAATTGTAATTGCTAGACTAGTCTACGTCCTTGGCTGAGTGATTCTTTGTAGGCTCCAGCTACACCCTCGCCTGCTCTTGGAAGACCTCCAATTTGGAAAATAACCCGCTCTCTTGAGGAGCTTTTGTTCTGAGGGAGCTCAATGCTTCTGCTCTTCGGTGAGGATTGCCCTTAATACCTCACATTGATCATTATACACATACTTGGTCTACTCCTCACCTAGGTCTTTGATAATCTACCGATGGAGGTGGGCCACCTTTTACTACTCCAGCTGGGACCAAAGGATCTGGCTGGTATGATGGGATTGCTATCGAGGCTTATCCTCTGGGCCATGGCCAACTTGCCCCTCTCCACGATGCTAGGTGTAAGGAAAGGTACTGTGGTTGCCTTACCTCCCAAATTTGATAAAAATGCCCCAGAAGCCCTCCTTCACCCAGAGTCCCCCATAGGCCGGCCGCAAAGACAGGGCTATTGACAAGGATTCTCCAATAGTAAACCAACAAAAGGCGTGCCAGATAATCCATGGACACAAGGACACTTATTGCTTTGCATTGAAGGATTATTGTTTCCTCTAATAAAGGGACCTAAATGTAGAGGCAAAGAATCACCAACATGAGTCGTGAGATGATCCTTGTTCACAGAACTCAACCTATACCTTATCAACCAAATTAAATTCCCGTTGACATTCGCTTGATTGTCACAATGGGCATCCCCTATGATGACATCCTGTTATTCTACAGAGAAAGCAATGCCATGGTGTAGTGGTGAATCCTCAACCAAGTAATCTCCCAACTCAACTCGCAGAAAGGGAGACCTAACCCTTGACTAGAAATGTGCCCTAAGAAAGGAGAGATGCTGATACCCCAACCATCACCACTATAACAGTAGTGAACACTTTATCCAAATCTACCATGCGTGAAACATAATATAAATGTTATGAGTTAATGTGCCATGTGTTGAAGCATAAAATTTGATCCCAACTACCTTACTTACTGGGCCCCTCGACATAGGACCTAAAAGGGATGAGCTCCCTTGACCCTCCCTTTAACCCTCTAACACCACTTGTGTCGCCTGCCCCTCCTGCCCCCCTTGTTTCCTAGTCTCTGGACTCCTCTAAACATGAAGATAACATCACCAAAGTCATTCTAACTTGCATTCTAGGTTCCCTTAGGGCAAATGGGGCCATACTCAAAAAAGTCAACAAACGTCACCACATCACAAGGTTTTATAAAACCCATCAACCAGAGGAGCCCATATGTTATCTGCCTTACCTCCATAGTTAAAGTAACAAAATTCTTATGCATGCCATCTTCAAGCACTTGACATTGCCTCAATAAAATTGGCAAATTCATGTCCAAGTTCAAAGCATCGCATAATCTAAAGGAAGGCAGATTGCTTCAAAACCAAAAGGAGTCCACAACCAAGGGAAAAAGTTTGATCAATTAGTTGGGCAAAGAAAAATCCCTACTCAAAACCTTTATAAGGAGGCATCTCTTCCTCCATCTCTCAAAGTGCTTGATGAAATGGAGAAAAATCCCTACTCAAAACCTTTATATGAAAGATGTTATCTCATTGCACCTTGATCCCTCAAAGGAGGCAGGGGACTATGAGGTTCCTTATGCAAGAAGGCAAGTGAGATGAGCCTATGACCATGAAGATGATGTAGAAGATGATGAATTTGATGATCAAGCTACTATGGTTAGAATTTTCCAACAATAGAAAGGATTAGAGAGATTTTGGGAGGCGAGGCACCTATAACCATGATTTGGGCAGCATTAAAATGACAATTCCTCCATTCCAAGGTAAGAATGATCCTGATGTATACCTAGAATGGGAGAAGAAGATTGAATTGGTTTTTGACTGCCACAACTACACTAAAGAGAAAAAAGGTAAAGCCTACTACTATTTTACTTACTGATTATGCTATTATTTGGTAGAATCAACTTGTTTTGACTACGAGACGGAATTGTGATAGGCCCATTGATACATGACAGGAGATGAAGACTATCATGAGGGGGAGGTTTATCCTTAATCACTATTATAGGGATTTGTACCAAAGGCTGCAAGGGCTCACTCAAGGCACCAAAAGTGTAGAGGACTACTATAAGGACATAGAGATTGCTATGATTAGGGCCAATGTATAAGAAGATAGAGAGGGAACCATGGCTCAATTTTTGCAAGGGCTAAATAGAGACATAGCTAATGTGGTTAAATTGCAATACTACGTAGAATTAGAAGACATGGTGCACATGACAATGAAAGTTGAAAGACAACTTAAATGAAAAGGTTCCACATGGTTTGGGCAGAATACAGATTCTACATCATCCTAAAAGCCAAATTGGACTAAAAGGACGAGAAGGCCAATCACAAGTCCAAAGCTGAGCTATGCAAGAGCAAGAATGTGGGTTCTAGCAAGGAGGTAGGTAATTCTGATCCCTAACCAAGTAGAAATAGAGATGTTAAATGTTTTAAGTGTTTGGGAAGGGGTCACATTGCAGCTCAATGTCCAAATAAGCGTGCAATGGTATTGAGAGGTAATGGTGATGTTGAGACTACAAGTGAGTCAAATGATGATTTTGTGCCATCATCGGAGGGTGAAAGTGATGGAGAGGAGAATTTGATTAATGAAGTAGCTCTCATCACAAGGTAAGTATTGAATATGCAAGCGAAGGAAGAGAACAAGGTGCAACTAGATAACAACTTTCATACATAGTGTTTCATCAAAGATAAATTATGTAGTATGATTATGGATGGTGAAGTTATACTACAATTATGGTTGAAAAGCTGAATTTACCTACTATGAAGCATAATCCTAGGCTTTACAAGTTTTAATGGTTGAATAAGAGTGGTAAAGTCTGGGTAAATAAGCAAGTGCTCGTGCCATTTTCTATCAAAAGGTACCATGATGAACTTTTCTTATATGATGTTGTACCTATGCATACGGGCCATATTCCATTAAGAAGACCATGACAGTTTGACAGACTAGTTATGCGTGATGGCTTTAAGAACCGAAATTCCTTTGTAATGAAAAACCCACCACTCTTGTACCATCAACACTGCAACCAGCTTATAAGGATAAATTGAAGATTAAAAATGAGAGTGAACAGAAAAGAGAGATTGAAAAGAAAGGGATAACCAAAACAGAAAAGAGAAGAGAAAAAATGAAAATGCAAGAGAGAGATAGAAGAAAGTCTCCATGCAAAAGAAAGTGATGTCAAAAGAGCATTTTATGCCAAACAACTTATGATTGTACTTTTGTATAAAAAAGCTTATTTTAACACTAACAAGTTTGACCCGTCTCTATTAGTGTTGTTATTTCTCTTTTGTAGGAATTTGAAGATGTATTCCTTGAGGATGTTCCAAGTAGATTACCACCTAAAAGAGGATTTCACCATCAAATTGATTTTATCCTTGGCGCATCCATTCCAAACTAGCTAGCATATAGGAGTAATCTTAAGGAGAAGGCCGGTAGAGGAACTTATGTTGAAAGAATATGTGACCGAAAGCATGAGTCCCTGTGCAATTCCTATTCTACTTGTACCCAAGAAGGATGGGACTCTGAGGATGTGTGTTGAATATTGAGTGGTCAACAAAATGACTATAAAGTATCATCATCTCATACCTAGGTTAGATGACATGTTGGATGAATTATATAGTTCATGTGTCTTTTCTAAAATTGATTTGAAAAATGGATATCAATAAATTAAGATGAGAGAGGGAAATTAGTGGAAAACTACGTTCAAAACTAAGTATGGTTTGTATAAATGACTTGTTATGCCATTTGGTCTCACTAATGCACCAAGCACTTTTATGTGATTGATGAATCATGTTTTGTGTACATTTATTGGTAAATTCATAGTTGTGTATTTTGATGATATTTTGGTCTATAACTAAAACTCAGAAGAGCATTTTGATCATTTACATTTTATTTTAATTATTTTATGTTATGAGAAATTGTATGTTGACTTTAACAAATGTTCCTTTTGTACTAACTAGATCATATTTGTTGGCTATATTATGAGTGCTAAAGGTATTAAGGTCAATAAGGAAAAAGTTAAAGCAATTCATGATTGGCCTACGCCTAAGTCAGCAATATATGTAACTTTCATGGTCTAGGTAGTTTTTAAAGATGCATTGTTAGGTCTTTAGTAGTATTGCTATACCACTAATTGAGGTTATTAAAAAGAACATGGGTTTTAAGTGAGGTAGTGATCAAGACAAAGCTTTTAATTACATTAAGGAAAAATTAAGTTCTACACCTTTTCTTGCTTTACCTAACTTTGGAAAAACTTTTGAGATTGAGTGTGACGCCTCAGGTATTAGCATTAAAGCTGTTATGATGCAGGAAAGGTGTCCAATTGCCTACTCTAGTGAAAAGCTAAGTGGAGCAGGCCTTAATTATCCTACTTATGATAAAAAAGTGTACAGATTGGTGTGGGTTTTGGAGAAATGGCAACACTGCCTTTGGCCTAAGGATTTTGTCATCCATATTGACCAGGAATCCTTGAAGCACTTGAAGGGACAAGGAAAGTTGAAATAAAGACATGCCAAGTGGGTTGAATTCATTGAAACCTTTCCCTATGTCATAAAATATAAATAAGATACAGAAAATGTGGTAACTGATGCATTATCTCACAAGTATGCCCTTATCTCTACACTTACTACAAAATTATCATTTATTGTACCTATGAGTTATTTGAGAGAGTTGGTCATGAGAGAAGCCTATGAGGGTGATCTAATGGGTGATTTTAAAGTTAGAAAAACCCTAAATGCCTTAGCTGAACATTTCTTTTGGCCACACATGAAATAAGATGTTGAGAGAGTAAGTGAGAATGCATAACATGCAAACAGGCTAAATTTAAAGTTTTACCCCATGGTTTGTACAACCCTTTACCCATACCTAAGCATCCCTAAGTTGATTTATCTATGGTCTTTGTACTCGGGTTGCTATGGTCAAAAAGGGGTTAAGATTTTGTATTTGTTGTTGTTGAAAAATTTCCAAAGATGACACACTTCATCCCATACCATAAAACTAACATTGCAAACAATCTAGCTGAATTATTCTTTACAGAAGTAGTAAATTTACAAGGCATGCCTCAGAGTATTGTTGCAAATTAGGATACAAAGTTTTTTAAGTTACTTCTGAAAGACTTTATGGGGTAAGTTTGGTACTAAGCTATTGTTTTCAACTACTTGCTATCCACAAACTAATGGGCAAACTAAGGTAGTTAATTGAACTCTTTTTACTTTGTTGCATGGTATTATTCTAATGAATTTAAAAACAGGGGAAAATTATTTACGACAAGTCAAGTTTGCATATAATTGGAATATTCATTCTGATACTAGTTACTCTCCATTTGAAATTGTTTATGGTTTTAATCCTTTGACTCCTTTGGATTTGGTACCTATACCTATCGATGAGTATGCTAGTTTAGATGGTGAATGTAAGGCTAACATGGTGAAGAAATTACATAAGAAGGTGCAACAACATATTATAAAAGGAACTAAGCAATATGCATCCTATGTCAATAAGGGTGAAAGAAGGTGGTGTTTGAACCTAGTGATTGGGTTTGGGTGTATATGCCCAACAAATGGTTCCCAACTCAAAGGCATTCAAAGCTATAGCGTAAAGGAGATGGTCCATTTCAAGTAGTAGGATGGATTAATGACAATGTCTATAAGTTGGACTTTCTTGGTGAATATAATGTGAGTGCAACATTTAATATTTTTGATCTTTCTCTTTTTGATATAGGTAATGATTCGAGGGCAAATCTTTTCAAGGAGAGGGAGAAAGATGAAAGCTTAAAGTTGATGCATGGAAGGCTTCAAAGGATACAAGACATTCATTACACATTCCAAAAGGTCTAATAACATAAGCTAGAGTCAAAAAGATGAAAAAAGCACTAAATGAGCTAATTAAGGATATTCGGGCCAACCAAGCTACAAATGGTGCAAATCCAAGCTTAAAAGAGAGTTATGGCCTTATTAATATGATTGAAGTGCTTAATGTGCTAGGGTTAAGTATTAGTGTTTACTTTTAAATAAAAGTTAGTCCTAAATTAGTATTTGTTATAAAAGTGGAAGTTTTTTGAATAAGAATTTGTCTTAGATAGGAGTTTGTCCTAAATAGGAATTTATATCTCTTTTAAGGTTATTATCTTAGCCTATAAATAGGCACCTCTTTGAAAACTTTAAAATTAGACAATTTAAGAGAAATAAAAAGTGAGAGTTTTCTTCTTCGATTCTTTCAAGAACTAAATAACTTATTAGGAAGTAAGTCTTCTTATGGTGTTCAACCCAATTTATCACTTTCAATTCCTCTCTTTTTTGTAGTGGCATCCATATTCTTTTTAAAACCTTAGGTTTGTGTTCCTTTCAATATTGGGTCTAGGGTTTGTGTGAATGAAATTTGATTTAGCTTTCTTGGGTATTGTTTGATTCCTTGTGTGTGTTGGGTCCCTAAGCCATGTTTTTTAAGGTTCGCATCAACCTAAAGCATCTTATCCCAATCAAGATAGCCACAAAGGTCCTCTAACAAAATAACCTAAGAAACTTATCTTGAGAACACTTGCCACACAATGAAAGCTAGGAAGGTTCATGGCACCTCATTCATAGTGAGTTTCCTATATGAGCCCGTTGGCAGGAGAACTTAAGGCACCTTATCCTGAATGAGATCACCACTTAGACGTGCATGAGGAGATCCAATTGGGCCTTAATGTATCTCATCCTTATCAAGGTCACCACACAAGCCCCTCACTAGGAGAACCTATGACACCTTTCCACGAGCACTATTGTTGCATAGTTCTCTTACACAAGGAGAGCCTAAAGGGCCTAAGGCATCTTGGCCCAAGCTAAGTTGCCACACAAGCTCACTATTGGGAGAACCTAAGGCATCCCGTCTTAGTGTGGTAGCCATAAAAGTCTCCTTTGTAAGGGGAGCCAAAGGACTTAAGGGACCTCATCCTATATGAGATTGCCACATAAGCTCCCATCCAGGATAACCCAAGGAACTTTGATGTAGGACGGCTTATGAAAACAAGAACATAGGAAAATTAAAAAGATAAACAAGAAAATCAATACCCAAAAAAATAATAATACATGGGTATCTGCACTTGAAAGTAAACGAGAACAATAGTCATTGAAAACTCAATATTAATATCAAGTGACAATAATCAGAAGTAGTTTGATTGAAAGATCTAACATGGGTCCTATATGTAGAGCTAAAGGTCTAAATCCAAATAAGAATAAAAATTGAAATACGACTTAAAACCCTACAAGAAAATAACTAAATAAGTTGGAAGAACAACTAATTCAAAATTATGGTTTAAATAAGAGATTATCATAATTTGGACTTGAATTTGGGCTTTGTATTCAAAGTCTTAGACTTCATCTTAGTACTGATATTATTCCCTTATGGTTGAAAGCACTCAACTCCATCAAGATGCATTGTAAATAAGCATTGAGCAAGGTGAGATCCAATTAATTAATCTCTTCCTTCAGAAGCCAAGCAACATAAAAAATAGGCCCTGCTTTCCATTGGACAAGATAATGGAAAAGTCGTCCTTGAGAAGAACACTAGAAATAAAAAAGGTCTAAGAACTAAAATGGTTGAACAAAAATTCCTTTTTTTTAACTTTTTTCTCTTTTACCCTTTTTCTATGCTCAACCAAGCTGAAGATAGTAAAAAACCTAAAAATACCAAGAGAGTATTAGGAATGCTCATTGGGTAATAAGCAAACTGTTGGTTTTGTTGTTGTTGGCTTTGATGAAGCTTCACACTCATCAATGAGGAGGGTCTATGGAAAAGCACAGTAGAGCTAAGGACAGCCACACCAATGATTTGAGTTTTAGTTGGTGATATGGCACGGTGGAGAAGGCGACATGCAAAAGGATAGTTGAGATGGAGATGTTAAGGCTCTAGAATGGTACATTGATGGTGGAGAAAAGTATATTGAAGGCCAACAAATCTTTCTAGATCGGTTTTGATCACTAGTGATGGGTAGGGGAGTAGCAAAAATAGTGGCGGTGCATCACTATTGGTAGCACATTTAAGGAGTTAGAAATTAATAATTGTTTGGAAATCATTATTGAAAATAATAATAATAATAATAATAACTCCATAGACTAACATACCAAGATTTCACCTTCAGTCTGTGCTTAATATGTTAGATAATTTTGTTGATATTATGTCTAATGTTCTTCCCAGTGAGTTACAATCTTTGAGTGACACATAACATGCCATTGACTTGGTTCCTAATTCATAATTACCTAATCTGCCACATTGTAGGATGAACTCAAAGAAACATGCTAAGTCGAATAGGACAATTGAAGAATTATAGTGTCAATCCATATGATGTTCCTACTTTGCTAACTCCTAAGAAAGATAGTTCATGGAGGATGTGTGTTGATAACAGAGCCATCATAAGGTCACCATCAAGTATAGATTCCCTAATCCTAAGGTAAAGGATATGTTAAATGTGTTGGTTGATTCTACTTGTGATGTGAGCCAAATACACCAAAATTACTCTAAAACACTCAATTAACAAGTTTATAATTAAGGTGAGTAGAGGTTGAATCCATAAATATTGAGTTTTGATTTATCAATTAATTAATGATCTTAATCCTATTGAGTTTACTCAAATAAAAGAGTATAGGAGGAGAAATTTGGTTTTAATTAAACAAATAAAAGCGAGACAGAAAACCAATCATAAATAAAATCAATAAATGAATGCACCTTTGGTAATAAAGATATTTACACTATTGGATTGACACATTGATCATTGACACTGAAGATCATCTATTCTTTAATTAAATATTTGACCTAAAATAATGAAAAACTCTATTATTCTAAATCTTTCCTCAATTCATTGTTAATTGAGACAAGCTCTTCAATTAATCTCTTATCAATTAAATTACCTTGAACAAGCTCTCAAGATATAATTTATTGATAGCATTATGATAAGAAAGATAGCTAAATCTAAACAACAAATTCACAAGTTGATCTATTTAATTTTAGATCATGTCCTCCACAGAAATTAGGCAAAAATTGACCATAATTCTACTTAGCATTAGAATTATTAAGTAATTACAAACTTGAATTATAAACTTGCATTAGATCATAAAGCATATTGTCTAGTATGCATCCTAGTAAATAAAATAATATAATTATAAACAGTAATTATAATAGATGAACATAAGAATTCAAAGTAAAGAATCCAATTAGAAATAAAAACCAATGAATCACACAATGATTCCTCTAATGATTTCAATCCCTATAACTAAGAATAAAACTCTAGCTTTTCATATGATAGGCGTGTGTACAAGAAAGAAAGAAAGAAAGAAAAGAGAAGTCTACATATGTCTCTGCTTTTGGTATCCTAACATATCTATTTATATAGTTCTAAGGGACAGCAAAAATAACTCAAAGAAGGTTAAACACTTTCTCTTTAGAACCAACTTAACTTATTTAGAGAATAGCTCTTAATTAAGATAACTTGGACTAGCCTACAAGTTGGATTGGGGACATCGGTTTGTGACCCATTTCTTCCTAGATCTCTGCAAATAAACCCATTTTAGAAGCTCAAAATATCTATTTTAATTCTTAGGAAGGCCCCAAATCCATCCAACAATGTAAAGAATGTGAAATTCCCAAAATATCCTCCAATGGTCATATTTTCTCAAAACTGCATCTTTAAGTTTCCAAATTGGTCTAATCCATTTGGTCCTCTTCCAAAACATAAAATCAACTCTAATAAGTACATTTAAGAAGAAAATACACTGAAAAGGTTAAATATAAGAAAATAAACATAGTGCACTTAACATACTTATCAAGTTCCCCAATACTTAACTTTTGCTTGTCTTGAGTAATAAAACAAATTAAAACAAATCCTAATTCACTTTCATAGGAATCAAGATTGCATTTGGTGTATACAATAAGCCTTTGAACTCTTAGGTCACCCTTAGTGGACGAGCTTTGTGTCATGAAGGTCTTCATAAGATATATCCACAAAATCCTTCATGAATGCAAAGTATGCAACATACAAAAGCAAGTGACACTATGAGCAACCATGCTAAATTATAAATCCACACAAACCTCTCAAAAGAGTATACACTTCAACACTTATAGTAGCCAAAACACTCTCAATACACTCAATAAGACCTTGTCAAATTACAAATCAACCATCAAGTAAGGAAGATGTCATTCATTTACATTAGCATGCAATAACAAAAGAAAAATTTTTTGAAACTAAACAATAGATTCAAAACAAATTGATCAAGCATAATTTCTTATAAAAAAAAATCTAGATAAAAGACTAAACAAAATTAAATGAAACAAACTGATCCTTCTTCCATATGCAAACCTTACATTTCCTAATGTAAGAATTAAATGTAAAAAAGATTAAAGAAAACAAAAACACAAAATCACATGCAAAAACAAAAATAAAGATGAAAGGGAGGAGAATAGCAAATGACGAGAAGTTTTGAGATGATGTGTGGAAAACTTCAAAGGATGTGAGAAGTCCATTACACATTCTAGAAAGCCAAATAATACAAGCTAGAGCCAAAAGGATGAAAGAAGCACTAAATGGGTTGATTGAGGACATTCGGGCCAACCAAGCTACAAATGGTGCGAATTCAAGTTTGAAAGAGAGTCAAGGCCTTACTAATATAATTAAAGTACTTAATAAGCCAAGACTAAATAATAGCATTCACTCATAAATAGGAGTTTATTCTAAATAAGTGATAATATTAAAGTGAAAGTTTTTTGAATAAGAATTTGTCTTATGTAGGAATTTATATCTCTTTAGGATTGCTATCTTAACCAATAAATAGGCAACTCTATGTAAGCTCTAGAACATCAAATAACTTTGAGAGAAATAAAAAGTAAAGGTTTCTCCTTCAGTTCTTTCGAGAAGTAGAGAACTTATTAATAAGTTCCACTTCTTGTGGCATTTAACTCGACTTATCACTCCCAATTCCTTTTTTTTCTAGAGTGTGGCATCCATATCCTTCTTAAATACCATAGGTTCATGTTCCTTTGAATGTTGGGTCTACGATTTGTGTTATTAAAGTTTGATTTAGCTTTCCTGGATATCCCTTAATTTGCGTTGGGTCCCTAAGCCACATCTTTTGAAGTTTTCTACATTAGTTGGTATCAAAACCTAGTTTTGAATTAGGTTGGATCAACTAGTTCTTCAATTTGCTGCCTTATGAGTTATTTATTTCTTTTTAATTTGTTTATTAAGTGCGTTATCATTCAAATGTGCTAATCTATCTGTTTGCAACCCTTCTCACTTCGCTTGTTTGTTTGAGATCATAACTATAAAAAAATATGTTAATTTCAATTCCAATTGTTGTCTCTAAGTATTTCATTGTTATTTTGTGTTGAGCCAAAAAAAAAAGAGGAACGAAAAAAAATAGGAACCAAAAAAGAAGACATCAAATTCAAGTTATTGATAAAACTTAAATAGTTTGTTATATTAGCCACAATAATAATATAGTTTTATTGCTCAACTCGAATTTTGCCATCTATTTTCTTATTATGTCATCCAAGTTTGTCCTCTACATTTAATCCCCTATCCTGATTTATATGAGTTTAATTCATTAAATTCTTTTGCCTTGAAATCCTTTTTCTTTTCTTTTTTTTTTGTTGACTCCTTATTCTCCATTTAGTTCAATTCTATGTCATTTATCTTATTCTGTTTAAAATCAATCCTCTTAATTTAGATCATTTAGTTCTTTAAAGAGCTGAAAAGGGAAATTTGAGTGGAAAAAGGCAAGTGTCACGGTCCTTTGCACCTAGGGATGGACAATACATTGAATGTAGACACCTCATAAAGAAAGACAATACTATGAATGTAGAAGGCTCATAGGGAAGGGAAATACATTGGAACCAACCATGTAATAAATGTTGGTAAATGTATGTAGGTAGGAAGTTGAAGGGATGTGATATCCACCATTAGATCAAAGAGTGATTTAACGGTTGCAACTTGTCCAATACTTGTATAAAAGGGGACCTCCTGCCCCTTATTTAGAATACACCCAATTTTCAGGTGGAATATACTTTTAAAGTTAATCTCCAAAAAGGTTCTTACAAGTTGAGTGTGAGAAGGCTGCTTGGGAAGTATTCTCAAGGCTGCACGGGTAAGATGCAATAAATCCTTAGGCCCGTGACAGTTGGTATTAGAGCCGACCTAACCCCGACTCCGGTGTCTTTCGCCAAGTGCTTCACGCGGAAGAAGTAGGTAGGGGGAGCCCTAATTCTCAATCAGGACGTCGATAGGTTCAGTGAGGGAGAATGTCACAGACGGGTTATGTCATGGACGGTGACGGGTTCTGTCATGAATGGGTTAGGTACTACTTGACTCCCACATCGGATAGGAAGAGGGGGATCTTGGGTCATATAAGTGTGGGTGTTATACACCCTAACAAGCTGCCTTTTGGGAGAAGGTAATGACCCCGTGACACAAGAGTGCAAGTTCATATTAAGAAAAAAGCCATAAAAGTGTACACACGAGGGAGTGTGACACCTTTTCTTTTGAGTGAAACATGTGAGTGAATGTTTTGTTAGGTATCCTAATCATCTGTGCAAAATACTATGACTTTCAAAGACAAAGGTGTAGCTTAGGAGGGAGTTAGTGATGTGTCCTTCGTAATCAAAGCTATGTAACAACAATTTGAGCATATGAATACTAGATTTAATGATATAAGGGAGAGAATAGAGGAGTAAGCTAATATAATAATAGAGTTGCAAAGGATGCATAACGACTATGAGGCTCCTAATGCAAGAAGGCAATTAAGATGAGCTTATGACCATAAAGATGATGTAGAAAAAGATGAATTTGATGATCAAAGTACTATGGTTAGAACTACCAACAATAGAAGGGATCAAAGAGATTTTGGGAGGTAAGGCACCTATGACCATGATTTGGGCAATATTAAAATGACAATTCCTCTATTCCAAGGTAAGAATGATTCTGATGCATACCTAGAATTGGAGAAAAGGGTTAAATTGGTTTTTGACTACTATAACTATTTTGAAGAGAAAAAGTAATGCTTGTTGCTGTTAAATTTACTAATTATACTATTATTTGGTGAGATCAAATTATTTTGACTAGGAGAAGGAATTATGAGCAGCCTATTGATACATGGGAGGAGATGAAGGCTATCATGAGGAGGAGGTTTGTCCTTCATCACTATTATAAGGAGCTATACTAAAGGCTACAAGGGCTCACTCAGGGTACCAAAAGTGTGGAGGACTACCACAAGGAGATGGAGATTGCCATGATTAGGGTGATTGTAGAAGAAGATAGAGAGGCAACCATGGGAGGAGATAAAGGCTATCATAAGGAGAAGGTTTGTCCTTAATCACTATTATAAGGAGTTATACCAGAGGCTACAAGGGCTCACTCAAGGCACCAAAAGTGTAGAGGACTACTACAAGGAGATGGAGATTGCCATGATTAGGGCAATTGTAGAAGAAGATAAAGAGGCAACCATGGGAGGAGATAAAGGCTATTGTGAGGAGGAGGTTCATCCTTAATCACTATCATAGGGAGTTATACCAGAGGCTATTAGGGCTTACTTAGGGTACTAAGAGTATGGAGGACTACCACAAGAAGATAGAGATTGCCATGATTAGGGTGATTGTAGAAGAAGATAGAGAGGCAACCATGGGTCAATTTTTGCAAGGGCTAAATAGAGACATAGATAACGTGGTTAAGTTGCAACACTATGTGGAATTAGAAAGCATGGTGCAAGTGACAATGAAAGTTGAAAGACAACTTAAACAAAGGGTTCCATATAGTTTGGGCAAAATTCGAGTTCTACCTTATCTTGGAAGCTGAATTAGAGTAAAAGACATGAAAGATGTCTTTGAATGAACCAACTAAATTTTCTCTAACTATTTTCATATAATAGGGATTTTTCCCATATTTTTATATAATCGAAGTAATTGTAAGTTTTAACCTTCCACTATTCCTCTAATTTGGGGTAACCAAAGAGATCTTCCAACTAGTCTTCTAGATAAAGAATTTTCTTTACCTTAAATTTGGCATAGGCCCAATCTCTATAAGCATAAAACCAAATCCACCTTCAGATCCACTTTTTATGGGTTTAATAGCCATGAAGCCTATTTCAAGAAGTATTCGCTAATAATACAAGCAATCCTTTATATTAGATGCCTTTTACTCATTTTTTAGTTCCCTGCAAAAATTCACGAGTTAGGAAATCTGGTCAAGAATTAAAATTTCATTTAATACACTTAATATCAAAGTCAAATATAGAAAGTATTCCTTATTGTCTTGTAAAGATTTGTTTGGAGGTCAGGTTTTTAGCATTTTTAGTAAAGACATCCTTTGCTACCTTACAATCAATTCTTAAAAGGAATTTTTGATTTAACAAATCACTTTTAAATTTTTGAATATGTAGTACAATAGTTCAGATTTCTTTTTTAATGGTAGAGTAATTAACTCTAGCTCCTTTTCAGACTCCTTAAGTGAAACAAATAAGTTGTTATTTTTAGTTAATCCTTTGCTTAAGGATTCCTCCATAACCTTTATCTAATACATCAGTTTCAACTATTTTAAAAACATCAAGATGAGGAAGAGTTAAACATGGTAGTTCTTTGGTTTTTAATTTTGTTTTCTTAATTGCCTTAGTATGCTTATTGGTCCATTTAGGAGGATTTTTCTTTAATCTTTCAAATAAAGGCTTAGCATCATAAAACTAATTCCTTATAAAATTTTGAAACATAATTTAAACATCCTAAAAACCTTTGCAATTACTGCTTTTCTCTAATTTCATCAGGAAATTTAAAGGCAAACTTGATTGCTCGATCAATAAGAATAATAGTACCATCTTCAATAAAGTGACCAAGGAATCTAAACCTGGTTTGGAATAACTTCATCTTTTTAGTTGATGTAGCTAATCTAGCTTTTTTTTAACAACCTTTAAAAATAAGTTTAAATGTTTAAAATGTTGTTCTATTGTGTTAGAAAATACTAACACATCATTAATATAAACAATAGTAAATGTTGTATAAGTATTAAATATTTCATTCATAATCTTTTAAAATTCAAAAGGTGTATTTTTTAACCTAAAAAACATTACATTCCATTTATAATACCCAAATGGTACCATAAATGTTGTTTTATATTTATCTTCTTTGTGAATTTGGATTTGCTAATAACCATATCATATTTCCCAAAATAACATCTTGTTATAGGTTTTTTACTAGTACGAATGGAATTTCAATATAAATTCCTTCATTACATAAAGCAACTTGAGACAGTTTATATTTTATAACAAGATTGCTTTTATCGACAGTGTTTAAAATTTCTGTTATTTTTTAAAAGTATTTTAAAGAAACTATCCCTTCATTAATATAGTTTATATCAACTCCTGAGTCTAATAAGACTACTGTAGAAAAGATATATTCTTTATTGGCTATTATGATAATCTGAGTATACCATTTATGGGTAATAACCCTATCAATTAGGTTGATGTATTGAAGGGTGCTTAATTCTTCTTTTAAAGTACTTGGAGCATTAAAAAGATCTTCATCCTTTTTTGTTACAGATTTCAATATTGATACTCTTTCTTTTAATCTTTTTATCTCAATTTTTAGCTGATTAATTTCAGCTTAAAGCTCTCCAATAGAAGCTTCTATTGCTATTTTTTTAGTTTTTAAACTAGAATGGTTATTTCTAACTCTCTAAATAATAGTTTTTAAATTGTAATCTTCCTCTAGTTCTTTAACACTAGTCTCATTTTGAGACAAATGAAGATATTTTTCTAACTGTTCTCTTTTTCCTTTTGGATTTGTAATCTTATCAATAAGATCCAATATTAGATTATCTTTTTTTTATAAGGACTAATAAGTCATTACTTTTACATAAAACTTGATAATAGTTGCATCGACTATCACAATTATTATCTGATTCTTCTTTAGAGGTAATCTCTTCCTCAAGTAGGTCTACCTCTAATTCTAATTCCTTAAATTTGTCTTTAAATAAGAAGTTATGGATTAATGACCTCTTAAGGTCTTCATCTACTGATAATTCTTGAATTTTTTGTTTCATTTTACATTTATTAGAATAATGTCCTATTTTTCCATATTTATAACAAACAATCATTTTCTTTTTCTTTTTTTATGGAATAGTCCTTTTCTTTTCTTTCAATTTTCCTTTTTCATAAAAGGATTCCTTTTGAAGTATAGGTTTATAACCCTTTTTCTTAAATTTTTTAGGATACCCATAAGTGGATAACCCATTTTTTCACAAAGTCTCTTAATTCTTTTTTCCCTTTAATTTTTTTTCATTTTACAATTACTTATGCAGTTTTATGTCATTATAAAGTTTAACTCCTTCAGTAGCTAATTCTCCATATGTGTAACTAGAGTAATCAATAACTTTATCATGGTAGGATTTTAACCTATTTTTTACTCTTTGAATAAATAAGGTAAGTAACCTAAACAAAAACTTCTCTTTCCAAAAAATAGACTATTTTCCCTAAAAATACTCTGACTATTTTCCCTAGTAAAAACTTTAGAGAAGAAGACATCTTTATATCACCTAAATTAGGACAAATTTGAACACTTCAAATTAATGAGTTGTTCATATGTCTTATCTACCCATAAGGTGACTGATACAATAAAATGATTAGTAATTGTATAAATTAGTGTATTAACACTATTAGATATTTGCACACCTTTTTCTATTTTAATAGCATTAAATATTTGAGTTTTAGTTTCTTTTGTTAAATAAAAATCTCACTAGCCTTTAAGTTGTCCAATCAATCCATTTACTATAAATCTTACTATTTAGGAGTCAAAATTGCCTCCCTTGGTTTTTGCAACAGTAGCAAATGTCATCATATAATGCAGTAGAATTAGAATCTGATATCCCATCTAAATTCCATCCTATAATGCTGCTACCATCATATTGTACATAATTATACTCAGATTGTTCCTCTAATAAGAAGTTGATCGGAGTAAGTTTGTGATAATACAATTTTGTAAGGATTTTATTAAAAGTCATCTTATTAATTTCCATACTTTCCATCTTACTAGAAGGCGATGGATTTTTTTAACTTGGGTTTTGTTCTGATAAGAACATTTCTTAAATTTTCTCCACGTAATCTTCATCCTTTGTTTCTTCTTTTGTAATTTCTTCCTCTTTTCCTAATACAAGAGCATCCTTTTCTTTTAATACTAGGTTTTTTAACCTCTTAATTATTCCATTAACTAATTCAAATTCTTTACTAGACTTACTTAGCTGATCCATTAAAATGATTAGTAATTGTATAAATTAGTGTATTAACACTATTAGATATTTGCACGCCTTGTTCTATTTTTATAGCATTAAATATTTGAACTTTAGTTTCATTTGTTAAATAAAAATTCCACTAGCCTTTAAGTTATCTAGTAAATTCATTTACTATAAATCTTGATTAGCTTTTACCCTTAATTAGCTTTCTATATTATGATAGAATTGTTAATTTCTTAAAAATCGAGAACATCCCTTAGCCTACGGGATGACAGTTCTTTGGTTTTTAATTTTATTTTGACACTTTACAAGGAATCAATTCTAATTATTTTCTCTTTGTGCATTTAAATTCCTAGGTTTATAAACAAGGAAGTTTCTTTTCTAAAGTTGATTATGTTTGTAAAATTGTTGAAGAAGATCTACCCTTAGTTCAAAAGTTATAAAGATTTCTTTTTATTATCTCAAGAGCTTATTAGTTCACACCAACAAAAGTATAAATTTATCCTTATTGGAATGGTGCAAGTAGTATTAAAACCTATTATTAAATTGGGTTTAAATAAATCGACAATTATATGTGTTAGAGATACAAGACATAATCATTTTCATGACTCCTTATTAGGAGTAATTGAATCCACTCTAAGTGATGGACCTATTTGGTTCTTTTGTTTCCCTAATTTTACCCCATTACTATCAAATCCAAAGTTAATGCATACTTTATGTTTGGATATTAAAATTGAAGGATTTTATATGATGCTTGCTTTGGAAAATCTAATCCTTATTTATAGGATACATTATAAGGTTATGAACACCACTATCACAGGAATTAAAGAGATTCCAGTAAAATATACATTAAAGGGACTACTATATTATTTTTGACAAATAGGTCAAATTCTAATGTAATGATTTTTAAAACAATAGATTGGGATCAAGTTAAATTACTTGACAAATGAGTATTAGAAAAGGTTGTTGAACCTATTAATAGGTTAATAGACAAGTTAAAGAAGTAATTGAATTCCAAGATGGGGATGTCGAAATTCGATTTGCTCCATTTAAAAGTGTAAGGTTAAATCTCGAAAAGGGAAGAGAAAAGGTTAAACCTAGATTTTCTACTTCCTCAATACCAATCACTAAATTGGAAGTATTAGAAGAATAAGAGAACAAGTTAGTCAACCCTACTATAGAGTTGACTTTCCTCCATCAACTTCTACTTTTATGGTTAATAAACCACTAGACACACTTGGTCAGGTTTCTAGGCCTAGGTCTCCTTCTCTCTTTGATATAAGATATCAAGATGAAGACAGGAGTCTCTATGTCCTATAAATAGTTGATGAAATAGACAAAAAGGTGAGAGAGTTATTTTACTCTCTTAAAAATAATATAAAAAGAAAATGATATTTTATGACCTTTAATGAAAAGGAATGATAAGTATGGTATAAATGCCATAAGATATATACCAATAAAATAGGGCCTATAAATATATTCAATTATATGGAAAAGGTATATAAACTTAAGAAAAAATCTTTCCAAAATTTTTTTACCCCCAAAGAATGTATGGTTCTTCAAAAAGTATATCAAGATTAAAGAGCCCTTTGCTTGATGAAATTCCATGGATTCAAAGTACCAAAGATGTAATGACTTGCTTATTGCATGGAATATAATGTTTAGTGTGGATACAACAGTTAATTTCATGATCATTTTGGGTAAATGAGTACTTGTAACAAAAGAGGAAGTCTTATTAGGAAGAAATGTAGTGACATTACCAACCTCCACGAATGGAACCATTTAGTCTTCATAAGGGAAGCTAATCAAGATCAATTAGTCTTTTGTTTGATGAAATTTAATGGATTTAGAGTACCAAAGTAAAAGGACTTGCTTCTCACAAGGAATATAATGAATACTTTTATATTTAATCTTGATATTGAGTTTATTAAAGAAAATTCTAATTCTTTGCTAGATTTCCTAACTCATGAATTTTGGTAAAGAACTAAGAAATGATAAAAGGATTATTATATAAGGGCCCTAGTCCCCAGCAAAGTCAATTAATTCATTAGCTAAAGGTGTGAGTGAAAAGGAGGTTGAAAAACTTTGTAATGATACTTATGAGCGAGTTTTGGATAAATCCATTACATATCCTATAGGCTCCTTTTCTTTATTATCTTCTTTTATATTAGTGTGTTTAAATTAATTTTTATACATCCCTGTGTATATATATATTTACTTGTGTGTATGATCTTGCACTACCAAGATAGGAATGGTACCAGAGCCATTAACCTAGAGGAATGTTGATCTTCTAAATAGTTGAAAGAATTTAAGGTTGTCACTGTCTCATTATTAAAACCCAAGTTGTGCTTCCTTTATACCCAAATTTGCCGCATGTGAGTGTGTAGGGTTGTGTCTTAAGATGTTGATAGTGATATGGTGAGGCATGAATAGGTTAAGACCGGATTAATTGTTTAGAAATGATAGTTTTTCTAGGAATAGAAATAAAGAAATAGTAATTAGTGAAAATTTAGATAATATTATTTATAGAATTTGACTTTTCCTTCTTTATCATCTTCCCAAATTTTTAAACAAGGAAGTTTTTTTTCTAAGGTCAATTATATGATTAAAACTATTGAAGAAGCTTTACTCTTAACTCAAGGTTATAATGATTTCTGTTTGTCATCCTAGGAGCTTATTAGCTCATATCAACAAAATATAAATTTATCCATATTGGGATGGTGCAAGTAGCTTTAAAACTTGCTACTAGACTGGGTTTAAATAACTTAGTAATTATATGACAAAGTCAACAATAAGAATCTTGTTGGTTATGGACTTGTCAAGAAGACTAATGAGTTTGAATGCGAGCCAATCTTTTTAGTTGAGCAAATATTGTGGAACTTGCTGATGAGGGCTTGTTGGTTAAAGATACAGTGATACGGGTTGCATTAGTTATTTTACTCTCTTAAAAATACTATAAAGAGAAAATGATTTTTTATTACCTTTAATGAAAAGGAACGAGAAATATGGTACAAACATCATAAGATACATACCAATAGTACGAGAGCTATAGATATATTTACTTATTTGGAAAAGGTCTACAAATTTAAGAAAAAGCCTTTCCTAAATTTTTTCCCAAGAAAAAGCCTTTCCCAATTTTTTCTACCCTAAAGAAATGTATGGTTCCTGAAAAAGGATATCAAAAATAAATTACAAGAAGAGGAATAAGGGTTATTAGCATTCACTCGCTTACACTTAACTTAAGTGTTAAGATAGAAGACCATAAGGTTATAACTTCACCATATAAAGAGAAACCTTTTACTAGTATTGTTATAAAGTAAGGAAATTATACTAATCTTTATCTTCAATATATAGGAAACTAGCTTAATAGAGTTGAAGAAAAGATAGAAGAAGTAGCTTAGAAAACTTCAGAATCTTGGTTAAACCAAAAATTGAAAAAAGGGTTTTATTTACACCTATGTCCTCAAAAGAAAAAAATTACAATATGTTAAGTAAAAATTCTAATAAGACAAAATTAGTAAATGAAATAATTAAAAGGTTAAAAAACTTAGGGTTAAAAGAAAAAGATGCTTTTGTACTAGGAAAAGTGGAAGAAATTACAAAAGAAGAATCAAAGACTGAAGATTATATAGATAAAATGCATAAATGTTCTTATCAAAATAAAATCCAAATCCAAAGGATCCATCACCTTCTTATAAGTAAGAAAGCATGGGAAGTAATAAGATGACTATTAATAAAGTCCTTACAAAATTATATTATCCCAGACCTAGTCTAGTTGACCTCTAATTAAAGGAATAATTCAAGTACAATAATGTACAATTTGATGGTAGTAGTATCATAAGATGAAATTCAGATGGAATGTCAAAAAATTAGATGCTCATTTTACTCCATTATATGATAATGTTTACCACCGTGACAAGATTTAAAGGAGGTAATTTTGACTTCCAAGTAGCAAGATATATAGTAAATAGGTTTATTGGGCAATTTAAAGATTGGTGGGATTTTTATTTGTCAAATAAAGCTAAATTTCAAATATTTAATGTTGTTAAAATAGAACAAGGCATGTACACGACTAACAGTGTTAATACCCTGATTTATACAATTACTAATCATTTTATTAGTTCAACTACCTTATTAGTAGATAAGACATATGAACAACTCATTAATTTGAGGTGTCCAGATCTAGTAAGAAGCTTGGAGATGATGTGTGGAAGACTTGAAAGGAAGCAAGAGGTCCATTACACATTCCAGAAAGTTAAATAACACAGGCTAGGGGCAAAAAGATAAAAGAAGTACTAAATGGGCTGCTTAAGGACATTTAGGCTAACTAAGCTACAAATGATGCAAATTCAAGCTTAAAAGAGAGTCAAGACCTTACTAATATGATTGAAGTACTTAATGGGTCAAGACTAAGTAATAACATTAACTCCTAAATAAGAGTTTATCCTAAATAAGTGATTCTTATAAAAGTGAAAGTTTTATGTATAAAAATTTGTCCTAAATAGGAATTTATGCCTCTTTACAATTGCTATCTTAGTTTATAAATAGACACCTCCTTGTAAGCACTAAAAGGCAGACAATTTGAGAGAAATAAAAAGTGAGGGTTTTCTCCTTTAATTCTTTTGAGAACTAAAGAACTCATCAAGAAGTACTTTTTCTTGTAGCATTCAACTTGACTTATTACTCCAAATTCCCTTCTTTTCTAAAGTGTGATATCTATATCCTTCTCAAATACCTTAAGCCACGTCTTTTTAGGGTTTTTCACATTAGTTGGTATCAGAACTTGACTCTAAATTATGTTGGATCAATTAATTTTTCAATTTGCTGCCTTGTGATTTATTTATTTCTATTTAGTTTGTCTATTAAGCACATTACCATTCAATCATGCTAATTTGTCCATTTTCAACCCTTCTTACTTTACTCATTTGTTTGAAATCATAATTATCAAAATGTGCTATTTTCAATTCCATTTGCTATCTCTAAATATTCTATTGTTGTTTTTTGTTGAGCAAAAGAAAGAAAAATAGAAAAAAAAGGAGGAACCAAAAAAAAAAAAAAGAGGAACAAAAAAAAGGCATCAAATTCAAGTTACTGATAAAAGTTAAACGGTTTGGTCTTATTGGCCATAATAATAATATAGTTTTCATACTTAACTCCATTTTTGTCATCTATCTTCTTGCTATGCCATCCAATTTGTCCTTTAGGTTTAACTCCATATCTTGTTTTTTATTAGTTTACTTCGTTAAATTCATTTGCATTGATGTTCATTTTCATTTGTTTTAGCTCCTTATTCTCTAATTAGTTCAATTCTACCCCATTCACCTTATTTTGTTCTAAAGCATGAAGGAGTATGACACCTTTTCTTTTAAGTGAAACACATGACGGAGTGTTTTGTGAGGAATCCTAAACATTTTGTGCAAAAGTAATACTATGACTTCCCAAGACAAAGGTGTAGTTTAGGAAGGAGTAAGTGATGTGTCCTTTATGATTAAAGCTATGCAACAACAATTTGAGTGTATGAATACTAGATTTGATGATATAGGGAAGAGGATGGAGGAGCACGCTAATACAATAACAGAGTAACAAAGAAGGCATGGGGACTATGAGGCCCCTAATGTAAGAAGGCAATTGAGATGAGCTTATGACCATGAAGATGATGTAAAAGATGATGAATTTGACAATTAAGTTAAAGTGATTAAAACTGCCAATAATAGAAGGAATTGAAGAAATTTATGGAGGCAAGGCACTTATAACTATGATATAGGCAGCATTAAAATGATAATTCTTCTGTTCTAAGGTAAGATTGATCCTAATGCATACCCAAAATGGGAAAAGAAGGTTAAATTGGTTTTTGATTGCCATAACTAATTTAAGGAGAAAAAGGTAAAGTTTGTTGTCGTTGAATTTACTGATTATACTATCATTTGGTGGGATCATCTTATTTTGACTGGGAGAATGAATCATGAACGACTTATTGATACATGGGAGAGATGAAGACTATCATGAGAAGGAGCTTTGCCCTTAATCATTATTATAGGGATTTGAACCAAAAGCTGCACGGGCATACTCAAGGCACCAAAAGTGTGGAGGACTACCATAAAGAGATGGAGATTGTCATGATTAGGGTGAATATAAAAGAAGATAAAGAGGCAACCATGGCTTAATTTTTACAAAGGCTAAATAGAGACATAGCCAATGTGGTTAAATTGCAACACTATGTAGAATAAGAAGATATGGTGCACATGGTAATGAAAATTGAAAGACAACTTAAACGAAAGGATTCCACATGGTTTGGGTAGAATTTGGGTTCTACCTCATCTTGGAAGCCAAATTGGAATAAAAGGGATAAGAAGACCGATTAGAAGTACAAAGCCAAGCTATCTAAGAGCAAGAATATAGGTTCCCTTGTAGCAAGGAGGCTAGTAATTCTGATCCCTAACCAAGTAGAAATAAAGATGTTAAATGTTTTAAGTATTTGGGAAGGGGTAACATTGCATCTCAATGTCCAAATAAGCATGCAATGATCTTGAGAGGTAATGGTGATGTTGAAACTGTAAGTGAATTAGATGATGATTTTGTGCCATCATCGGAGGGTGAAAGTGATGGAGAGGAGTATCTGGCTAATGGAGTAGCTCTCATCAAAAGGTGAGTATTAAATGTGTAAGTAAAGGAAAAAAAATGAGGTACAACAAGATTACATTTTTCATACTCATCAAAGATAAGATACATAATATGATTATTAATGGTGAGAGTTGCATTAATGTGGTTAGCACAATTATGGTTGAAAAGCTGAATTTACCTACTAAGAAGCATCCTAGGCCATATATACTTCAATGGTTGAATAAAAGTGGTGAAGTCAACGTAAATAAGCAAGTGCTTGTGCCCTTTTCCATAAGAAGGTACCATGATGAAGTTTTATGTGATGTTGTACTCATACGTATAGGCTATATTCTATGAGGAAGGCCATGACAGTTTGATAGGCAAGTTAGTGCATGATGACTTCTAGAACCACTATTCATTTGTAATGAATGAAAAACCTGTCAATCTTGTACCATTAGCCCCTTAACAAGCTTATAAGGATCAATTAAGGATTAAGAATGAAAATGAACAAAAAAAGAGAGATTGAAAAGAGAGGGATTGTTACTTTAATACTGCCCAAATCACGATTATAGGTGCCTTGCCATCCAAAATCTCTTTGATCCCTTCTATTGTTGGCAGTTCTAACCATAGTAGTTTGATTGTCAAATTCATCATCTTTAGCATCATCTTCATGGTTATAGGCTCGTCTTAATTTCCTTTTTGCATTAGGAGCCTTATAATTTCCATGCCTTCTTTGTAACTCTGCTATTTAATTAGCTTACTCCTCCATCCTCTCCCTTATATCATCAAATCTACTATTCATGCACTCAAATTGTTGTTGCATAGCTTTGATCATGAAGGATACATCAATAACTCCCTCTTAAGCTACCTTTGTCTTGGGAAGTCATAGTATTACTTTTGTACAAAATGATTAAGATACCTCACAAAACACTCCCTCATATGTTTCACTCAAAAGAAAAGGTGTCACACTCCCTCCTGTTTACACTTTTTATGGCTTTTTCTTAATATGAATTTGCACTCTTGCCTTTTACTACTCAAATTTTCCCTAACAGCTCTTTGAAGAACTAAACAAGTTAAATCAAGAGGATTGATTTTGAATTAAATAAAATAAATGACATGGAATTGAACTAATTGGAGAACAAAGAGTCCAAAAAAAGGGAAAAAGATATCAAGGCAAACAAATTTAATGAACTAAACTCACAAAAATCAAGAAAGGCAGTTAAACCTAAAGGAAAAACTTGGATGACATAACAAGAAAATAGAAGGCATAATTAGAGTTGAGAAAGAAAACTATATTATTATTATGGCTAATACGACCAAACTAATCAATAACTTGAATTTGATGCTTCTTTTTTTTCCCTTTTTTTTTTCTTTTTCTTAACACAAAACAATAGTAGAATACTTAGAGACAACAATTAGAATTGATATTAGCACGGTTTTGATAGTTATGATCTCAAACAAACAAGCAAAGTGAGAAGGGTTGCAAACGAATAAATTAGCACATTTGAATGGTAATGTGCTTAATAGATAAACTAAATAGAAATAAATAAATCACAAGGCAGCAAATTAAAGACTTAGTTAATCCAACCTAATTTAGAACTAGGCTCTGATACCAACTGATGTGGAAAACCACAAAAACGTGGCTTAGAGACCCAATGCACACAAGGAATCAAAGAATATTCAGGAAAGTTAAATCAGACTTTAATAACACAAACCCTAGACCCAACATTGTAAGGAACATGAACCTAGGGTATTTAAGAAGGATATGGATGCCACACTTTAGAAAAGAAAGGAATTGGGAGTGATAAGTTAAGTTAAACTCCACAAGAAGAGGTACTTCTTGATAAGTTCTTTAGTTCTCAAAAGAATTGAAGGAGGAAACCCTTACTTCTTGTTTCTCTCAAAGTTGTCTGATGTTCTAGAGCTTACAAAAAGGTGGCTATTTATAGGCTAAGATAGCAATCCTAAAAAGGCATAACTTCCTATTTAGGACAAATCCTTATTTAAAAGGAACTCTTATCTAAGACAAATTCTTACACAAAAACTTTCACTTTTATAACAATCACTTATTTAGGATAAACTCCTATTTAAGAGTGAATGCTATTACTTAGTCTTGGCCCCTTAAGTACTCCAAACATATTAATAAGGCCTTGACTCTCTTTTGAGCTTGAATTTGCACTATTTGTAACTTGGTTGGCCTGAATGTCCTCAATTAGCCCATTTAGTGCTTCTTTCATCTTTTTGGCTCCAGCTCATGTTATTGGGCCTTCTAGAACATGCAATGGACTTCTTGCATCCTTTGAAGTCTACCATGCATCATCTCTAAGCTTCTCATCAAGTTCAAAAACAAGAAAAACAACAATAAAACCTTTTATTGGAGAACTTAAAGTTGAAATTAATCAATTAAAAATTAAGATAAAAGGATTAAAAAAGGGTATTAGTGCTAGAATCGATAACTAAAAGGATGAAGATCCTCCTGATACTCCAAGTACTTATCATCTAATACATCAATTTAATTGATAAAGTTAATTACCCATAAGTGGCATACTCATATTACTGTAATAGTTAATAAAGTGTATATCCTTTTTTTCTATAACCTTAGTAGATCAGGTGCTAATATGAATAGTATTAATGAAGCGATAGTTCTTTTAAAATGCTTTTCAAAACAACAGAAGTGTTAAACACTACCGATAAAAGCAAACTTGTTATTAAGTATAAATTATCTTAAGCTACTATATGTAACCAGGGAATTTGTATTGAAATTCCATTCTTATTAGTTAAAAACTTGTCACAAGACATTATTTTAGGAAATCTTTTTTTGCACATACTATATCTTATTAACGAAATTAATGATAAAGGAATTTTCTTAGAAATAGATGGAAAGCTTATTAGCTATAAGTTTACCTCTACTCCTAAATATGCAGAGATAGATTTACTTCAAAAGATAATAAAAAGAAAAGAGAGTTATTCGATCTCTTTTAAATGAAGTAAAGAGTAAACATTTACATGAGAAAATTGATACTTTTGTAATTCAAGTCAAGACACAGGAAATACGAAAAAGGTTAGAAACAATAGTTTGCATAAAAATTCTTACAACTTTTTAGAATAAGAAAAAACATGTGGTAGAGTTATCATATGAAGCAACTTTTAATAAAAGTCAAATTCTTATTAAAACCCAACCCATTGCTATAGGGCTAAGGTATTTAGAAATCTATAAAAAGAAAATAAATGATCTTTTAAAGAAAGAGTTTATTAGAAAAAGTAACAGCCCATGGAGTTGCCTAGAATTTTATGTTGAAAATGTTATAGAATTGGAACAAGGAGTTCCAAGATTAGTTATTAACTACAAACTTTTCAATAAGTCATTGAGATGGATTGAGTATCATATACCTAATACAAAATATTTGCTTAATAGACTTCATAAAACCCAAGTATTTTCAAAATTTTTTTATGAAATCTGATTACTGGCAAATCCAAATTCATGAAAAAGATAAGTGTAAAACAACATTTACAATACCATTTGAACATTATGAATGGAATATAAGGCCTTTTGAGTTAAAAAATGCACTCTGAATTTTAGAAAATTATTAATGAAATATTTAATACTTATACAACATTTACTATTGTTTATATTGATAATATGTTAGCATTTTCTAACACAATAGAAAAAAAAATTTAAGCATTTAAACCTATTTTAAAGGTTATTGAAAATGTTGAATTAGCCATATCAATTAGAAAGATGAAGTTATTCCAAACCAAGGTCAAATTCTTCAGTCACTTCATTGAAAATGGTACTACTATTCCTATTGACCAAGCAATCAAATTTGCCTTTAAATTTCCTAATGAAATTAGAGAAAAAAAAATTGCAAAGGTTTTAGGATGTTTGAATTATATTTTAGAATTTTATAAAAAATTAGCTTATGATGCTAAGCCTTTATTTGAAATATTACAAAAAAAAAAAATCCCCTTGAGTGGATGGATGAACATACTAAGGCAGTTAAAAAGGTAAAATTAAAAAAAAAAAGAACTATTATGTTTAACTCTTCCTTATTTTGATGCTTTTAAAATAGTTAAACTGATACATTAGATAAAGGTTATGGAGGAATTCTTAAGCAAAAGATTAATTTAAAAGAATAGCTCATTTGATACACTTTAATAGTATAGAAAGGAGCTAGAGTTAATTAGCCTATTATTAAAAAAGAAATCTTAGCTATCATGCTATGTATTCAAAAATTTGAAATTGATTTGTTAAATTAGAAATTCCTTTTAATAATTGATTGTAAGGTAGCAAAAGATGTCTTTACTAAAGATGATAAAAATATTGTCTCTAAACAATTTCAATATTAAGTTTATTAAAGAAAATTCCAATTCTTTGTTAGATTTCCTAACTCGTAAATTTTTGCAAGGAACTAAGAAATGAGTAAAAGGCCTCTCCTATATAGGCTCCAATCCCTAACAAAGTTGATTAATTCACCAACTAAGGGTGTGAGATAAAAAGAAGTTGATAAACTTCGTAATGGATCTAATTAATACACACACACACACACACACACACACACACACACACACACACACATACATAAGGATAATAAGGCAATTAAGAAAATAAAATTGAAAACAAAAGAACTGTTATGTTTAACTCTTTCTCATCCTGATACTTTTAAAATAATTAAAACTAATGCATTAGATAAAGGTTATGGAGGAATCCTTAAGCAAAGGATTAACTTAACATAACAGTTCCTTTAATTCACTTCAAAAGTATGAAAAGGAGCTAGAGTTAATTACTCTACTATTAAAAAAGAAATCTTAAATGTCATGCTATGTATTCAAAAATTTGAAATTGATATGTTAATTAGAAATTCCTTTTAAGAATTGACTATAAAGCAACAAAAGATATCCTTACTAAAGATGTTAAAAACATTGCCTCCAAACAAGTCTTTGCTTTGTGGAGGAATACTTTTTATATTTGATTTTGATATTGAGTTTATTAAAGGAAATTCTAATTCTTTGCTAGATTTCTTAACTCGTGAATTTTTGTAGGGAATTAAGAAATAAGTAAAAGGCCTCTTATACAAAAGCCCCAATTCCTAGTAAAGCCACTTAATTCACCAACAAAAAATGCAAGAGAAAAGGAAGTTGATAAACTTTATAATGGGTCTAATAGAATTAAAATAAAAGAACTATCATGCTTAACTCTTTCTCATCCTATTGCTTTTAAAATAATTGCAACTAATCCATCAAATAAAAGTTAAGGAGGAATCTTTAAGCAAAGGATTAACTCAAAAGAACAACTCATTCAAATCACTTTAAAAGTATAGAAAGATGTAAAGTTTAATTATTTTACTATTAAAAAGAAATTTTAGTATCACACTATGTATTCAAAAATTTGAAAGTGGCCTCTTAAATCAAAAATTCCTTTTAAGAATTAACTATAAGGCAAAAAAAGATGTCCTCACTAAAAATGTTAAAAACATCACTTCGAAACAAATCTTTACTAGATGACAAGGAATATGTTTTGTGCTTGATTTTGATATTAAGTTTCTTAAAGAAAATTCTAATTCTTTGTTAGATTTCCTAACATGTGAATTTTCATCGGGAACTAAGAAATAAGTAAAAGGCCTCTTATACGAGGGCCCTAGTCCCCAACAAAATCGATTAATTCACTGGCTAATGATGTGAATCAACTAATGGTGCGAGAGAAAAGGAAGTTGATAAACTTTATAATGATGCTTATGAGCGAGCTTTGCATAAATCCATTACATATCCTTTAATTTCTAAGCAAATGGATTTTTTATGTGCTATTGAAAATAATTATGTCCATCTCAAACCTAATAAGGATTGCTTGTATTATTAGCAAATAATTCATAAAATAGGCTTGGTGGCTATTGAACACATAGAGAGAGGATCTAGTTATGGTTTCAAAGAATGGGGCTATGCCAAATTCAAGGTAAAGAAAATTCTTTATCTAGAGGATTAACAGGCAAATCTCTTTGGCTAACAAAAACTAAAAGAATGGTGGAAGGTTGAAACTTACAATTACTTAGATTATATCAAAGCATGGGAAAAAGCCTTATTATATGAAAATAAGCAGAGAAAATTTAGTTGGTTTAGTCAAATACATCTTTTGAATGACCCAAAAAGATTTCCAAATTAGTTTAAAACTTGGTTTTTTAAGTGGGGTATACATCATTTAACTCTACCCCATAAAATTTTAATCTAGATTTTATTTTGATACAAACATTTTTTGCATTTTATGTATATAATCTTTAGTCTTTAATTCGTCTTCTATAATTTCTTCCACTTTTCCTAATCACACTGATATAAAAGAAGATAATAATGAAAGAGCAAAATACTTATAGAAATAAAATTTTCATTAACCACCAAAAGTCATCACAAACTTATATTACAAAGAGAGGAGGAAATAGAGATATTATAAAGGAGAGAAAGAAACAAATTGGACTCCATCTCTCTTTGCCTATAAGAGGTCAATTTATACATAGAAAAAGGTGATAACCATAATAGGAGGAATCTACTTTTTCAAAGTAGAATGCTCCATTATTTTTCATTGTCCTCCACTTTTGCTGAAGTAGGTTTATTAAAGCTGACTCATAACATCTTATCCATTGAAAGTTACTTGTTTATTTCTCTTTACAACTTATATAGATAATAGGAATCTTGCATAATATCATAATTGAGGTGCTTCTAATTACTCTCAGCTTGGTTGACTTAGGTGTCTTCATCTGGTTAAAGTAGAGCAACCATCATTTCTAATAACCTTTCTTTTAATACAAACTTCATTAAAGTTTTCAATATCTTTTTGGGATTAGTAGGAGTGGGCTTTAGTGGTGGAGCCTCAGGCCCATTTATACAAATGACTCTTTTTCCTATGCAGACTTTATAATAAAAAAAAAATCAAAGTGTCTATGCTTTCTTGGAGAAAAGCAAATATTGATAAAAGCCACCTTTGCTTAAGGGAATTCTATGGATTCCAAGTGCAAAAGGGGTATGAACACACTTGTTGCAATGAATATAATGTTTGTTCTGGGAATAAAAATTATTTTCAAGATCATTTTACTTGAATGAGTTGTTACAATGAAAGCTAGAGCCTTGCTAGGAAATGGAGCATTCCACTTTGAAAAAGTAGATTCCTCCCATTATGGTTGTCACCTTTTTCTATGTATAAATGGACCTCTTATAGGTAAAAAGAGGTAAAGTCCAATTTGCTTCTTTCTTTCCTTTGTAATATCTCTCTTTGCTCCTCCCCTCTTTGTAACATAAGCCTGTAATGACTTTCAGTGTTCAATGAAAGTTTTATTTCTATAAGTATTATGCTCTTTTTTTTTTATTGTCTTCTTTTATATCAATGTGTTTAAATTAATTTCTATAACCCTACATACCCACACACGACAAATATGGGTATAAAGGCAACGTGACTTGGGGTTTCAATAATGAGACACAGACAACTTTACACCCTTTGAACTATTTACAAGATCATCATTCCTCTAAGTTCATGGCTATGATAACATTTCTAACTTGTTAGTGCAGGATCATGCACACAAATAAATATATATGTACATAAGGATAGATATTAATTTAAACACACTGATATAAAAGAAGACAATAAAGGAAAGAAGAGAATACTTACAGAAATAAAACTTTCATTGAACATTGAAAGTTGTTACAAGCTTATGTTACAAAGAGTGGAGGAGGAAAGAGAGATATTATAAAGGAGAGAAAGAAGCAATTAGACTCTACCTCTTTTCACCAATGAGAGGTCTATTTATACATAGAAAAAGGTAATAACCATAATGGGAGGAATCTACTTTTTCAAAGTGGAATGCTCCATTATTTTCCATTGTCCTCCACTTTTGCTAAAGTAGTTTTATTAAAGCTAACCCATAACATCTTATTCATTGAAAGTTACTTGTTTTTTTCTCTTTATAACTTATATGGGTCGTAGGAATTTTGCATAATATCATCATTGAGGTGCTTCTAGTTACTCTCAGCTTGGTTGACTTAGGTGTCTTTATTTAGTTAGAGCAAAGCAATCATCATTTCTAATAACATTTCTTTTGACACAGACTTCATCTAAGTTTTTAATATCTTTTTGGGATTAATGGGAGTGGGCTTTGGTAGTGGAGCCTTTCATCCATTTATACAAATGACTCCTTTTCCTATGTAGGCTCCATTATAAAAAAAAAGTCAAAGTGTTTATGCTTACTTGGAGAAAAGCAAATAATGATTAAGGACACCTTTGCTTAAGGGTATTTAATGGATTCCAAGTGCAAAAGGGGTATGAACACACTTGTTACAATGAATATAATGTTGGTTCTAGGAATAAAAGTTATTTTCAAGATCATTTTGCTTGAATGAGTTGTTACAATGAAAGCTAGAGCCTTGCAATGAATATAATGTTTGTTCTAGGAATAAAAGTTATTTTTAGGATCATTTTTCTTGAATAAGTTGTTACAATGAAAGCTAGAGCTTTGCTAGGAAATGGAGCATTCCATTTTGAAAAAGTAGATTCCTCCCATTATGGTTGTCACCTTTTTCTATGTATAAATGGACCTCTCATAGGTGAAAAGAGGTAAATTCCAATTTGCTTCTTTCTCTCCTTTGTAATATCTCTCTTTGCTCCTCCCTTCTTTGTAACATAAGCCTATAATGACTTTTGGTGTTTAATGAAAATTTTATTTCTATAAGTATTTCGCTCTTTTCTTTATTGTCTTCTTTTATATCAATGTATTTAAATTAATTTCTATAACCCTGTCCATACACGACAAATCTAGGTACAAAGGCAACATGACTTGGGGTTTCAATATTGAGACACAGACAACCCTAAACCCTTTAAACTATTTAGAAGATCAACATTCCTCTAAGTTCATGGATATGATACCATTCCTATCTTGGAAGCATAAGATCATGCACACAGATAAATATATATATATATATATACACATATAAGGATATCATGAGAAGCTTGTAGATGATGCATAGAAGGTTTCAAAGGATGCAAGAGGTCCATTGCACATTCTAGAAGGTCTAATAACACAAGCTAGAGCCAAAAAAAAATGAAAGAATCACTAAATGGGTTGATTAAGGACATTCAGGCCAAACAAGTTACAAATGGTGCGAATTCAAGTTTGAAAGAGAGTGAAGGCCTTATTAATATGATTAGAGTACTTAATAGGCTAGGGCTAAGTAATAGCATTCACTCTTAAATAAGAGTTTATCCTAAATAAGTGATTGTTACAAAATTGGAAGTTTTCTTTACAATAATTTGACCTAAATAAGAGTTTGTCCTAAATAAGGATTTGTCTTAAATAGGAATTTATGTCTTTTTAAGAATGCTATCTTAGCCTACAAATAGGCACCTCTTTGTAAGCTCTAGAAAATCAAACAATTTGAGAGAAATAAAAAGTGAGAGTTTTCTCCTTCAGTTCTTTCAAGAACAAAAGAACTCCTAATTCCTTTCTTTTTTGGAATGTGACATCCATATCATTCTTAAATACCTTAGGTTCAAGTTCTTTGGATGTTGGGTCTAGGGTTTGTGTTATTAAAGTCCAAGTTTGCTTTCCTGGATATTCTTTGATTCCTTGCATGTGTTAGGTCCCTAAGTCACATCTTTTTAGGGTTTTTCACATCAATTGGTATCACAACTTGGCTCTAAATCAGGTTAGATTAATTAATTCTTCAATTTGCTGCCTTGTGATTTATTTATTTCTATTTAGTTTGTCTATTAATTGCATTACCATTCAAATGTACTAATTTGCCTATTTGCAATCCTTCTTACTTTGCTCATATGTTTGAGATCATAACTATCAAAACATGTTATTTTCAATTCCATTTATCATCTTTATGTATTCCACCATTGTTTTAAGTTAAGCAAAAAAAAAAAAAAGGAGGAACAAAAAAAAAAAAAGAGGAACAAAAAGAAAAGGCAACAAATTCAAGTTATTAATAAAATTTAAACAATTTGGTTATATTGGTTGCAATAATAATATAGTTTTCTTTCTCAACTCCAATTCTGCCATTTATTTTCTTGTTATATCATCCAAGTTTGTCCTCTAAGTTTAACTCTATATCTTGTTTTATATCAATCTAGTTCATTAAATTCATTTTCCTTTATATCCTTTTTCATTTTCTTTAACTCCTTGTTCTCTAATTAGTTCAATTCTAACCCATTCACCTTATTATGTTCTACAACAATCCTCTTGGTTTAGCTTATTTAGTTCTTTAAAGAGCTAAAAGGGGAAATTTGAGTGGTAAAAGGCAAGAGTGCAAGTTCATATTTAAAAAAAAAAAAGTTATAAAAAGTGTAAACACAAAGGAATGTGACACCTTTTCTTTTAAGTGAAATACATGAGGGAGTGTTCTGTGAGGTATCCTAATTATTTTGTACAATGTAATACTATGACTTCCATAGACAAAGGTGCAACTTAAGAGGGAGTTAGTGATATATCCTTCTTGATCAAAACTATGCAACAACAATTTGAGTGCATGAATAATAAATTTGATGATATGAGGGAGAGGGTGAAGGAGTAAGTAAATACAATAGCAAAGTTGTAAAGGAGGCATGGGGACTATGAGGTTTCTAATGCAAAAAGGCAATTAAGATGAGCCTATGACAATGAAGATGATGTTGAAGATGATAAATTTGACAATCGAGCTATCAGGGTTAAAACTGCCAATAATAGAAGGGATTGGAGAGATTTTGGGAGGTAAGGCACTTATGATTGTGATTTGGGTAGCATTAAAATGACAATTCCTTTGTTCCAAGGTAAGAATGATCTTGATACGTACCTATAATGGGAGAAGAAGGTAAAGCTTGCTATTGTTGAATTTATTGATTATGCTATTATTTGGTGGTATCAACTTATTTTGACTAAGAAAAGGAATCATGAGTGACCTATTGATACATAGGAGGAACTGAAGGATATCATAAGGAGGAGGTTCATTCCTAATCACTATTACAAGGATTTGTACTAAAGGCTGCAAGGGCTTAATCAGGGCACCAAAAGTGTGGTGGACTATCACAAAGAAATGGAAATTGCCATGGTTAGGGCGAATGTTAAAGAAGATAGAAAAGCAACTAAAAGGGTTCCACATAGTTTGGGCAAAATTTGGGTTCTACCTCATCTTGGAAGCCAAATTGGAGTAAAAGGGATGAGAAGGCCGATTACAAGTCCAAAGCTGAGCTATCCAAGAGCAAGAATGTGGGTTTTAGCAAGGATGTAGGTAATTCTAATCCCCAATCATGTAGAAATAGAGATATTAAATGTTTTAAGTGTTTAGGAAGCATTCACATTGCATCTCAATGTCTAAATAAGCATGCAATGATCTTGAGAGGTAACGGTGATGTTAAAACTACAAGTGAGTTAAATGATGATTTTGTGCCATCATCAGAGTATGAAAGTGATAAAGTGGAGTATTTCATTAATGGAGTAGCTCTCATCACAAGGTGAGCATTGCATACGCTAGTGAAGGAAGAAAATGAAGTGCAATGAGATAACATATTTCATATGAGGTGACTCATCAAAGATAAGGTATGTAGTATGATTATTGATGGTGGGAGTTGCACTAATGTGGGGCACAATTATGGTTGAAAAGCTGAATTTACCTTCCTATAGAAAATGACACAAGCACTTGATTATTTATCCTAACTTTACCACTCTCATTTAACCATTGAACCTTATATGACCTAGGATTGGTATAGTTCCCCTATTCATACTAACATGTAGAAATTTATACTTCTATTAGTATGAGCTAATAAGCTTATGTGATAATAGAAAAAAAATCATTATAACCCTAAGCTAATAACCACTCTCATTCAACCATTGAACCTTATATGACACTTATGAGCGTGCATTAGATAAATCCATCACATATCCTTTGATCCCAAAGCATATAGATTTTCGATGTACTATAGACAATAATTATGCTCAACTCAGGCCTAATAAGATTGCAAAATTTTATCTTAAAGATGATATGTTTCCACAAAATACTATGAAAGATTGTCTGTATTATCAATAGATATTTCATGAAATAGGCTTGGTGGTTATTAAACCATGGGATAACCTAAAAAAACAAATAAAATAAACAAACATGCTAACATACACTTGAAATATGCACAATATTATATAAAGAAGATTTATTTTATCTATTCACCCTCCTGCACTTAATTTAAATATTAGAGTTGAAGACAAAGAAATGATAGCCTCTCCTTATGAGGAGGTGCCCTCCATAAATGCTAAAATTTTACAACCAGGGAGTAGTTTTGGCTCTAATCCATCTTAATGCCTTATTTAAAGGCTTATAATTAATAACTCATCTAACATGTTAGACTACCAACAAATCTCTTAGGATAACCTAAATGATAGCCAGATACCTCACCCCTTAGGTTTAGCTATGGCACCCTTTACATGCAGCACACAAACATAGCTCAAATGAACATAAATGAACAAATAATAAAATAAACAAACACATTAACATACACTTGAAATATGCACAATATTATATAAAGAAGAGATCTGAAACTTACAAGAATAAAGCTTTCATTTAATATTAAACATCATTACAAACTTAAAGAAAGAAAATTTTACAAGCTAGAGAGAGGAAGAGAGAATTCTAATTTGGTCTAAACTAAGCCTGACTATCCCTGCACTTAGCCTCTCTTATTTATATATATAGAAAAGGTAACAATCGACACTAGCTGGACACATTATTGTCATAGAAAGAATCTTTTTTTAGTAAATGCTCTATTATTACTTCCTTTACATTTCATCTGATGCTTTTACTTTATTAAAGCTATCTTGGTCCACCTTTATTAAAGCGGTCTTCCACCGACAATTGTCTTTTTACGCATATAGGTCCTGGGAATCTTGCATCATATCTTCATGATTGAGGTGTCTTTGGCTACTTTCAACTTGATCTGTTTGTGAGTCTTAAGATGAGTGGAGCAAGTTGGCCATCATTTCCAATAACCTCTTTTTTGACACAGACTCCATTAAAGTCTTTAGTATCTCTTCGGGTGTGGTTAGAGTTGACTTCGATGGTGGAGCCTTGGATCTGTTGATGCAGACAACTCCTTTTGCAATGTAGACTCCATCACTGAAAAAATCAAAATTTTCCCACCAACGGAAACTAATCCTTCTAGCCAACCATGGAACATGTTTAATGTCCACATTTAAAACATTCATTTGTTTGCCTATAACTACATAATCTCATTTAATAATCCATGGGACATGATACCATGCAGCGAACATTACTAATGGGTCTTTAACCTTTTTATTAGCTTTATAAAACTGTTCATAAACAGTTCTTACCTTATGAGGTAGAGTCAGATGATGTAAACCCCATTTGAAAACCAAGTTTTAAACCAATTAGGAAATTTCTTTGCATTATTCGAAAGATGTTTTTGAATGAATTAGTTGAAATTTCTTTGTTTGTTTTCATATATTAAAGCCTTTTCACATGCTTCAATATAATAAAATAATTGAAGGTCTTAACCTCCACCATTTTTTTAATTCATGGTAGCTAAAGAGATCAGCTTGCCAATCTTCTGGATAAAGAATTTTCTTTACCTTAAATTTTGCATAAGCCTAATCTCCAAAGCCATAACCCAAACAGCTTTGTAATCCTCTTTCAATAGGTTCCATAACCACTGAGCCTATTTGATGAAGTGTCTCTTGATAATACAAGCAATCTTTCACATTATTTTGTAGAAACATATCATCTTTAAGATAAAATTTTGCAACCTTATTAGGTCTAAGCTGAGCATAATTATTTTCTATAGTATATAGAAAATCTATATGCTTTGGGATCAAAGGATATGTGATGGATTTTTCCAAGGCATGCTCATAAGCATCATCTTGAAGTTTATCAACTTCTTTTCTTGTATCTACTCCTTTAGTCGGTGAATTAACCAACTTTGCTGGGGATTGGGTGATGCGAAAAACCCCAAAGACGTGGCTTAGGGACCCAATGTACACAAAGAATCAAAGAATATCTAAGAAATAANCAAGTGAAGGAAGAAAATGAAAGTGCAATGAGATAACATATTATCATATGAGGTGACTTATCAAAGATAAGGTATGTAGTATGATTATTGATGGTGGGAGTTGCACTAATGGTGGCTAGCACAATTTATGGTGAAAAGCCTGAATTTACCCTCCTATAGAAATGACACAAGCACTTGATACTTTTCCTAACTTTACCACTCTGCATTTACCATTGAAGCTTATATGACCTAGGATTGGTATAGTTCCCCTGTTCATTACTAACATGTAGAAATTTATACTTCTATTAGTAGGAGCTAATAAGCTTATGTGATAACAGAAAAAAATCATTATAACCCTAAGCTATATAACCACCCTTATTCAACCATTGAACCTTATATGACGCTTATGAGCGTGCATTGGATAAATCCATCACACATCCTTTGATCCCAAAGCATATATATTTTCGATGTACTATAGAAAATAATTATGCTCAACTCAAGCCTAATGAGGTTGCAAAGTTTTATCTTAAAGATGATATGTTTCCACAAAATAATATGAAAGATTGTCTATATTATCAATAAATATTTCATGAAATAGGCTTGGTGGTTATTGAACCATGGATAACCTAAAAAAACAAATAAAATAAAACAAACATGCTAAAATACACTTCAAATATGCATAATATTATATAAGAAGATTTATTTTATCTATTCACCCTCCTGCACTTAATTTAAATATTAGAGTTGAAGACAAAGAAATGATAGCCTCTCCTTATGAGGAAGTGCCCTCCTTAAATGCTAAAATTTTACAACCAGGAAGTAGTTTTGGCTCTAATCCATCTTAATGCCTTATTTAAAGGCTTATAATTAATAACTAATCTAACATGTTAGACTACCAGATACCTAAATGATAGCCAGATACCTCACCCCTTAGGTTTGGCTATGACACCCTTTACATGCAACACACAAACATAGCTCAAATGAACATAAATGAACAAATAAATAAAATAAACAGCACGTTAACATACACCTGAAATATGCACAATATTATATAAAGAAGAGATCTGAAACTTACAAGAATAAGCTTTCATTTAATATTAAACATCATTACAAACTTAAAGAAAGAAAATTTTACAAGCTAGAGAGAGGAAGAGAGAATTCTAATTTGGTCTAAACTAAGCCTGACTGTCCCTGCACTTAGCCTCTCTTATTTATATATATAGAAAAGGTAACAATTGACACTAGCTGGACACATTATTGTCATAGAAGGAATCTTCGTTTTAGTAATTGCTCTATTATTACTTCCTTCACATTTCATCCGATGCTTTTACTTTATTAAAGCTATCTTGGTCCACCTTTATTAAAGCGGTCTTCCATTGACAATTGTCTTTTTACGCATATAGGTCCTAGGAATCTTGCATCATATCTTCATGATTGAGGTGTCTTTGGCTACTTTCAGCTTGATCTATTTGTGAGTCTTCGAATGAGTGGAGCAAGTTGGCCATCATTTCCAATAACCTCTTTTTGACACAGACTCCATTAAAGTCTTTAGTATCTCTTTGGGTGTGGTTGGAGTTAGCTTCGATGGTGGAGCCTTGGATCTATTGATGCAGACAACTCCTTTTGCAATGTAGACTCCATCACTAAAAAAATCAAACTTTTCCCACCAACGGAAACTAATCCTTCTAGCCAACCATGGAACATGTTTAATGTCCACATCTAAAACATTCATTTGTTTGCCCATAACTACATAATCTCATTTAATAATCCATGGGACATGATACCATGCAGCGAACATTAGTAATGGGTCTTTAACCTTTTCATTAGCTTTATAAAACTGTTCATAAACAGTTCTTACCTTATGAGGTAGAGTCAAATGATGTAAACCCCATTTGAAAAACCAAGTTTTAAACCAATCAGGAAATTTCTTTGCATTATTCAAAAGATGTTTTTGAATGAATTAGTTGAAATTTCTTTGTTTGTTTTCATATATTAAAGCCTTTTCACATGCTTCAATATAATAAAAATAATTGAAGGTCTTAACCTTCCACCATTTTTTTAATTCATGGTAGCTAAAGAGATCAGCTTGCCAATCTTCTGGATAAAGAATTTTCTTTACCTTAAATTTTGCATAAGCCTAATCTCCAAAGCCATAACCTAAATAGCTTCGTAATCCTCTTTCAATAGGTTCCACAACCACCTAGCCTATTTGATGAAGTGTCTCTTGATAATACAAGTAATCTTTCAAATTAGTTTGTAGAAATATATCATCTTTAAGATAAAATTTTGCAACCTCATTAGGTCTAAGCTAAGCATAATTATTTTCTACAGTATATAGAAAATCTATATGCTTTGGGATCAAAGGATATGTGATGGATTTATCCAAGGCATGCTCATAAGCATCATCTCGAAGTTTATCAACTTCTTTTCTTGTATCTACTCCTTTAGTTGGTGAATTAACCAACTTTGCTGGGGATTGGGTGATGTGAAAAACCCCAAAAGACGTGGCTTAGGGACCCAATGCACACAAAGAATCAAAGAATATCTAAGAAAATTAAATTAGATAGTAATAACACAAACCTTAGACCCAACATTCAAAGGAATAGGAACCTAGGGTATTTAAGAAGGATATGGACACCACACTCCAGAAAAGAAAGGAATTGAGAGTGATAAATTGAGTTGAATGCCACAATAAGAGGTACTTCTTCATAAGTTATTTTGTTCTCAAAAGAACCGAAGGAGAAAGCCTTTGCTTTTTATTTCTCTCAAATTTGTCAGATGTTCTAGAGTTTACAAAGAGGTGCCTATTTATAGACTAAGATAGCAATCCTAAAGAGGCATAAATTCCTATTTAGGACAAATCCTTATTTAGGAGGCATAATTATTTTCTACTGTATATAGAAAATCTATATGCTTTGGGATCAAAGGATATGTGATGGATTTATCCAAGGCATGCTCATAAGCATCATCTCGAAGTTTATCAACTTCTTTTCTTGTATCTACTCCTTTAGTTGGTGAATTAACCAACTTTGCTGGGGATTGGGTGATGTGAAAAACCCCAAAAGACGTGGCTTAGGGACCCAATGCACACAAAGAATCAAAGAATATCTAAGAAAATTAAATTAGATAGTAATAACACAAACCTTAGACCCAACATTCAAAGGAATAGGAACCTAGGGTATTTAAGAAGGATATGAACACCACACTCCAGAAAAGAAAGGAATTGAGAGTGATAAATTGAGTTGAATGCCACAATAAGAGGTACTTCTTCATAAGTTATTTTGTTCTCAAAAGAACCGAAGGAGAAAGCCTTTGCTTTTTATTTCTCTCAAATTTGTCAAATGTTCTAGAGTTTACAAAGAGGTGCCTATTTATAGACTAAGATAGCAATCCTAAAGAGGCATAAATTCCTATTTAGGACAAATCCTTATTTAGGAGGAATTCCTATCTGGGACAAATTCTTACATAGAAAACTCACTTTTATACAATCACTTATTTAGGATAAACTATTATTTAGGAGCAAATGCTATTACTTAGTCCTAGCCTATTAAGTACTCCAATCATATTAATAAGACCTTGACTCTCTTCCAAGCTTGAATTTGCACCATTTGCAGCTGGGTTAGCCTGAGTGTCCTCAATCAGCTCATTTAGTACTTCTTTCATCTTTTTGGCTCTAACTCATGTTATTGGGCCTTCTGGAATGTGCAATGGACCTTTTGCATCCTTCAAAGTCTTCCACCCATCATCTTTAAGGTTCTCATCACCCCTTCTCCTCAAAAGGATTCATCCTCAAATCATCAACTACATCAAAAAGGGAAAGATCAGAAACATTAAATGTTGCACTCACATTATACTCATTAGGGAGATCTAACTTTTAAGTATTGTCATCAATTCATGCTATAACTTGAAATGGACCATCTCTTCTAGGTTATAGCTTTGAATGCCTCTGAGCTGGGAATTGCTCCTTACGCATATGCACCCAAACCCAATCACCAGGTTTAAACACCACCTTCTTTTGCCCTTTGTTGATATTGGATGCATATTGCTTAGTTCATTTTTCAATATGTTGCCACACCTTCTTATGCAATTTCTTCACCATGTCAGCCTTGTGTTCACCATCTAAGATAGCATATTCATCAATAGGTATAGGCACTAAATCCAAAGGAGTCAACGGATTAAAACCATATACAATTTCAAATAGCCAATAACTAGTAGTAGAATGAACACTGCTATTATATGCAAACTTGACATACTGTAAACAATATTCCCATGTTTTCAAATTCATTTGAATAATAGCATGCAAAAAAGTAGAAAGAGTTTGATTAACTACCTCAATTTGTTCATTAGTTTATGGATGACAAGTAGTTGAAAATAATAGCTTAATACCTAACTTACCCCACAAAGTCTTCTAGAAGTAGCTTAAGAACTTCATATCCTGATTTGAAACAATGCTTTGTAGCATGCCATGCAAACACACTACTTCTTTAAGGAATAAGCAAGTCACATTGCTTGCATCATCAGTTTTATGGCACGAGATGAAGTGCGCCATCTTTAAAAATCTATCAACAACAAAAAATACAAAATCCCTACCCCTTTTTTATCATGACAACCCTAGTATAAAGTCCATAGATAAGTCAACCCAGGGATGGCTAAGTATAAGTGAAGGGGTGTATAAGCCATGGGCTAAAACTCTAAATTTAGCCTATTAAAATGTTATGCATTTCTCACATACCCTTTCAACATCTCATTTCATGTGTGGCCAACAAAAATGTTCAATTAGGACATCTAAGGTTTTCCTAACTCCAAAATGACCCATAGGCACACATAAATGATTTTCTCTAAATAGGAAACCCTCATGCCTATAAAACTTCTCAAAAGTTGACTTCTCATATGCTTTATACACATTAGCAAAGTCATGATCTTCCATATATAAATCTTTAATATATTCAAATCTTAATAATTTTGTAGTAAATGTAGAGATAAGGGCATACCTGCGAGATAATGCATCAGCTAACACATTTTCCTGGCCTTGTTTATATTTGTTGATGTAGGGAAAGGTTTTGATGAATTCAATCCACTTGGCATGTCTTTTGTTCAACTTTCCTTGTCCCTTCAAGTGCTTCAAGGATTCATGATCAGTATGAATGACAAACTCCTTGGGCCAAAGGTAATGTTGCCATATCTCCAAAGCCCATACCAATGCATACATCTTTTTATCATAAGTAGGATAATTAAGACTTGCTCCACTTAGCTTTTCACTAAAGTAGGCAATTGGGCACCTTTCCTACATCAAAATAGCTCCAATGCCAATACATGAAGCATCACACTTAATCTAGAAAGTTTTTGCAAAGTTAGGTAAAGCAAGTAAGGGTGTAAAACTTAATTTGCTGCCTTTTTATTCTTTTGTTCCTCTTCTTTTTTTTTTGTTCTTTTTTTTTATCAAAACAAAACAATAATTGAATATGTAGAGACTGTAATTGGAATTGAAATTAGCACATTTTTTGATATTATGATCTCAAATGAGTAATGTGAGAAGGGTTGCAAATGGACAAATTAGCGAATTTGAATGGTAATGCACTAAATAGGCAAACTAAACAGAAATAAATAAATGACAAGGTAGCAAATTGAAGAATTAGTTGATCCAACCTTATTTAAAACCTGGCTCTAACACCAATTGATGTGAAAAAGCCCAAAAGATGTGGCTTAAGGACCAACGAATATTTAAGAAAGCTAAATCAAACTATAATAACACAAACCTTAGACCCAACATTCAAAAGCACACGAACCTACAGTATTCGAGAAGGATATGAATGCCATACTCCAAAAAAGAAAGGAATTAGGAGTGATAAGTTGAGTTAAATGCCACAAAAAGAGGTATTTCTTGATAAGTTCTTTAGTCCTCAAAAGAACCAAAGGAGAAAGATTTTCCTTTTTATTTCTCTCAAAATTATCTAATGTTCTAGAGCTTATAAAGAGGTGCCTATTTATAGACTAAGATAACAATCCTAAAGAGACATAAATTCTTATTTGCGACAAATCCTTATTTAAGAGGAATTCCTATCGAGGACAAATTCTTACACAAAAAACTCACTTTTATACAATCACTTATTTAAGATGAATTACTATTTAGGAGTGAATGTTATTACTTAGTTCTGACCCATTAAGTACTTCAATCATATTAATAAGGCCTTGACTCTCTTTCAAGTTTGAATTCACACCATTTGTAGTTAAGTTGGCCTAAATGTCCTCAATCAGCCCATTTAGTGCTTCTTTCATCATTTTGGCTCTAGCTTATGTTATTGGGCCTTCTAGAATGTGCAATGGACCTCTTGCATCGTTTGAAGCCTTCCACCCACCATCTTTAAAGTCTCATCATTAGGGCCTTTGCATAAGTGGCCTTTTACTCATTGATTAATTCCCTACAAAAATTGACAAGTTAGGAAATTTGGTAATGCATTAGAGTTTCCCTTAATAAACTTAATCTCAAAATCAAATATAAAGAGTATTCCTTGCCATCTTGCAAACATTTGCTTAAAGGTAAGATTTTTAACATCTTTGGTATGGACATCTTTTGTTGCTTTATAGTCAATTCTTAAAAGAAACTTTTGATTTATTAAATCACTTTCAAATTTTTGAATGTATAGCACAATAGCTAGAATTTCTTTTTTAATAGTAGAGTAATTAACCCTTGCTCCTTTCCACACACCAGAAGTGAAGCAAACTAATTATTCTTTTGAGTTAATCCTTTGCTTAAGGATTCCTACATAACCCTTATCTAATGCATTGATTTCAACTATTTTGAATGCATTAGGATGTGAAAGGACTAAACAAGGCAGCTCTTTAGATTTTAATTTTATTTTCATAACTACTTTTGTATGTTTATCCTTCCATTCAAAAGGATTCTTTTTTAACCTTTCAAATAAAAGCTTAGCATCATAAGCTAATTCTCTGTTAAAGTCTGAAATATAATTTAGACATCCTAAAAACCTTTGTAATTGTTGCTTTTCCCTAATTTCATTAGGGAATTTAGAAGCAAATTGAATTGCTTGATCAATAGGAATAATTATGCCATTTTTTATCAAGTGACCAAGGAATCTAACCCTAGTTTGAAATAACTTCATCTTTCTTGCAAATACAACAAGACATGACTTTCAATGACCTTTAAGAAAAGGTTCAAATGCTTAAAATGTTGTTCAATAGTGTTAAAACATACTAACACATCATCAATATAAACAATAATGAATGTTATATAAGTATTAAATATTTCATTCATAATTTTTTTAAGCTCAAAGGGTGCATTCTTTAACCCAAAAGGCATCACATTCCATTTGTAATGTCCAAATGGAACTGTAAATGTCGTCTTATACCTATCTTCTTCATGAATCTAGATTTGCCAAAATCCCAATTTCATGTCAAATTTTGAAAATATTTGAGTTTTATAAAGCCTACTTAATAAATCCTTTTTATTAGGTATTGAATACCTAATCCATCTTAATGCCTTATTTAAAGACTAATAATTAATAACTAGTCTTAGAACTCCTCGTTCAGCCTCAGTAGCATTCTCAAAATAAAATGCTAGACAACTCCATGAGTTATTGCTTTTCCTAATAAGCCCCTTTTGCAAGAGATCATTTATCTCTTTTTTACAGATTTCCAAATGTCTTGGTCCCATGGCTATGGCTCAAGCCTTAGTGGGAATCTAAATTTCATTAAAAGTCACTTCATAAGGCAGTCTTACCACGTGCCTTTTTTTTATCCCAAAAAGCAGTGGGAATTTCTACACAAACTAAGGTTTCAAACTTTATTTGTATCTTTTGTATTTTATTTTGAATAATAGGAGAGTTAATCTTTTCTTGAGGGTGTTTACCCTTTACCTCACTCTAAAGAGATTAAATAAATCTCTCTTTTCTTCTTATTAATTTCTAAAGCAAATATATCTCCCTGAATTAAGGAATAGATATGAATTTAAAACTAATAAGTTTTCCATTTATTTTTGAGAAAATCCCTTTATCATTTATTTCCTTAATAAGATACAACATATCAAGAAAAAGGATTTCCTAAAATTACATCTTGAGATAGGTTCTTAACCAATATAAATGGAATCTTAATACAAATCCCTTCTTTGCAAATAGCAACCTGAGATAACTTGTATTTAATAACAAACTTACTTTTACTTGTAGTGTTTAACATTTCCATTGTTTTTGAAAAGCATTTTGAAAGAATTATTCCCTCATTAATACAATTTATTTCAATGCTTAAATCAATTAAAACTATTGTAAAAAAGACATATTCTTTATTGACCACTATTGTGATTTAAGTATGTCATTTATGAGTAATAACTTGATCAATTAGATTAACATGTTGAAGAGTACGTAATTCTTCCTTTAAGGAAGTTTCTAGAATATCCAAAGGATCAAAAGGATCATTTTCTTGTTTGGATACCAATTGTAATATTGTTACTCTTCCTTTGCAATAAAAGGTTCTATTGCTATTCTAGCTTTTGAATTGGAATTACTAGAATGATTATTTTTAATTCTTTGAATAATAGTTTTTAAATTGTAATCTTCTATTAGATTTTTAACCTTATTTTCATTTCAAAATAAATGGAGACATTTTTCCAATTGCTCCCTTTTCTCTTTTGGATTTGTGATTTTATTAATAAGATCCATAATCATATTTTCTTCTCTTGTAAGGAATAATAAGTCATTACTTTTACACAAAACTTGATAATAATTGCATTGTTCATCATAACTATTATCAAACTCTTCTACAGAGGTGGATTCTTCTTCAAGAAGATCTACCTCTAACTTTGATTCTTCGGATTCATCTTCTGACAAGAAGATGTGCATCAATGACCTCTTAAGGTCCTCAACAATAAATAATTCTTGAATTTTTTATTTCAATGATAAAGTTTAGATTGTTATCTTAGCCTATAAATTGGATCCTCTTTGTAAATTCTAGAAAATCAGACTATTTGAGTGAAATAAGAAGTGAGGATTTTTTTTCCTTTGGTTCTTTTGAGAACTAAGGAACTTATCAACTATTGATGGTGGGCCTTAAACTAATGTGGCTAGCATAATTATGGTTGAAAAGCTAAATTTACCTTCCAATAGAAAACAACACGAGCACTCATATTGGGAGGAATCTATTTTTTCAAAGTGGAATGCTCCATTGTTTTCCATTGTCCTTTACTTTTGCTAAAGTAGGTTTATTAAAGCTGACCCAAAACATCTTGTTTACCAAAAGTTACTTGTCTTTTTCTCTTTACAACTCATATTAGCCTTATTAATCTTGCTTGTCTTTTTCTCTTTACAAATTAGTTTAGTAGAATCTAGTCTGTGTAATGGACCAATCTCTTTTAGTTGTTATTTAAACCTTATTGTTTCTCTTAGTGACAGGAATATTTTGCAAAGCATAGTTTTACAAATCAAAACTCACAATTACTACATATTGGAAGGATTTATTCCAACTGCTTTAATTTCAAAGTTCATTGCAAAGCCATGATCTCTATCTATATATTTTGTTAGGCCTTAAGCAATTTCATCACAACAGATTTTGAGATTTTGTTAGGAACTTAGAAGGAATCCCACCATTGTAACTTAAATCTTTTAGCAAGAAAAAGAATATTATATTTGTTTTGGTATTAAAAAAACCAAGCTAAAACCCAAGGTAAAAAGAATTTTATTGAGGAAAGGAAAAGAGGAGAAAATCTCCTTTCTTCATTTATAGGTTCATATTGCTATTTAAACAAGTCATAACTTTCTTCGACCTCTGGGATAAGTATATCTAGTGAAGATCCAAACTAATTCCACTATTATTCAAACTAGTTGGAGATTTTTGAGAAGTCAATTTTTATATCGAAGTAGAATAACTAAAAATAGCTACTCTTATGATTTTGGAGAAGTATTGAACCATACCTATTGGTAACTCCAATAGGAAAAGAATAGGAAGTGATTCAGTTTGGTTTTAAGGTTAGTGGAAGAAGATTTCAATTTTGAGATCTTGCCCCCAGTCTTAGGATGAATAATTTTTTGTACATGGCCAATATAATGGGTGGGTTTGGAGTGGTTTTTCTCTAGATAGAAGTGTATGAATTTTGCAAACCTAGTTATTTCTAAAACTTCCATGTAATAAGGCTAGGGCTTGGTAAGATCCCAAGATTTGAAATACCTTCCTAGGGGAAAGATTTTTTAGATTGCCATAGGGGGAGTTTTCATCATAGAAACCCATTTCCATTGTAAAAATATTTTGAAAATGGGCTTTGAGAAAATATGTTGAAGCCTTTTTTGTTGTGTGTTTGTGATAAAACAATTTTTGAAATATTTGAAGATGTTTATTTTTGTAAATCTTTTTGAGATAAGTATTTTGAGGAAGATCCTATCTCTTATTTTTGAAATCTAGGCTTGAGAGATTTACCTTCTTGGGGCTGAGAAAGAATTTGTAACATCAGAAATAATTTGAGTGAATTAGATAGAAATTCTACCCATTGTTGGATTTGTAGTTGTTTTTGTGAAGATTGGGTTTCTTCATCCTTAATAACCATGTCAATCTAAGACTTAATAGGATGGGCTGAGTTGGTGGGTTTTGTAGGTTCAAGGGTAACAATGGATTTTTCTTCCTCTAGGTTTTGTCAAGGAGCCTTTTCTTTGGCTTTGGCTTTTTGAGGCATTTAGGGCCTTTTTTGGAGAAATTCTCGAGTTAGGAAATTAGGTATGGAATTTGTATCTCCTTTAATAAATTTAATATCAAAATCAAAAATGGAAAGGATGGCTTGTCATCGAGCAAAAATGTGTTTTGATGTAATATTTTGAATATTCTTTTGTAAAACTTCTTTTACAGATTTGTAATCAATGCAAAGAAGAAATTTTTGATTTAATAAATCACTTTAAAATTTTGTAATGCACATGAAAATGGAAAAGGATTTCATTTTTTATGGTAGAATAATTTTTTTGACAATCATTCCAATATGCAAAAATGAATTGAACCATCTCTTCTTTACCTTTTCTAAGTTTCTTTAGAATACTTCCATAAGCTAAATCAGAGGCATTGGTTCAACAATTTTGGGAGTTGTTAGGTCTACAAGATAGAGATAAGGAATTTCTCATACCTGGGTTTTAATCTATTGAACAATAGCAGTATGGTAAGGTGTCCAAGGAAAAGGATTTTTCTTTAATAGATCATGCAATGGTTTTGCAATACAATTAATTTTTAGAAGAAGTCTAGAATATAATTTAGACTTCCAAGAAAATGTTGGAGCTAGGATTTATCAAGAATTTATAGGGAAATTTGTCTGCAAAAGTCAAGGCTCTCTTAATAAGAGTTTCCTTGGTTTTGTAATGACCAAGAAATCTAACACAAATTTGGAAAAGAGAAATCTTAGACTATGAGACTACCAAGCCATTTTATTTTGTAACAAAGAAAAATGTTTGTAAATATTTGAAATGTTGTTCAATGAAATTGAGGAAAATAAGTACATCAACAAGATAAACAAGACAAAATTTTGAATAAGATTGAAAACTGTCATTTTTAATTCTTTGGAATTCTGAAAGGGCATTTTTCCAACAAAAAAGCATGGCATCTCGTTTGTATTAACCAAATGGTATAGTAAAGGTAGTCTTGTATTCTTTTGGGTCAATTTGGATTTGCCAAAATCCTAATTTCATGTCAAATTTGGAAAAAATAAAAGTCAAGTGTAGTTTTTATAGTAAATCTTTTTTGTTGGGAATAGGATACTTAATCCATTTTAAGGTTTTGTTCAAGTGTTTGTCATTTATGACTAGTGTAGGTGTTTCTTATTCTATTTTTGGTTGTTTATTCACATAAAATGCTGCACAAGACCAAGGAGACTTGGATTCGGTAATTAGTTTTTTGGATTCTAAGTCTTGGATTTTGTGTTTGCAATGTTGTTCCAAATCTAGATTCATTTGGATAGGTCGAGCTTTTGTAAGAATTTGTTTTTCTTTGAAGTTGGGTTCATAAGGTAGGTCAACCATGTGGTATTTTCTATTCCCAAATGCACTTGGTAAATCTAAACAAAGCTCATTTTGAAGACGGTTTTGGAAGAGAGAAATTTTCTCTTTTACCAAAGGGTCTTATAAGCACTACTTAATTCTTTGTATGGAAACATCTTCTTGTAAGTGGAAAAGGTATTGTTGTTTGGCTAGAATCAACGTGCTAATCTTATTCTCATAAATAGAGTGAGTTTTTATGAGATTAAGATTTCTTGTTTTCAATTTCTCTAATAAGGGAATATAAGTTTTTTGTCCTATTTTTGAAGGAAATGTCATTATAATCGACAATGTAAGGAGTAATCAAATTAATGAATGGTGTCCCTAATATGACAATATGATAAATATTCTCAACTAATACAAAGGTAGTTTTTATTTTAAAATTTCGGTTTCAAACAAAAGCAATTGTTTTGTTAGTGATAGTCATTTTTGAGTTGTTGGCAGCATAAAGTTTTTCATTTGTTGTTTTTTAAAATTTTTGTGATATTGTTCTTTATTTCATACAATATAAATCTACTCCTATATCAAATAAGGCTATAGTATCAATTTTGAATTCATTTGAAAAAATGAGAGTGATTTTGATCAAATATTTTTGTGAAGTAACATATTTAAGAGCAAAAAGAAAATCTATTGGGACCTTTTCTAAGTTTTCTACCTTTTGTAGTTCCAAATCTTCACTATTAGTTCTTTTTGTTTCTAAATGTTTTGCAAGAAGTTACAAGACTTGCATGTTTATGTTGTTTTTGTCTAAGTTCTCTAAGCTCCATTTTGATGGTTTTGATTTTTGTTTGTAAATCTTGAATTGTAGGAACATGTTTTTTGGAAGTCGTTTTGGCTAATATTGTGGTGAGGTCCTAAGTGGTTTTATTGTTCGAACGTAGACTTGAAAAGTTATCTTGCGACTTTTCCTCAAGGGTTTTGAGAAATTTATCTAAATATTCCTTTTGTAGGGTAGGGTCAATAATATGCTTGATAATATGAAGAAGAAATTCTTGATCTTTATTAAGCATAGTAATTTGCATTGTTTCCGAATTGATACCTGATGAGTTGGTTTGAAGTTCATCTAATTGAAGGGGTTGTTTATCGTCTAAGAGTTTAGGAGAACTAGACTTAGAATTGGAGTTTTACAGGAGAAGAGCTTTTATTTTTGTAATAGTTTCTTCTTTTAATTATAGTTCTTGTAATCTATAGTTGAATCTACAATATTCGAAATGTGGCTTTTCATTCCACACCTACAGTATGTGATGTCCTTTATTTGGGACTGGATTTTGGTTTGAAGGTTTTTTTTTTTTGGATGGCCTAGGTTGGGATTTCTTAGGCACGCGCGCGCGTGTGTGTGCAAAAGATAGAACCCAATTTCCATTTTTCTCTCTTTGTGAAACTCTCTCTTGCATCTCTTTATTAGCATTGTCCTAATCCACCTCAAATTTATTGCTTAGGCTTGATTGTAAATTGGCTTCAATTTATGTGTGTCTATATATATATATATCTGTGTGTGTGTGTGTGTACACAAACACATATATATAGATAAAATAAATGACATAACCCTATTTCCTTTTCTTCTCTCTTCGTAAAGCTCTTTCTTGCGTCTCTTTATTAGGGTTGTCCCAATCCACCTCAAATTTATTGTTCAGGCTGAGATTACAAATTGGCTTTAATGTTTTATAGGGTCTTATTCTTGCAAATGTAGAAAGACCAAAAGTGAAATTTCAATTTCTAGCAAAAATGCCAACACAAGAATTCATACCAAACACAATCTCTATCACATTGAAATTCATTGCCATTGGCGATAAAAGCTACTGCTATTGTTCAACCCTTCATCATCTTCTCTTCAAGTCACATGCCCATCATATTCAAATGGGTACTTGATGGTTGACAAAGAGATAGAGGATAGGTGGAGGTGGTGCAGATTGCTAAGGGAAAAAGATGGTATAGAAATTAGAAGGATTAGAATAAGGTTTTTCAAATTTTTAAACTTAAAATCTTTTTTCAAACGTTAAGAACAACTTTTTCTTTTTGATAACCAGTTATCAAGTGAGATTCCAGATCAAATTGGTGACTTGACTAGTTTGAGTATACTACAACTCGCTCCCAATTCCTTGACCATAAAAATCTCGCCAAAGCTTGGAAAGTTAGCTATGCTTATTACACACTCTCTCTAGCAATGGGCTCTTGGGTGTCATACCGAGTTCATAGTTGACTTAGTTGCAATTTTTGGACATGTCTAGTAACCTCTTTTTAGGCTTTCTCATGATAAATGATGCGAAATAGAAGCATGAAAAATGTATAACAAAATCCAACCCTTAATTAAACCTTTAAAAAGGTTTCTAAAATCTGATAGAGAATAGATAACAACTCTCAAAAGAATATTTTTATTGATAATTTACTAAATATTGAGATCATGGATAGTTTTAGCCTTTAAGTCTTACACATGTATTTATAGGTAAAATCATAAGCTAACTAGGAAAATGCTCTAACTTAAATGTGAAAACACTTAATTATTACCTAGTAAAATAATTTAACTAAATAGGAAAACACTTAGAAACAAAAAAGAATTCTTGGATAGTTTACTACTTCCTAAATAATTTAGCTAAAATTTTTAATTAAACTAAAATGCTATAGAATAAATAAAAAAATTACGAAATAAGAAATATAACATAATTTGCAAGGCAGTGGAGAATAGTCTTAATGATGTGTCCTACATTAGACACCTCTATTTGAAATAAACTCACGTTAAAGTTAACAATGAGAAACTAATGTCTTCCATTCCACAATAACAAATACTTTGACTAACCAAGGTCTTCAATTTTCTTCACTCACACTTGCTTCTTTCCAAATAAATCTTCTTTCTATCAATAATTGTCATTCGCTTAAGACTAAAATCTCAATCCTAATAAAATCAACAAAATTCGAGGAGTTATGGGTTATGGACTTATCTTATGAGTTGACAGAACTTACTATCGATAAAGTGATCATTTAGTGCTCATGATTATAATCTTTACTAGCATAAAAGAAATCAATTTGCTTGACCATAACATTATCGACAATCAATGTTTCTTCTTCTTGTTGACATATCAACTTTTGATCAATAATTGTTGCTTGACTAATATTTACAATATAAGAAAAATAAGAATTCAATTATTTTTCAATTCATTCTAAAATTTCGTGAAATTTTCATCATCATAAAATTCAACCACTAATAAATTTCTCATATCTACCCAACATCTAATTTTTGGCTTACTAGATTTCAATTGATAATGTTAAGTATCATTCCACCAATTAGCTATTCCATCTTAGAGTTTAAAATATGAAAGAGTCATTTTCTCATTCTCACATACGTCATTGTAAATAGACATCAAATTTTGCTAACCATCTCACCATATTTTTAATGAAAAGATCTCCATCAAATAAAGGAATATTTTTGAAATAAAAAATGTATCTACAAATAGATTGATTGCGAGCAACATCTCCATTATAAGATTTACTATATTCATAATCCTATAAAATTACTCTAGAGTCATCCCTTTATGATCTTCATCGTTAAAAAGGCTGCTTTAAACTCCACAAAACTACATCAATATAGGCCAAACTTACTTTAATATCAACTAATGTGGGATGACAGTGCGGAAAAAGAATAACAAAGGCCAACCCTCGATTAAACCTTTAAAAAGTTTTTGAAATTTATTAGAAAAGATAACAACTCTTAAAAGAGTATTTTTATTGATAATTTACTAGAATATCATGATCATGAATGGTTTTAACTTTTAAGCCTTACACATGTATTTATAATTAAAATCATCTAACTAGATAGAAAAATGCTATAACTTAAATGTGAAAATACTTAACAATTAATTAGGAAAATAATCTAACTAATAAGAAAACACATAAAAGCAAAAAAAAAAAATCTTAAATAGTTTACTACTTTTTAAATAATTTAATTAAAATTTCTAATTAGAGTAAAATACTACAAAATAATTAAATAAATTATAAAATAAAAATTATAACATAATTTGTAAAACAGTAAAGAATAGTTTTTGTAACGTATCCCATGTCAATAAGTCTCATAAACAATTTAAACTCTTTAACCTCTCTAGACATATCAAACAATTCGTTTTCTACTCCAATACCATCAGAAATAGGCAATCTTACAAACTTGATTGATCTTTACATCGGGATTGATCAGCAAGGGAGGCTCTGCACACGAGGCATATGAAGTGTGATTATAACAGGACATTTTAGACCTTTTATATCAATTTCAGTAGCAGTTTTGTTAATATAAGTAATTTTGGTTAACGGCAATTTAATACAGTATATATATATATATATTTTTTGGTTACAACACAAATACTTGAGACTATTTTTTGTTCATTTTAGAAATATGGATAGTGATCCGTAATTATGCCATATTCATAAAGTACTTGATGTAATTTACCTGATCTTTCCATGTCTCCCTATCCCAAGAATTGAACATTGAAATGGGCCCGTCAAACTATATTTGGCTATTACTCGTATTCACTTAAACTTAAAGAAAATTTAGAACGAATAATTTGACGAATTCAAAATGCCAGCATGTCTCCACTGTATGGTTCATTTTGAAGTCCAAAACATGCAAATAATAAAAAATAAAAAAATGAAAAAGCCATCTTGAACTTGGTTGGATACCTTAATCACATACTCAATTATAAATGATCTTTCCATTCCAAGAACAAACCATGAATTTCCATAGAAAGCATTGAAAACAACGTACTCGTGTATATTATGTCAAAATTCCCTTCCTTAGTGTAGCAATATTAATGTCAATATGAGTATGGGCAAGAAAGATAAGGGAAAGGGAATAAGAGGGAAAAAAAAAAGGACTAAAAATTTAAAAGCTAGCAAAACGCACTTACCTTGCAAAGCCAAAATCCCCTTCTTCAGCTGCGGGATTGTTTGATACGATGATGAGAGAAAATGGTGAAATATGCTTTCAAAGCCCAGCATACAATCAAAGACAATTGTATGAACAAGGTTATAAGAAAAACACTTAACATTTTATTTAACAAACTCATAGATAGCCCTCTTTAACACTGGCCACACAAACACCATTCTATTAGGGTATGTCTTGATAATCAATGTATTAGTTACTATTATGAATACATATTTGATGTTTTATGTATATAGTTAATCAATTAAAGATATTTTTTACTTTTAGTATTGTATATGTATGTGATATGATTATGGATAAATTCTACAAATGAAGATTATGGAATAAATATATTTTTAAGGGTAATAATAAAGAGATCATAATTATTAAATATCTATTATGTCAAAATATTATTTTTAAATATTTTTTATTGATATGTTATTAAAACGAAATATTGATAGAGTTGCTGGATTGATATATAATATGTTTCTTTTTTATGAAGAATGTAGTTGATAACTAAAATATGGAAATACTTAAACAAATATATGGGTGTTCGTTAGTTGAGCAAGTTTGATAAATTGGCCCACTGTGAGAACTCTCAAATGGCATATTATTTATGTATATGAGGAATTTATCATATAAAGGTCATATAAATGATTCTTAGCTTAAAGATCACAAAAGCATCTCACATTAGAATTGGTATGCTTTGATCACACCTATAAGATGTCTTAATCAAGGATCACTTAAGGAGATGAATGTTTGGCATATCGTGAATTATATGGAAGAAGTTGAGTGATTAATAAAAAATTCATCACCTTGAAGGAATCGTAGGAAAATACTTTGTTTGTTTCCAATGAATATACAAGGAATCATTGTATAAGGTGGAATAATAATTTAAAAAAAGTTATGATATCATTCATAAAATCAATGACTATATGTGTATTTGAGAACTAATATAATTAGGCAATATAAATTAGATATAAATTACATAATTTATATCTAATTGGAACATTAGTATGATGAAAGGATTGAATTTTACTAAGATACTGTGCACTGAAAGGATTAGTTAAACTACATTGATATTCTTGACATTGGAATGATCATGATATATGACTAAATGCCAATTTTAATTTATAAATATAAATTGATTAATTAGAAAATTAATAATAAAATAAATAAGTTTAATTTATTTAATTCTTTTGAATTATAATTTATATTCATTGTCTACATGTTAGGATTATAATAGATCATAAAGATGAGGACAATTATGAAAATATAAATTGGAGATTAAATTAGATTTCATTGAAAAGTTTAGAAAAATTTTGGGTCATATATAATATTTATAAATAGAGATATTAAAGTGAAATTTACTAAAAATTGACTCAAATCTTCTTAATAATGTTCACAAGTCAAAATCTCGTTACATGCTCCACTATATGGCAAGTTACTACATGTCTAGTATATTAAGGTTTCTAGTTTCCCTTCTCACTTTCTCCTTAAAAAGATTTTAGGTTATAAGAATTATTTCCTTGTTTTCTATATGAATTATGGTTAGAAGCTTGACATTTGGATTGTGATGGTCTATGATAACACATCAATTATGCCTAAAAGAGAAAAATTAAAAATTATTTGGGTAATAATTTTGTTAGTTAGAATAGATTGTAATTATATTTAATAAACACTTGATTTATTTTTAGGAATTACAGTCATCTCTTTTTTCACTATATATTTATAAGACCAACATCTCTATGATTCTTATAATTGTATTAGATCTTAGATTCATTTGTTAAATATAATTTACTTGTATGTTTAATTGTTATTGATTATCAATTTGATTGATTTATATGTTGATTTAGTGTCATTATAAATATATTATTAATTACTCAATTTTAATTTTGGTTAAAAAAGGGGGGCTTTCTGCCCAGCACGCGAGAAAGAAGAATTTACCTATGCATATTATGGCTTTGAGAAAGCCAAGTGAAAAAAAAAAACAAAAAGAAAAAAAATTTGTTGGTGTGCAAGGGTAATTAAAATTAACCGTGGCATAAGCTTGGCTTTAAGAAAGCCAAATATGGTGGCTGCCTTGCTGCAAGTGTGGCCTTGCCTTTTGGTGGCAACTCATGTGGCCGCTAGCTCGTGCCCCTGAAGGCAATAAAGGTTTAGGTTGATGGCCGCATAGCTCATGGCCGCACAGCTTATGGCCACGCAGCTCATAGCCTGGAAAGTGCCCGCAAATGTTGAGAACATGCTATTAATGACACGCATGTTACGAACACACATCTACAATATCAAAAATATTCTCGTGTATTAGCTCGGTGTCAAGTAAATCTCAATTATTGTCTAATTTGATTGGAATACTAATTTTTGAAATTTTTAAAAATTAATCACTTAATGTGATTAAATTATTGAATTGAAAGGAACTTTAATTTAATTATAATTTAGAAAATCACTTTCTAGATTATAACTAATATTTGACTAGGATTAAAAAAATCTTAATTAGATTATGATGAAAGAATTATATCTAATTAAAATTGTCATTTGATTAAAAAATTGTTTTCTAATGTAATTAAGACTTTTACTTGGAACAATAAGTCTAATTAAATAACTAAATCTAATTGGATTAACATAGATATTTAGAATAAGAATACTAACTTAATTATGACATCTAATTTGATCCAAAGATCTATTTGTAATAGGAAAAATAATTGAAAGTTTAAATCCTTACTTGACTAGACAAATATAAACAAAACATTAACTATTTGACAATTAATTTTGACTAATCAAAATTTTTGAATTGTGAGGAGCTATGGTATCCTTAAGATAACAAAATGCTTATTCTAAGCTCTTTTGACATAGTTGGCTAGAATACCCATTTGGGAATTCATCTGTTCGATGTTCAATCCAAACATTTAGAACATTTTTGGGCATTATAAAGTTTAGTTAATATTTCTTTAAATAAAAAAAACTTTTATAATCAAATTAAGAATTTTGTTTGGAACAAAACTCCTAATTCAAGTAATATTATGAATGAGTAACAACAAATTAATTTAATTTGATATTTCTAATAGGTAAGAATATTATTTTAAATTCAATATAAAATTAATAACTAGAATTAGACATGTGTTTACCTTTTATGCACATATTATTGGGTCATAATGGATGATTATGGACTCATAGACTAATGTGATTGTATTTTTTTTTTTTATAAATGGATAGATATATTTTAGGAGTATAGTGACCGTGTTCCCTACCTTTTCCTTATTCTCTAGTTATAAATTTTTTTTCTCATTTAAGTTCCCTCAAATCTAACTTGAGGTTTCTTTTAAATTATATAATAATTATGTAATTGAAGAATTTAGGATTTGAATAGAATGAGTATATGTAATTATAGGGATCGAGATGAAGGTGTTAAAGGAGACATTAAGAGGAGGTTACAACGAAGAAGACTTTGGAGGACTATGTTATAATCTCTATGATTTGAGCATTTGACTTCCTTTTATGACTTGAATAAGTTAACTTAATAGAGTCCATAATCATCTATATTAGAATAGCATGCTAAGGTTGTATGATATGTATTTATTACAATTGTGATGTCAGTACATGAGACTAATATTAAATAACAAAATCTCTCATAATATTAAGTACATGTTAAGAACATGATCACTTGCATTCCATTGTTATAGTATAAAAACAAAGTTCTCTTTGAGGAACGGTTTGTTGGGTTACCTCGTGTTCTCCTTAACTCGAATATATTTGATATTATAATTGATGAGTCCTATTTAACTAAATATATGTGATTTTGATGGGTTACCTTATGATCACATAAATTTAGAGGTAATGGTTAAGCGAAACATATGTCATATTTTTAGATAAACATTTGTTGTCTAATTAATTTAAAAGTCACAAGAAATGTGATTGAAAAGTTATGTTATTTACCTAATTTATTTTATTTGATTTGTTGGCTTACCTTAAATAAATTATATAAATTCTTAATCCACTAGTTCTTTGATGGAATTTTTTGAGTTAATAAAGATAGCTATTGATTTGACTAAAATAATGAGAGTAATCAAAAGACTCAATTTGTTTTGGTATATATAATTTTAATACTCTCTCTTTACATAATTTCGTTATTAGAGCAAAAGGAGTAATAACTTCTTCCTCAATAGCATATTGGAGGCTATAAAGCTTACTAGATTGAATTTCTTAGATTGGTATATGAACTTAATTTTTCTTTTTTTTTTTTAAATAAGATAAAGCATGATTGTCTAGTTGTCCTCAATACTCTAACATCATCAGTCCCTAGTGAGGAGATTAAAATAAAACTTAGGAGACTTATCAACATGATAAGGATAATAATGATCTAATAGCATGAGTGATGCTAATTAGTATGTCTCATGAACTTTGATGGCAACATAAGATTATGATACCAATACCATGATTTCACATCTCAAGGTGTTGAATGATGTGCATAATAAGACTAAGAGATAAGAGAATCTTAAAATGAATTATTTCATTATGAGATGACAAAAGGATCTTCAATAAACAATATATGTTTCTAAGGTGATTGATTAATTTAAGAAATTAAGCTAATTAGGTTTTTTCATAGACCATGACTTAAATGTTAACTTGATCTCATGGTCTCTACCTTAGAGTTATTATCAATTTGAAATGAACTTACATATGAAATGGATGCATTCATTAATCAAGCTATTGAATATACTTATGACTAAATAAGGATATCTTAAGGAAGGATATCTTGTGGTCTTCTTATGGATTCACTTTAAGGGTGAAAGAGAAAAGCTAGAACATATAGGCTTAATGAAAATATGGTTCAGTTTATAGACATTAAAAAGATAACAATAATGGTATATATCATAAGAAAAGAAACTGCAAAGTTCTTTTGTCATTCTAAAAGAAATGAAACCTAGAAAAGTTTCCTTTTAGGAATTAAGAGAAGTAAACTTTCAAAGAAAAGCTTGTTCCTAAGGTATATGACAAGATACTTAAATTAGATAGTCATTGTCCTTTGTATGATACAATTAATTAAGTCATATCAATGAAATAAGAATCACCAAGTTGTATATAAATTTTTATTTAGTACTACTTGATTATGAATTACATGGAATACTTAAATCTTGTTTATTGAGTAAGATGAATAGATCACCATTTATCAGAAAGAGAGAATGCACGAATGAATTGTTAAAAGTAGATGATGAGAAACTAAGGATCAAAAATAAGAAAATTGTGAAGATAAAGGATAAAAATTGATCTTATCAAGGAGATCAATATCAAATGATCACTTTGAGGGAATCAACCTCTAATAAATTAAAAATTTTGATACATATGATTGCTTGAATGAAAAAAACTTTGGACATTACATATATATAGACTTAAATTCAGAAATAATTATGCCTACTAATTTGAAAAGAATAAAAGACAAATATTAAATGACATAATTGATAATAATAATTTCCTAATTAAGAGGATTAGATGTATGTGGTGTAATAATTATTTATGGTAAAAGAGGTCTCTCAAATCACTACCGATAATCATATTAGACATATGATATGTGATTTAAGCACTACTTTTAGGTATACTTTTAGGCAAGTATACCTAATTGATTATGCAATATAGGATGAATAGAGTATCATTTCCATGGAGACTATTCTACACTACCAAGGTTATTCTAACCTAATCTAAGTTGAATTAACCATTTAACTAAGTGAGCCAAACTACTTAAAATTTAAATAAATTTATAAGAGTAAAGAAACAATAGATGTTAAAGCACTAAGATTTAGAAAGACCTAAGAAGATTTAACGTTTGTTAATAGTTATTGCATGTGATAGTGGACCATAATTAATTAACTAGCTTTCTCAAATCATGTTAATCATTTTCTTACCCATCTAATGCAACCTCCGTCACCGCATCTCTCAACAACAAGCCCTCATCGGCAAGTTCCATAACATTCGCTTAGTCAAAAAGATTAGCTCACATTCAAGCTCATTAGTCTTCTTGACAAGTCCATAACCAACAAGATTCTCATTGTTGACTTTTTCATTTCCCGTACATTGAAAATATTTGGTTTTGATAATCTTTCTTTATTAGCTTATAGTTCCTAGGATTGATTTAAGTTGTGAAAAAAATTGAAAATATTCTGTTTTGATGATCTTTCCTTATTAGCTTCTAGTTCCTAAGCTTAATTAGAGTCTTTTCATTATTTTTTATTTTGCTTTAAAAGGCAATCAATATTATGTAGAAAACAAACTTAATTGGATGAATGAAATTGCCTTAGACATTCTTTTGAACCTCAAAGACTTCATACCCATAAAAACATAGATGAGTTTTCACTCCATCCTTGAAGAGTCAGAGCTTTTCAAATTCTATATCCTTAAAGAGTTGTAGCCATCAATCTAGAAGAATTGATGCCCCATTAACTTCATTGGAAGCCTAAAAGAGCAACCATTGAAGTCCCTTCTCGTTTTCATGTTCTGATTAGTTTTGTTTTGTTTACTTTTTCCCCTAAATCAATAACTCTACAATGCTCATCTGCAAAAACTCAAAACATGAAAGTTGTAGATCTATAAGTCCTTGTTCATTTGCAATTGGAATCACTCCATTCTAACTTATCGATTGAGAGATATGACCATTTTCTTGAAGACATGCAGAACTAAAATTGTCGCTTGAATTTCTACAATTTTCTAAAATTGTTGATTGGTTGACCCTTGTAAATGAAGCGTTTGAGTATAGAAAAGTCCCAAATAATCATCACATTGGTATCATTGCTATGCAATTCTAAGGCAAGCCCATAGCTTGGTGGTGATGAGAGAAACAAACTCACCAATCTGTTGGTAAGGCTCCAATTGCTTCATGGCGAAAGATGGATGACAAATTTGAGAGTATTTCCTTACCAAAGGATACGAGAGAGAGCTCTACCAAAGGTACCAAAATTTGAGGCAAGGAATGCGATCGGTAGACCAACACACCAATGAGTTCAATGAATTGGTGATTTGCAACAATATTCAAGATCCAAAAGAGGTGCTTGTGAGCAAGTATTTGAATGGTCTTTAACTTCATATCCAAGATGCCTTAGAAGTCCTGGACAATTGGGATTTGGGAGATGCACATCAATGGGCACTCAAAGTGGAGCGTTCTTGCTCTAGGAGGTCATAAACCTTTACTTTGCCATATTGAGCAATGAGGAGTACCATTGGCATTGCCGAAGTTGTTGAAATTTTGGCACAGCCTGATAGTAAGCTCCCTACTCAACCCAATCTTTCAAAGCAACAAAGTACAGATGGTATGTGTTGTTATTCTTGTGGGGAGATTGGTCATCCTACTAGCAATTGTTAATTCAATAAAAATCGACCAGCTAGCAAAGCTTTCTTACTGGATAATGAGTTTAATGATGATGAGGAAGAGCCACACAAAAAAAGATTCAAAAGATGTCGAAGTTACAGCAGAAAATGAACAAATTGTACATGCTGATTCCAGCAAGATTCTCATGGTCAAAAGGATTTTCCTCACTACCAAAGATGACATTGGAGATAATGGTTGCACACCAATATTTTTCAGTTAACTTGCACCATTTCAAGGAAGGTATGTTAATGATTATTGACTTGCTGTGAAAATGTGATTTCTGAAGTAGCAGCAAGTAAGCTAAATTGGAGTTAAAGGTGTACCCGACACCTTACAAAATGTCGTGGTTTAAAAAGGGTACTGAGGTAACTGTTTTCAAATGATGTCTTGTTAATCTTTCTATCAACTCTTTTTTTTTTGACAAAATATGGTGTGATGTTCTACCTATGGATGCTACCAGTGGAACATGAAGAATCGCAGTGACAAGTTATAGAACTCTTGAATAAGGGTTTCATAAGGGAGGGCCTCAGTCCATGTGTCGTTCTAGCCCTCTTGGTGCCTAAGAAAAATGGCACTTGGAGAATATGTGTTGATAGTCAGGCAATCAACAAGATCACCATCAAATACCAGTTTCTAATTCCTCCTCTTAATGATCATTTGGATAAACTCTCTAGTGCAACTATCTTCACAAAGCTGGATTTAAAGAGAGGATATCACCAAATTTGAAGTAAGCCTGGAGATGAATGGAAGACCACATTCAAAACCAAAGATGGACTTTTTGAGTGGCTAGTCATGCCATTCAAGTTGTCTAATGTGCCATCCACATTCATAAGGTTCATGACTCAAGTTTTGAATCCATTTCTTGGGAAGTTTGTTGTGTTTATTTTGCTGATATTCTGATTTTTAGTAAGTCTACTAATGAGCATTTGCAGCATCTTCAAGAAGTATTACAAGTGTTAAGATAAGAACGCTTGTATGCAGCCCCTAACAAATGCTATTTCATGATAACACAAATCCTATTCTTAGGATTTCATATTTTGAAAGAAGGAATTTCAATCAAAGATGCTAAGATCAAGGTGATTAAAGAATGGTCAGCTCCAACAAATGTGCACGAAATTCAAAGTTTCCAGGGTCTCACTTCTTTCTATTGGTGGTTCATTGGGCATTTTAGCACTGTTGTAGCCCTGCTTACCTCTTGCATGAAAAAAGAAGTTTTGAGTGGAAGATTGAAGCCTAAGAAAGCTTTGAACACCTTAAAGAAAAATTGAGCATGACCTCAGTTCTCGTATTGCCTAATTTTGATTTTGTTTTTGAGGTGTATTGTAGTGCATTAGGTATCAGCATTAGAGGAGTTTTGAGCCAAGGAGGTTGACCCATTGCATTCTTTAGTGAGAAATTGAATGGTACAAAACTTCGTTATAGCATTATGATTTGGAATTTTATGCACTATTTTACACACTTGAGCATTAGAGGCAATATCTTATTCATTGGGAATTTATTTTGTACACTGATCATGAATCTCTTATGTATATTTCAGGGCAACAAAAACTCAATTCTAGGTGTGCCAAATGGGTTGAATATATTCAAGAATTCTTGTTCATTATCAAGTATAAGGTAAGAGTTAAAAATCAGGGAATTTGCTTATAATTGTTTGGTGAACCATACTATTGGATAAAGGCCTTTTATAATTGTATATTGGTTCTCAAATAAGGATAGTCCGTGAAAAAGAGCATTGAAGTTTGGATAGCAAGGCTAAGTCTTATAAAAGGGATGTCGACAAATAGCGATGTGAAATTATCTTTGAACCTAGAGATTTTCTTTGACCTTATTTACCACCGGAGTGTCATCCTGTTGGAAGCTACAACAAGCTTAATGATTGAAAGCTTGGACCACTTAAAGTTCTTAAGTGCATTAATCTTAATATGTATCAACTAAAGCTCCTTTCTCATTTGAAGATACATGATGTATTCAATGTGTGTCATTTAACACCTTATGTGGATGATTCTTTTGATAATGATGATGCAAATTTACAGACAAATTCTTTTAAAGAAAGGGGGAATGATCTAGCCTGCATCACCGTGTCTCTCACCAACAAGGCCCCATCAGCAAGTTCAACAACGTTCCCTCAGCCAAGAAGATCAACTTACATTCAAGCGCATCAGTCTTCTTGGCAAGTCTATAACCAACAAGATTCTCTTTGTTGACTTTTCCATTTCTTGTACATTTAAAATATTCTATTTTTGATAATCTTTCTTTATTGGCTCTTAGTTCCTAGGCTTGATTTGAGTCTTTTCATTATTTTTTTGTTTTGCTTTAAAAGGCAATCAATATTATGTAGAAAATAGACTTGATTGGATGAATGAAATTGCCTTAGGCATTCTTTTGAACCTCAAAGACTTCATACCCATGAAAACTTAAAAGAGTTTTCACTCTGTCCTTAAAGAGTCAAAGCTTTTCAAATTCTACATCCTTGAATAGTTGTGGCCATCAATCTAGAAGAATTGATGCCCCACCAACTTCATTGGAAGCCTAGAAGAGCAACCATTGAAGTCCCTTCTCATTTTCACATTTTGACCACTTATGTTTTGTTCACTTTTTCTCCCAAATTGATAACCCTACAATGCTCATCTAAAAAAACTCAAACACGAAAGTTGTAGATCTATAAGTCCTTGTTTGTTTGCAATTGGAATCACTCCATTCCGACCTATCAATTGAGAGATATGGCCATTTTCCTAATGACACAAAAATTGCTGCTCGAATTTCTACAAGTCACTCTTTTGATCATTTTTTTAATTTTTAACTTAATCATTGAGCCTTCAGCTACATCACTATCAAATTAATCATAGATATATTTAATGTTAAACAAGTAAGTATTAAGTTTTGTGAAAATCTCTAATGTAAGAAGGGGGAGCTCATAATTCTCTTTTCTTCCTAAGTTACTAAATGTGATGCTAATTATCTCTAAATCTCATAGTCTAATACATGGTTTACATTACTATTAGTTTAACTCATACAATTCTTTTGCATGTTCATGCACGGATCACAAGGATCAAGCAAAAGGTGACCAAACTTTTGAAGCATTAAGTGCAACAAGATAAACCCATCATGCAAATAATAAATAGTTCTTAAATTAAAAGAATAATCAATCACATAAACTAAGTATTAAACTATATCTAAACTCTAACTTAAAACAACTTAACTAGTCATAATGAAATTTAACAAATCCACTAAGTTTAAAGAAGAAATCCAACAAGAATATATTAAAGGATAAGTAATAAAATCAAGCAAAACTTAGTGTTGAAGATAAAAAGACAAAGTCAAAGCTATTGGTCTTCTTCTTACAAAGCTTGCAAATTGCTCTTTTCCTTTCTTTTTTCTTCTTTTTCCTTCTTGGCTTGCTTCTTCTTTATTCTTCTTTTTTTTCCCCTTTCTATTTATTTTTCTATTGACTTTGTGCCCCTCTCATAGTATGACAACTCCTTTTCTCGTTTTGAATTATTGTCTTTGAGTAAATCTCTAAAATAACTTTGGACTAAATATTCTCCTATATAGAAATTGAATCATATTTGGCACTAACTAAAAAATTGTAGCCCTATGTCTTAACTTTCCTTTACTATAAGAATCACCCAATTTGGATTTTTGGAGCAAAAGCAATGCTTAAAATATAAAACAAAGGTTAATAAGTAATGAGGCAGAATCTTATTTTGCTTTGGTTTTCTAATTGATGTAAGATTCCTTTCCAAGTAAATTTCCAAATAAGACCAAAACTCCTATTTATGATTCTCTTATTTTCTTTTTTCTCCTTCATCAATAATTCTTCCTTTTTATTGGCCAAATTAATTCCAAATATTTACTTTCCCATCTCTTACAAAAGAAAGTAAAAATATGTAAAATTTTGCATAAAATCAAACTTAAGCAAGAACAAGAACGTAAATTTGAGAGTAAAATTATATAAAAATATATTCCAAATTAGACCCTATCAGATACCCTTAAACTTAAGTTCTTGCATGCCCTCTATCAAAAGAAATAGAGAGAGAACAAAAAGCAATGACAAACAAACATTTTATGGTTATAATTATATCGAATTCCATTAAAATGTCTACTTTGAAATAGTTTTTTCTTAATTAAAACAAGATTTGACACAATTCAAACTTGACTCTTAATTTTAAACCCACCAATAGTAAATAAGGAAGTTAATAATATCATAACTAATATTCTCATATCCATGCATACCTTAAAATAAATTTATGGAAATTTGTAATCAATACAATTGAATCATGCAATAATCATAGCTTGCAATTATCTCTTTCCACTACTACAATAACACTAGCAAATAAGGACTTTGTTGTTCCCACAGCCTTGTATGGGTTGTAATTGTTGTCAACTAGGGTTAAGTGTGCAAGAGAGTAAAGTCACATGGAAGGGCAGTAAAGTCACATGGAAGGGCAAGAAAGTAAATCTGCCGCGTAAGGACAAGAACGTAAATCTGCCATGTAAGCCCTATTAAGGTTTCATGGAAGAGAGTATATAAAGGCCTTGGAAGACAAAACTAGGGCATAGGGCCAACACAATTGAAAAAAACAGCAACCCTACAACAACCGGCCAAAAGGAAGAGAGAGCAAAACGACAAGAGATCAGAAACGACACCACCGGGAGAGCAAACCAGAAACGTCACCACTGGGAGAGCAAACCAGAACGTGCAACCTCCTGCAAGCAAACCAGAAACACATCCTGCAAGCAAACCAGAAACGCACAACCAGCAAGAGGAGAAATAAGAAACAGACCACCCGGAAGAAAAGACAGCAGACCTGGTATTCGTGAGACCACCCGGAAGAGAAGATAGCAGACCAAAAGCGTGAGGCAGGCCGAGAGACATGAAACGGCAGACCAGAAGCGTGAGACCAGAACCTGCAATGGCGTGACAGACTAGAAGCGTGAGGACAGGCTGTGAAACAGTGAGACCGTGAGACGGTGAAAGCAGGAGCTGTGTGAGACAACCTAGAGAAGGAATTCAGCGAAGCATCGGAAAGAACTCAACGTATTTCCAGATTTCTTCAAGAGAGGTTAGAGAGCATTGCGGTGAACTTCTAAGCAGTAGTGGAGCAGCTTTTCAATTCAACAGAGGCAAGACAAGCTAGAAGAAGGGTAGACACAGTAAGTGACACTCTTTGTATTGTACTTGCTTAGTAATTGCAATAGTGAAAGGAGCAGAAGATTAAGACATCCATTGTAACTGGAATTCTCAAGTATAGTGGATAGTCTCGGTAAGGGAGAGTCCCTACCACCGTGGATGTACGTCACGTTGACAGAACCACGTAAATCTCATGTGTCCTTAATTTGCTTTACGTTATGTGTTTTGAATTGAGTTGTGAACGCAGCTAAAGTATCAGCCAACCCATAACCTAACGAAGACCTAAATAAGAACATCCGAATTGTTTATTAGGCAAGGTGTCTGAAAGGTAACTTTGGGGACTATTGTGATTAGTAGGTAGTAATAGATCTACCTTAGTTGAATCTGAGAAAGAGTTTGCTTTTAAGAAGAGATTGAAGTTGTTCACTTTCCTGCAAATTGCAAATTGTGGTGATACTGATTCACCCCCCTCTCAGTATCACAAACTAGTAGATCCTAGGGTGATGTTGGGAACTTTAGACTTTCTCACTTTTTTTCTCTTTTTCATTTTTGTTTTTTTTGTTTTTTTATATTTTTTATTATTTTTTGGCACATTTTTTACCACATCCATAAATTATTCTTCCCTAAATTATCACTTGTCTTTTGACATAAATACTAATATTTGTGATGAAAGTACCTAGTTCCCTAATAAGTCATAAACTTAGAGTGCTTTGCATATTTATATTTCATGTCACCATTGGACGTAAAAGTTGATATGAGTGTCATTGCCTAATCCTTAATTACTAAGCAAGTATAAGCATTGGAGTAGATATATAATAACAATAAATTAGAAATTTTTTTCTTCAATTCAACCACTTTTACCCTTTTTACTTAAACCTTATTTAAGAGTAGTTTTGAGGGATAATTACAAGATAATCATCATATGAATAATTATGATAATAACAAAATTTACACTAACATCTTTAGAGAACATACACTTCACTAATCATAACAATTAATCATTCTTAACTTCTTTCTATAAGGTATTGCTACATTTTGAATCTATAATCATTTGAGAAAAATATCATTCTCTTGAATTAACTATGCATCATATAATAAATCAAAAAGAATTTGTGCATGCCTATGTAAAAAGAAATTGTTGTAAAAATCTTACTTTCATGCATCCATTAATACTTTAAAGCTCAAAAGAAAAATAAAAACATGGAGATCAAAAGTGAACCTCCTTCTCTAATAAACACTACAAGAAAATAAACATAAATTAAACAATGATACGTTGCCTCCCAACAAGTGCTTCTTTGTAGTAAATAGCTTGATTACCACATCTTAATTCTCAAGGATTCTTTAGAAGAAGAGTAGAAAATAAATACATCATACATATTTGGAAAGTAACAAGCATTGCATAACCCAAAAGGCATCCTTTTAAATGAAAGTACCATAAGGATAAGTAAATATATATGTTTTTTATCCTTAGGTGCAAAAGGAATATGTTATAACTTGATTAACCATCTAGAAACAATAATATTCATATTCTACAAGTCTTTAAATCATTTGTTAATAAAAGGAAAAGGGAAATTGTCTTTTCTGATACCTTCCCTAAGCTTCTAATAGTATATGCATACTTTCCATCATGTTATTGTCTTGGTAGGAATCAATTTATCATACTCATTCTTTAATATTGTTGTCCCACATTTCTTAGGTTCTACTTGAATAGGATTAATGAAAATACTACCAAAGATAGGAAAAATAATATCTATTTCTAACTACTAGATTATCTCTTTTCATTACTACCCTTTGTATGTTAAGATTAAGCCACCTTTGTGATTGTACCTTAAGTTTGAATCCATCCTCCATCAAGATTTTATACATATATACCAAAAGCTAATTCTCTTAATATCTATTATACTCCATTCAATGACCCTTTTATTCCCTGTAAGTACCCTTAAAAGCTTTTTCTCTTCAATTTTGTCAAAGAAGAAGAAAAAATAATAGGTAAGGTAAATGAATTCCATAAATATGCATACTATAATTGGGAAGGAAGCAATTTTAATTTAGGAGTTAAAGGCTTCTCAATCAATGACTTGACTTTCAAAGAAAATAAAGCATCTAAAGTGAGAAATTTTTCTCCTTTAAAGAGTTGTTCTTTGTAGCTGTCTCCTAATTTTGGCACAGCCTTTTGCTTTCCTCTCCTAGAAATATTAAAATGTCATTTACTATATCATCCATAACATCAACACTTAAATCTTCTCTTTCATCATCCAAAGAATATTTCATAATGTCAAATACATCATAAATTATCTCTTTATCATGTATTCTAAGGTTAAGCTTTTCTTGTTGCACATTGATGAGAGCTTTCTAGTAGCAAGAAATGGTTTTTTGATAATCAAAGACAATTTAAAGTGTTCCTACATATTAAGTAAAATGAAAACATGGTGGTAAATGAAGGTATCAAATTAAGGCTAACCTTTTCTTATTGCACATTGATAAGAGCTTTCCTAGTGGCAAGAAATGGTCTTTTGATAATCAAAGATAGTTCAAAGTGTTCCTACATATCAAGTAAAATGAAAACATGAAAAGACATGGTGGTAAATGAAGGTTATTCTAATTCAAGCTTCTTGAAACATGAAAAGGTATCAGATTAATACTTACACCTAAATCACACAAGGTTTTATCAAAATCAACATCACCAATAGTGGAAGGTATAGAATAACTCACTAGATTCTTTAATTTAGGAGGTAGCTTATTTTGAAGAATTGTCGAACTTCTTCATTAAATTTTTACCATCTCAAACTCCTCTAATTTTCTTTTGTTTGTTAGGATATCCTTAAAGAATTTTACATAACTTGGCATCTATAAAATAGCATCAATAAGAGAAATGTTAATATGCAACCTTTTAAATATCTCAAAAAATGAAGCAAATTACTTACCCAAGTTAGCTTGTAAGAATCTTTGAGGAAAAGGAATTCTAGGCTTGTAAGGTTTAACATTTGAGTTATGAAAAACTTTCTAGGTTGTTTCTTATCACCATCATCATCTTTTCCTTCCTCTATAGTTTTGTTCTACTCTCTTTCTCCCTTTAAATACTCACAAATTTGTGGTCTTTTAAGAAAAAACTAGATAAGCATCAGAAAAGGCCTTGAGAGGCCTTGGAAGGTGAAAACCTTCTACCATTCTTTCAATTCTCTATAGCCAAAGAGATCCCCTTGCCAATCTTTTAGATAAAAAATCTTCTTTATCTTAAATTTGGCATAGGCTCAATCTCTAAAGTCATACCTAGATCTAGGATCCAAATCTTCTTTTTATGGGTTTAATAACCATAGAGGTTACTTCATATGGTATCTGTTGTTAATATAAACAATCCTTCATATTATTATGAGGTATATATCATCTTTAAAATAAGAATGAGTGACCTCATGAGATCTAAGCCCAACATAGTTTTTTTTTAATAGCACATAAAAAATTTATGTGCTTTGGAATTAAAAGATATATAATGGATTTATCCAAAGCTTGCTTATAAGCATCATTATGAAGTTTATCAACTTCTTTCACTTTTGCATCTTTAGTTAGTGAGTTAACTGACTTTGCTAGGAACTAAGGCCCATATATGAAAGGCCTTTTACTCACGTCTTGGTTCCTTGTAAGAATTCACAAGTTAAAATCTGGCAAAGAATTATAATTTCCTTTAATAAACTTAATATCAAAATTAAACATAAAAAGTATTCCTTGCCATCTAGCAAAGCTTTGTTTAGATGCAATATTTATAACATTTTTAGTAAGGACATTTTTATTACCTTACAATCTATTCTTAGATGAAATTTCTAATTTAATAGATCACTCCCAAATTTTTGAATGTATAGTACAGTGACTGAAATTCCTTTTTTAATAGTAGAGTAATTAACTTTAGTTCCTCTTCAAACTCTTGAAGTAAATCGAACTAATGATTCTTTTGGATTAATACTTTATTTAAGGATTCCTCCATAACCTTTTTTTGATGCATTAGTTTCAATTATTTTAAAAGTATCAAGATAAGGGAAGCTAAGATATGACAGTTCCTTTGTTTTTTATTTTATCTTCTTAACTACCTTCATATGTTCATCTATCTATTTAGGAGGATTTTTTGTAACCTTTTAAACAAAGGTTTAACAATATAAGCTAATTTTTTGTAAAATTCTGAAATATAATTTAGACAACTTAACAACCTTTGTAACTATTGTTTTTCTCTAATTTCATTAGAAAATTTAAAGGCAAACTCAATTGCTGGATCAATAGGAACCATAGTTCCATTTTCAATGAAGTAACAAAGGAATCTAAGTCTAGTTTGGAGTAACTTCATCTTTTTGGTTAATATAGCTAAACCAACTTTTTCAATAACTTTTTAAAAGAGGTTTAAATGTTTAAAGTGTTGTTTGATTATGTTAAAAAATAGTAATACATCATCGATATAAACAATTGTAAATGATGAATAAGCATTAAATATTTCATTCATGATTTTTTGAAATTCAAAAGGTGCATTAAATATTATGGCAAAACAAGTTAATCTCCTAAATGTTGATATTAGACATGTTCCATGGTTGGCAAGACAGATTAATATTTGTCTTTCTTATTAGCTTTCCAAATAGATGAAAAGGTGTTTTCTTAATAAGTCATTACTTTTGCATAAAACTTAGTAATAATTGCACTGATTGTTATAACTATTATTAGAATCTTCAGAGGTAGAGTTTTCTTTTTCTTTAAGAAGATCTACTTCTAAGTTTGATTTATCTTCCAATAAAAAGATATGCTTTAGTGACCTTTTAAGGCCACATCAATGATGATATTATGCAAGATTCCTAATACTCATGTGAGTTATAAAGAGCAAAGAGACAAATAACTTTTGATGAAACGATTACAACTAGGATAGTTTTAATAAAACTACTTTAACAAAAGTAAAGGAGGATAGGACAACCCACTTTGAAAAGGAAGATTCCTTCAATTATGATTATTACCTTTTCTTTTATATAAATAAAACCTCTCAGCTACTTCAAAGGTAGAGTCCAATTTCCTTTTCTTTCTCTCTCTTTAAGCTTGTATCTCCTTTCCTTTGTAAATTATAAACTTGTAATGACATCCAATGGTCAATGAAAGTCTCATTTCTATAAGTATTTTAATTTTGTTATTATTTGTTTTAAGTTTCTTTCTTTTACAATAGTATACTTAACTTAGTTACTTAAATTAGTTTTCATATATATGCTTATGATCTTGTGCTGCTAAAATAAGAATAGTATTAGTGCCTTTTTTCTTTGTAAACATTGACCTTTAAGTAGTTGAAAAGCTTAAACTTATCAATGTCTCATTGTTGAAACCCCAAGTTGTGTACCTATGTTTGTTGTGTGTAGGCGCGTAAGGTTATGGCTTAAGATGTTAACAGTGATATGGTGAGGCATGGATAGGTTAAGACCTAATCGATTGTTTAGAAGTGGTAGTTCTTTTAATAGAAATAAAGAAATAATAAATAGTGAAAATTTAGATAATAATTATTTACAAAATTAGACTCTTCCTTCTTCTTTATCTTCCCAGGTTTATAAATAGGAAATTTTCTTTTCTAAAATTGATAATGTGATGAGAACCATTAGAGAAGTCTTACCTTTAACTTAGGGTTATAATGATTTCTTTTTACTACTTCAAGAACTTATTAAGTTACATCAACAAAAGTATAAATTTATCCATATTAGGATAATATAGGTAGCACTAAAACATGCTACTAGATAGGATGCTAGAAAAAGTAGTTGAATCTTTTAAATAGGTTAACAAACAAATAGAAAAAATAATTGAATTCAAAGATAGGGATGTTGAAATTTGATTTGCTCCATCTAAAAGTGTGATGTTAAACCTCCAAAAGGGAATAGAAAAGGTTAAACCTAGATTTTCTCCCTCTTTGGTGTTAATCACTTAATTGGAAGGTACTAGAAAAACAAGATAGTAGATTAGTCAACCTCAGTATAAAGTTGACTTTCCTCCCTTAACTTTTGCTTCTGTGGTTGATGAACCACTAGAAACATGCAACCAAACTTCTAGGCCTAGGTCACCTTCTTTATCTGATATAAGATATCAAGATAAAGATAAGAGTTTATATGTCCTCAAAGTAGTCAATGAGATAAATGAAAAGTTGAAAGAGTTATTTTCCTTCTTGAAAATACTATAAAAAGAAAATGATTTTTTTATAACCTTTAATGAAAAAGAATGAGAAATATAGCATAAACACTATAAGATATAAACCAATTGTATGAGAGTTATAGATATTTTCACCTATTTCGAAAAGGCCTACAAATTTAAGAGAAAACTTTTCCCAAATTTTCTACCTCGGACGAATATATAGTTGTTGAGAAAGCATATTAAGAATATGTTATGAAAAAAGGAAAATAGTCATAAGTATTTACCTATCTGCACTTAACCTAAGTGTTAAGATATAAGATCGTGAGGTTGTAGCCTTACCATATAAAGCAAAACCCTTTAACAATGTTATTATGGAGTAAGGAAATTATACTAATTTTTATCTTTAATCTATAGGAAATCTACTTAATAGAGTTGAATAAAAAATTGAACAAGTAGCTTAACAAGGTCTACGACCTTTAGTTAAACCATAAATGGTAAAAAAAAAAGGTTTATTTAAACCCATGTCATCAGAAAAAATAGATTATAACATGTTAGGTAAAAATCTTGAAAAAAAAAAATTAGTTGATGAAACAATCAAAAAGTTAAAAAATCTTGGATTAAAAGAAAAAAGTTGCATTTGTATTAGGAAAAGAGGAACAAATTACCGAAGAAGAATCAAAACCTAAGGATTATGTGGATAAATTCAGAAAATGTTTTTATCAAAACAGAATCTAGTTTGAAAAGATCCATCACATTCTTATAAGAAGGAAAGCATGGTTTGTGCAAAAGTTCCTATTGCTTTTTGGGATAAGAAGAAGCATGTGGTAAAATTACTATATGAAGTGACTTTTAATGAAAGTCAAATACCTACTAAAGTCTAAGCCCATAGTTGTGGAACCGAGGCATTTAGAAATTTGTAAAAAAGAAGTAAAGTACCTCTTAATGAAAAGACTTATTAGAAAAAGTAATAGTCCATGGAGTTGTTCAACATTTTATATGGAAAATACTACTGAACTAAAGTGAGGAGTTCCAAGATTGGTTATCATTATAAGCCTTTAAATAAGACCTTAAGATAAATTAAATATCATATACCTAATAAAAAAGATTTGTTAAATAGGTTTTATGAAGCTCAAATATTTTCAAAATTTGTTATGAAATCTAGTTATTAGCATATCTAGATTTATGAGAAAGATAAATACAAAACAACATTCATAGTTCCATTCAAACACTATGAATAGAATGTAATGTCTTTTGAATTAAAACATGCACCCTCTAATTTTCAAAAATTATGAATGAAATATTTAGCACTTATTTAGCATTTACTATTATTTATATTGATGACATGTTAGTATTTTCTAATACAATTGAACGACACTTTAAACATTTAAACCTATTGTTAAAGGTTATTAAAAAAAACTAGTTTAGCTATATCAGCCAAAAAAAAGAAATTATTCGAAAGTAGAGTACAAAAAATCCTCCCGAGTAGATGGATGAACATATGAAGGCAATTAAGAAGATAAAAATAAAGACAAAGTAACTACTATGTCTTAGCCTCCCTCGTCCTAATACTTTCAAAATAATTGAAATTGATGCATTAGAAAAGGGTTATGGAGGAATCCTTAAGCAAAGGATTAATTCAAAAGAATCATTAGTTCGATTCACTTCAAGAATCTAGAGAAGAGCTAGAGCTAACTACTCTATTATTAAAAAAGATATTTTAGCCATTGTATTATGTATTCAAAATTTTGAAAGTGATCTATTAAATTAGAAATTTCTCCTTAGAATAAATTATAAGGCAATAAAAGATGTCTTTACTAAAGATGTTAAAAACATTAAGGAAATTTCTTTATCGGATTTCTTAATGAAGTTCCCGACTTCTCCCTAGGATCTACTAGTTTGTGATACTGAGAGGGGGGGTGAATCAGTATCACCACAATTCGCAATTCGCAGGAAAGTGAACAACTTCAATCTCTTCTTAAAAGCGAACTCTTTCTCAGATTCGACTGAGGTAGATCTATTGCTACCTACTAATCACAATAGTCCCCAAAGTTACCTTTTAGACACCTTGCCTAATAGACAATTCGGATGTTCTTGTTTAGGTCTTCGTTAGGTTATGGGTTGGCTGATACTTTAGCTGCATTCACAACTCAATTCAAAACACAGAACGTAAAGCAAATTAAGGACACACGAGATTTACATGGTTTCGTCAATGTAACGTACATCCACGGTGGTAGGGACTCTCCCTTACCGAGACTATCCACTATACTTGAGAATTTCAATTACAATGGATGTCTTAATCTTCTGCTCCTTTCACTATTGCAATTACTAAGCAAGTACAATACAAAGAGTGTCACTTACTGTGTCTACCCTTCTTCTAGCTTGTCTTGCCTCTGTTGAATTGAAAGGCTGCTCCACTGCCGCTTAGAAGTTCACCGCAACGCTCTCTAACCTCTCTTGAAGAAATCTGGAAATACGTTGAGTTCTTTCCGATGCTTTGCCGAATTCATTCTTTAGGTTGTTTCACACAACTCCTGCTTTCACCATCTCACGGTTTCACAGCTTGCACTCAAGCTTCTGGTCTGCTGTTTCACGTCTCACGGCCTGCCCCACACTTCTGATCAGTCATGTCGTTGCACGTTCTGGTCTCACGCTTCTGGTCTACTGTTTCACGTCTCTTAGCCTGCCTCACGCTACTGGTTTTTCTGGTTCACGTCTCTCGGCCTGCCTCACGCTTCTAGTCTGCTGTCTTCTCTTCCGGGTGGTCTCACGGATACCAGGTCTGCTGTCTTCTCTTCCGGGTGGTCTGTTTCTTATTTCTCCTCTTGCTGGTTGTGCGTTTCTGGTTTGCTTGCAGGATGTGTTTCTGGTTTGCTTGCAGGAGGCGTTTCTGGTTTGCTTGCAGGAGGCGTTTCTGGTTTGCTTGCAGGAGGTCGCACGTTCTGGTTTGCTCTCCCAGTGGTGACGTTTCTGGTTTGCTCTCCCAGTGGTGTCATTTCTGATCTCTTGTCGTTCTGCTCTCTCTTCCTTTTTGGCCGGTTGTTGTAGGGTTGCTATTTTTTCAATTGTGTTGGCCCTCTTCCCTAGTTTTGTCTTCCAAGGCCTTTATATACTCTCTTCCATGAAACCCTAATAGGGCTTACGTGGTGAATTTACGTTCTTGCCCTTACATGGCAGATTTACTATCTTGCCCTTCCATGTGGCTTTACTTTCTTGCACACTTAACCCTAGTTGACAACAATTACAACCCATACAAGGCTGTGGGAACAACACTTAACATATGAATTTTTATAGGGAACTAAGATATGAGTAAAAGGTCTCTCATACTAGCAAAGTTGGTTAAGGATTTGGTCAATGATGCAAAAGCAAAAGAAGTTGATGAACTTTGTAATGATGCTTATGAGCAAGTTTTGGACAAATTGATTACATATCCTTTAATTCCAAACCATATAGATTTTTTATGTGCTATTGAAAACAATTATGCTCAACTTAGATCTAGTGAGGTCATGGAACAATTATGCTTGTATTATCAATGGATATTACATGGAACAAGTTTTGTGGTTATTAAACCCATAAAAAGAGGATATAGATTTGGATTTGGGTATGGCTTCAAAGATTGGGCCTATGCCAAATTGAAGATAAAGAAGATTCTTTATCCAAAAGATTGACAAGGGGATCTCTTTGGCTATGAAGAATTGAAAAAATGCTGAAAGGTTAAAACCTATAATTACTTTGACTATATCAAAGCATGAGAAAAGGCTTTATTATATGAAAATAAATAGAGAAAATTCAGTTGGTTCACTCAAATATATTTTCTGAATGATCCAAAAATATTTCCAAATTGGTTTAAAACTTAGTTTTTTTAAGTAAAGGTTACATCATCTAGCCTTACAAAACAAAGTGATAACTATTTATGAATATTTTTGTGAAGTAAATAAAGAGGTTAAAGACCTATTATTAATGTTTGCAACCTAGCATCATGTTCCTTAGACCATTAAATGGGACTACACAATTATGGCCAAACAAGTTAATGTCCTAAATGTTGATATTAGACATATTCCATGGTTGGCGAGATGGATTAATATTTGATAGTGGAAGAAATTTGACTTTGTTTATGATGGAGTTTATACGAAAAAAGGGGTTATTTACATAAATGGAACTAAGGGTCTACCACAAAAGCCCATTAGTTCCAAAGAGATATTAAAGGCTTTAATGGAGTCTATATCAAAAGAGAGATTATTGAAAATGATGATTGCTCTAATCCAACTAGATCAAGACACCTAAAAAAACTAAACTGAAAGTAGCCGGAGGCATATCAATGATGATATTATGCAAGATTTCTTAGACCTATATAAGTTGTAAATGGCAAAAGGACAAACAACTTTTGATAAAAAGATTGCCACTAAGATAGCTTTAATAAAGCTATTACTTTAACAAAAGTATAGGAGGAAAGGACAACTCACTTTGAAAAAGAAGATTCCTTTAATTATGGTTATTACCCATAAATGGCATACTTAGATTACAGTAGTAGTCAATAAAGAGTATATCTTTTCAATTATTACCTTAATTGATTCAAGTGTGGACATGAATTGTATTAATGAGGGAATTGTTCCTTCAAAATACTTTTTAGAAACAATAGTGTTAAACATTGATGATAAAAGCAAACTTGTTATTAAGTATAAGCTATCTCAAGCCTGTCATATGATGTTATTTTGGGAAATCCTTTCTTGTGCATGTCATATCTTATAGGATTTGCCAAGTTACTTTTCTATCAATATGCTTAATTTAGTTACTTAAATTAGTTTCCATATAAATGTTTGTGATCTTGTGTTGCCAAGAAAGGAATGGTATGAAAGCCTTCTCACTAGGTAAATGTTGAAAAGCTTAAACTTATCAGTGTTTCATTGTTGAAACCTCAAGTCTTATTGCTTTTGTACCTATGTTTGTCATGTGTAGGCATGTAAGGTTATGGGTTAAGACATTGATAATGATATGGTGAGGCATGGATAGGTTAAGACCTAATCAACTATTTAAAAGTGATTGTTCTTTTAATAAAAATAAAAAGATAATAATCAGTGAAAATTTAGATAATAATTATTTATAAAATTAGACTTTTCCTTCTTCTTCATCTTCCTAGGTATATAAATAGGGAAGTTTCTTTTCTAAAGTTGACTATGTAATAAAAATCATTGTAGAAGCCTTATCTTTAACTCAGTGTTATAACGATTTCTTTTTATTTTCCTAAGAGCTTATTAGCTCACATTAACAAAAGTATAAATTTATCTATATTGGGATGGTACAAGTAGCACTAAAACATATTAGTATAGTAGGTTTAAATAACTCAGCAATTCTATATATTAGAAACAAAAGACATAATCACTTTCATAAGAGTAATTAAATCTACTCTTAATGATAAACCTATTTGGTTTCCTTATTTTTTAAGCTTTACTTTATCATTATCAGAACCTAATTTAATGCATACTTTATGTTTGGATATTAAAATTGAAGGATTTGATATCATGCCTACTTTAGAAAATCTAATCCTTATATACAAAATACACTATAAGGTTATAAATACCACTATCCTAAGAATTAAAGAAGTTCTAACAAGATATACAAAATAAAGAGATTACTACATTATTTTTGACTAATAGGTTAAAATTTAATATTTTGGTTCCTAAAAACAATTTCTTGGGATTAGGTTAAATTACTCTCTTGAGAATACTATAAGACAATAGCCTTTAATAACCTAAAAGGCATTACATTCTATTCATAGTGTTCAAATGAAATTGTGAATGTTGTTTTGTATTTAACTTTTTCATGAATTTAGATTTGCCAATAACTAGCTTTCATATCAAATTGAGAACATATTTAGGCTTTATATAACCTATTTAACAAATTTTTTTATTAGGTATAAAATGATCTTGTGTTGTCAAGATAGGAATGGTATTAGAGTCTTTTTTCTAGGTAAACATTGACCTTCAAAGTAGGTGAAAAGTTTAAACTTATCAGTGTCTCATTGTTAAAACCCTATGTCATGCTACCTTTATACTTGTGTTTGTCATATATAGGCAAATGTATGGTTCTTGAGAAAGCATATCAATAACATGTTATAAGAAAAGGAAAAATGGTCATTAATATTCACCCATTTGCACTTGACCTAAGTGTTAAAATAGAAGACCATGAGATTATAGTCTCACTATATAAAGAAAAACCCTTTACCAGTGCCATTATGGACTAACAAAATTATATTAATCTTTATCTTTAATCTATAGAAAATTATCTTAACAAAGTTGAAGAAAAAATTGAAGAAGTAGCTCAGTGAGTTCTAAGACCTCTAGTTAAACCAAAAATGGAAAAAGGGTTTTTATTTAAACCCATATCATTAGGAGAAATAGATTACAACATGTTAGGTAAAAATCTTGAAAAAATAGAATTAGTCAATGAAATAATCAAATGGTTAAAAAAAACATTAAATTAAAAGAAAATGATGCTTTTGTTTTAGGAAAAGAGGAACAAATTACTAAAGAAGAATTAAGGGTTGAGGATTATATGGATAAAATTCAAGAAATGTTCTTATCATAATAAAATCTAGTTTGAAAAGATCCATCACTTTCTTATAAGAAGGAAAGTATGGAAATTAATAAAATGACTTTTAATAAAGTTGCAATGAAATTATATTATTCTAAATCAACATTTATCGAACTCTTATTAGAGGAACAATTTGATTATAATTACATATAATAGGATGAAAGCAGCATTGTAAAATAGAATTTAGATGGAATGCCAGAAAATTAGATTTTCATTCTACTCTATTATATGATGATGTTTATCACTATTGCAAAATATAAAGGAGGTCATTCTAACTTATAAATAATAAGATTCATAATAAATAATTTTATTGGACAACTTAAAAGTTAGTGGGATTTCTATCTATCAAAAGAAGCTAAGTCCAAAATATTTAATACTATAAAAATAGAGTAAGGGATGTAACTAGCTGATAATGTTAATACACTAATTTATACAATTACTAACCATTTTATCGATATAACTACCTTATTAGTAGATAAAACATATGAGCAACTCATTAATTTGAGATATGCAAATCTATTTCACTTTAATTGGTATAAAGATGTGTTCTTTTGAAAAGTTCTTACCAAAGAAGAAAGTTAGAGTATTTTTTAAAAAGAAAAATTTTTCTTTGGGTTACCTACCTTATTTGCTGAAAGAGTAAAAAATAAGTTAAAATCCAATTATATAGGAGTTATTGATTATTTTAGTTATACATATGGAGAATTAGTTGTAAAAGTTGTAACAGAAGGAGTTAAACTCTATAATGAGATAAAAGTGCATAGGCAATTATAGAATAAAAAGATATAGGGTAAATAAGCCCTAGGAAACTTTTGTGAATAAATGGGTTATCGACCCATGAAATATCCTAAAAAATTCAAAAGAAAGGGGTTATAAACTCATACCTCAAAAGAAATCTTTTTATGAAAAGAAAAAGTAACAAAAAAAAAAGAAAAAGAAAAAGCCGAGTCTACAAAAAAGGAAAAAGAAAATTGTCTGTTCTGTAGAAAAATAAGGCATTGTTGTAATAAATGCAAAAGTGAAACAAAAAATTCAAGAATTATTTGTAGATGAAGACTTTAAAAGGTTACTAATGCATATACTCTTATCAGAAGATGAATTAAAAGATAAATCAGATTTAGAAGTAGATTAAGTAGATCTCCTTGAAAAAGAAGAAAACTCTACCATTAAAGATTCTAGTAATAGTTATAAGGGTCAATGCAACTATTGTTAAGTTTTATGCAAAAGAATAACTTATTAGTCCTCACAAAAGAAGATGTTGGATCTTATTGATAAGATTACTTATCCAAAATAAATAAATAAATAATATATATATATATATATATATATATATATATATATATATATATATAAGAATAGTTGGAGAAATATCTTCATTTATCTCAAAATGAAACTAAAGTTAAACAACTAAAAGAGGATTACAATTTAAAAACTATTATTTAAAGAGTTATAAATAAAAATTCTAATTTAAAAACTAGAGTTATAGCAATAAAACCTTTAACTAGAGAGCTTAATCTTAAGATCAATTAGTTAAAAATTGAAATAAAAGAATTAAGAGAAAAATTTTTAATTTTAGAATTTGTGTTTGTTAGAATAAATAAACCTCTAGACATTCTAAATACTTATTTAAAAGAAGAGGTAAGTACTCTTTAATATGTTAATCTTATAACTAGCGTAATTACCAATAAGTGGCATTTTCAGATTAATGTAGTAGTCAATAAAGAGTATATCTTTTCAACTATTACCTTAATTGATTAAGGCACAAACATGAATTGTATTCATAAGGAAATAGTTTTTTCAAAATGCTTTTCAAAAAAAACAAAAGTGCTAAATACTATTGATAAAAGCAAGCTTATGATTAAGTGCAAACTATCACAAACTGTTATATGCAATGAACAAATTTGTATTAAAATTCCATTTATACTGGTTAAAAACTTGTCATAGGATGTTATGTTGGGAAATCCTTTATTGCATATGCTATATCGTATTAAGGAAATTAATAATAGAGGGATTTTCTTAAAAATAAATGGAAAGCTTATTAATTTTAAATTTATATCTACTCCTCAATACAAGAAGATAGATGTCTTTCAAAAATCAATAAGGAGAAATGAGAAATTTATTTAATATCTTCAGAGTGAGGTAAAAAGTAAACATTTACAAGATAAGATAAATACTCTTATTATACAGGTTAAAATACAAGAATTACAATAAAAGCTAAAAAGTATGGTTTCTACAAAAGTTCTTACTACTTTTTAGATAAGAAGCATGTGGTAGAATTACTGTATAAAGTGACTTTTAATGAAAGTCAAATACCTACTAAATCCAAGCCCATAGTTATGGAAACAAGACATTTAGAGATCTGTAAAAAAGAAATAAATGACCTTTTAGAGAAAGGGCTTATTAGAAAAAGTAACAATTCATGAAGTTGTTCAACATTTTATGTGAAAAATATTGTAGAATTGAAGTGAGAAGTTCCAATATTGGTTATTAATTATAAGTCTTTAAATAAGGTCTTGAGATGGATTAAATATCCTATACCTAGTAAAAACAAGTTTGTTCAATAGGCTTTATGAAGCCTAAATATTTATAAAATTTGATATGAAATCTAGTTATTGGCAAATTCAAATTCATGAAAAAGATAAATACAAAACAATATTCATAATTCCATTCAAAGACTATGAATGGAATGTAATACATTTTGGGTTAAAAAAATGCACCCTTTGAATTTCAAAAAATCATGAATGAAATATTTAATACTTATTTAGCATTTACTATTATTTATATTGATGATGTGTTAGTATTTTCCAACACAATTGAACAACACTTTAAACATTTAAACTTATTTTTAAAGGTTATTGAAAAGCTAGTTTAGTCATATCAGCCAAAAAGATGAAATTATTCTAAATCAAGGTATGATTCCTCGATCAATTCATTAAAAATAGAACTATTGTTCCTATTGATCAAGCAATTGAGTTTGCTTCTAAATTTCCTAATGAAATTAGAGAAAAACAGCAGTTGTAAAGGTTTTTAAGTTGTTTAAATTATATTTTAGAATTTTATAGAGAATTAGCTTATAATGCTAAGCCTTTGTTTGAAAGGTTAAAAAAAATGCTCTTAAGTGGGCAGATGAACATACAAAGGTAGTTAAGAAGATAAAAATAAAAACAAAGGAATTGTCATGTCTTAACTCCTTATCCTAATGCATTCAAAATAATTGAAACTGATACATTAGAAAAGAGTTATAGAGAAATTCTTTAGCAAAGAATTAATTCAAAAGAATCATTAGTTTAATTCACTTCAAGAGTCTAAAAAGTAGTTAGAGTTAATTCATTTACTATTAAAAAAGAAATTTTAGTCATTATAATATGTATTCAAAAATTTGAAAGTGATCTATTAAATTAAAAATTTCTTTTAAGAATAGATTGTAAGGCAATAAAAGATGTCCTTACTAAAGATGTTAAAAATATTACATCTAAACAAATCTTTGCCATATAGCAAAGAATACTTTTTGTATTTGATTTTGATATTAAGTTTATTAAAGGAAATTCTAATTCTTTACTACATTTCCTAACTCATGAATTTTTGCAAGGAACTAAGATATGAGTAAAAGGCCTCTCATACAAGAGCCTTAGTCTCTAGTAAAGTCAACTAACTCACCAACTATAGATGCAAAAGTAAAATAAGTTGATGAACTTTATAATGATACTTATGAGCAAGGTTTGGATAAATCCATTACATATTCTTTAATTTCAAAGCACATAGTTTTTTTTATGTGCTATTGAAAATAATTATACTCACCTTACACCTAATGAGGTTACTCATTTTTATCTTAAAGATGATATGCATCCTCATTATAAATTAAAGGATTGTGATGTAGCCCACATCACTATGTCTCTCACCAATAAGTCCTCGTGGCAAGTTCCACAACATTCATTTAGCCAAGAAGATCGGCTCCCATTCATGCTTATCAGTCTTCTCAACAAGTCCATAACTAACATGATTCTGATTGTTGACTTTGTCATTTCCTTTACATTGAAAATATTCTATTTGATAATCTTTCTTTATTAGCTTATAGTTCCTGGACTTGATTGAATGAATGAAATTGTCGTAGGCATTCTTTTGAACCTCAAAGAGTTCATACCTATGAAAACCTAGAAGAGTTTTCACTTCATCCTTGAAGAGTCAAAGCTTTTCAAAGTCTACATCATAGCCATTAACCTAGAAGAATTGATGCCCAACCAATTTCATTGGAAGCTTAGAAGAGCAACCATTGAAGTCCCTTCATTTCCACATTTTGACCAATTCTATTTTGTTCACTTCTTCCCCTAAATCGGTAACTCTACAGTGCTTATTTGCAAAAACTCAAAACATGAGAGTTTTAGATCCACAAGTCCTTGTTTGTTTGAAATTAGAATCACTCCATTCCAACCTATCAATTAAGAGATATAACCATTTTCCTAACAACATGTAGAATTGAAATTCTTGCTCGAATTTTTACAAGTCACTCTCCCAATCCTTTTTTTATTTTTTATTTAATCGCCCAACCTTTGGCTACATTAGATTGCTTGTATTATCAATAGTTATCGTATGAAACAAGTTCTATGATTATTGAACCTATAAAAAGAGGATCTAAATCTAGATCTAGGTATGACTTCAAAGATTGAACTTACGACAAAATCAAGATAAAGAAGATTTTTTAATCCAAATTCAAGATATGTGTTCACATTACAAAGTAAATTGCATTATAGACTAAATCTACTAAAAAGGTATACTCTATAAAGAATCAAAAGAATGGTGGAAGATTAAAACTTATAACTACTTTGATTATATCAAAGCTTGGCAAAAGGCTTTATTATATGAAAATAGGCAGAGGAAATTTAGTTGGCTCATATAAATACATCTTCCAAATGATCTAAAAAGATTTCCAAATTACTTTAAAGCCTTATTTTCTTTTTATAGAGGGGTTACATCATCTGCTTTTACCACACAAAGTGAGAATTATTTATGAACAATTTTGTGAAGTAAATGAAGAGGTTAAAAACCCATTATTAATGTTTGTAGTCTAGTATCATGTCCCTTGGATCATTAAATAGGACTACACAATTATGACCAAATAAGTTAGTGTCCTAGATGTTGACGTTAGACATGTTTCATGGTTGGAAAGATGGAGCCAATATCATCATTGATGTGCCTTTGACTGCTTTCAGTTTGGTTAGCTTTGGTGTCTTAATCTAGTTTAAATAGAACAGCCATTATTTCTAATAACCTCTCTTTTGATACAAACTCCATTAAAGTCTTTAAGATCTCTTTGGGACTAGTAGGAGTGGGCTTTGGTGGTGGAACCTTAAGTCTATATATGCAAATGACTCTTTTTCCTGTATAGACTCTGTCATAAAAAAAAGTCAAATTTCTCCCACCATCAGATATTAATCCATCTTGCTAAACATAAAACATGTCTAATATCAACATCTATAACATTAACTTATTTGGCCATAATTGTGTAATCCCATTTAATGATTTAAGGGACATGATACTAGCTGACAAACATTAATAATGGATCTTTAACCTCTTCATTTACTTCACAAAATTGTTTATAAATAGTTCTCACTTTGTGTGGTAAGGTTAGATCATGGAACCACCAAACTATCTTTTAAACCAATTTGGAAATCTTTTTGGATCATTCAAAAGATGTATTTAAATGAACCGACTAAATTTCCTTTACCTATTTTCATATAATAAAGCCTTTTCCCATGCTTTGATATAATCCTAAAACTCCTTGCTCTAATTTTACAGCATTTTCACATAAAATGTTAGGCAACTCTAAGGGCTGTTAATTTTTTTAATAAGCCCTTTCTCTAAGAGATCATTTATTTCTTTTTTACAAATCTCTAAATGTTTTGGTCTTATAGCTATAAGCTTGGATTTAGTAGCTATTTGACTTTCATTAAAAGCCACTTTATATAGCAATTCTACCACATGTTTCTTCCAATCCCAAAAGGTAGTAGGAACTTCTACACAAACTATATTTTCTAGTTTTTTTTTTTTTGGTAATTCCTATATTTTAACTTATATAATAGGAGTATTTATCTTTTCTTGTACATATTTATTTTTTACCTCACTTTGAAAAGATTAAATAAATCTCTCATTTCTCTTTATTAATTTTTGAAGCATATATATCTCTTTGTATTAAGGGGTAGATATAAATTTAAAACTATAAGTTTTCCATCTATTTTTGAGAAAATCCCTAATTACTGATTATCTTAATAGGATATAACATGTGCAAGAAAGAATTTATCCAAATAACATTTTGTGACAAGTTTTTAACTAGTACGAATGAAATTTCAATACAAATTCCTTTGTTTCATATAACAACTTGTGATAGCTTATACTTAATAACAAGCTTGCTTTTCTTAGTAATGTTTAACACTTTTATTGTTTTTGAAAAGTGTTTTGAAAGAACTATTTCCTCATTGATACAATCCATGTCCGCGTCTGAATCAATTAAGACAATAGTTGAAAAGAAATACTTTTTATTGACTATTACTATAATTTGAGTATGCCACTTATAACTAATTACCTTGTTAATGAGGTTAACATATTGAAGAGTACTAACTCTTCTTTTAAAGAAGTATCTGGAATGTTTAGAAGTTCATTTATTCTATTAGACATGAATTCCAAAACTAAAACTCATTCTCTTTATTCTTTTATTTTAGTTTTCAATTGATTGATCTCAATTTTAAACTCCTCCAATCGAAGGTTTTATTGCCATTACCCTAGTTTTGAAACTAGAATAATTACTTTTAATTCTTTAAATAACAATTTTTAAATTATTATCCTCTTATGGTTTTTTAACTTTACTCTCTTTTCGAGATAGATGAAGATATTTCTCCAAGTATTCTCTTTTCTCTTTTGGATTAGTAATCTTATCAATAAGATCCAAAATCAAATTATCTTCTTTTGTAAGGATTAATAAGTCATTACTTTTGCATAAAACTTAATGATAATTACATTAACCATTACAACAATTACCAAAATCTTTAGAGGTAGAGTTTTCTTCTTCTTTAAGAAGATTTACGTCTAAGTCTGATTCATCTTTTGATAAAAAGATATGGATTAGTGACCTTTTAAGGTCTTCGTATATAAATAATTCTTAAATTTTTTATTTCATTTTGCATTTATTAAGATAATGCCATATTTTTCTACATTTGTAATAGACACCATTTTCTTTTTCTTTTTCTTTTTCTATGAATTAGACTTTTTTTTTATCATGAAAGGATTTCTTTTAAGGTATGGGTTCATAACCCTTCCTTCTAAATTTTTAAGATATTTCATGGATGGATATAACCAATCTATTCATAGAAATCTCCTAGGGCCTTTTTACTTTATATCTTTTCATTCTGTAATTGTCTATATAGTTTTATCTCATTACATAATTTAACCCCTTCTACAACTAATTCTCTTTATGTATAACTAAAGTAATCAATAAGTCCTCTATGATAGGATTTTAACCTATTTTTTACCTTTTTAGTAAATAAGGTAGTTAACTCAGATAAAAAAATTTCTTTCTAGAAAATACTCTAATTGTCTTCTTTGGTAAAAAAAAATGTTTTAAAAAGAACACATCTTTATACCACTTAAAGTGACACAAATTCGGACATCTCAAATTAATGAGTTACTTATATGTTTTGTTTACTAATAAGGTAATTATATTGATAAAATAGTTAGCAATTGTCTGAATCAGTGTATTAATATTGTTAGTCAGCTACATCCCTTACTCTATTTTTACAATATTAAATATTTAGGATTTAGTTTCTTTTAATAAATAAAAATCCCATTACCTTTTAAACTATTCAGTAAAACTATTTACTATAAATCTTATTATTTGGGGTTAAAATTACCTCTTTTAGATTTTGTAGTAATGGTAAAACATCATCATATAATATAGTAGAATGAGAATCTAATATTCTAATATTCCATCTAAATTTTATTTTATGATGTTGCTTCCATCATATTGTACATAATTATACTCTGATTCTTCCTCTAATAAGAGGTCAACCGATATTGGTCTAGGGTAATATAATTTTGTTGGGACTTTATTAAAAGTCATTTTGTTAATTTCCATGCTTTCTTTCTTATAAGAAGGTGATGGATCTTTTCGAACTGAATTTTATTCTAATGAGAATATTTCCTAATTTTATCCACATAATCCTCAAACTCTAATTCTTCTTTTGTGATTTGTTTCTTTTTCCTAATACAAAAGTATCTTTTTCTTTTAATTCAAAGTTTTTTAAATTTTTGATTATTAATTGACTAATTATGTTTTTCATGATTTTTACTTGACAAGTTGTAATTTATTTCTTTTGATGACATGAGTTTAAATAAAACCTTTTTTTCAATTTCTAATTTAATTAGAGGCTTTAGAGTTCACCGAACTACTTCTTCAATTTTTTCTTTAACTTTGTTAAGCTGATTTCCTATAAATTGAAGATAAAGATTAATATAATTTTCTTGCTCTATTATGGTGAGACTATACCCACACGGTCTTTTATCTTAACACTTAAGGTTAAGTGCAAGCAAGTGAATGTTTAATAACCTTTTTTCCTTTTCTTGCAAAATATTTTTGACATGCTTTCTTAAGGACTATACATTTGTCTAGGTTAGAAAAGTTTAGGAAAAGTTTCTTGTGGTTCATTGACCACAAAAGTAAAAGTTAAGGGAGAAAAAGTCAACCCTATACTGAGATTGACTAATCTACTTTCATGTTCTTCTAATACCTTTTAGCTTGGTGATTAACACCAAGGAGGTAGAGAATTTAGGTTTAACCTTTTCTCTTCCTTTTTGAGATTTATCCTCATACTTCTAAATGGACCAAATCAGATTTTGACATTCCATCTTTAAATTTAATTATTTCTTCCATTTGTCTATTAACCTACTGAATAGGTTCAACTATTTTTTTAGCGTCCACTTTTTAGGTACTTTAACCTAATCCTAAGACATTGTTTTAGGAACCAACATATTAGATTTTGACCTATTAGTCAAAAACAATGTAGTAGTCCCTTTATCTGTATATTTTGCTGGAATATCTTTAATTCTTATGACAATTGTATTCATAACCTTATAGAGAATCGCAAGAGAGCTATAACTAAATTAAGAATCCTTTTTAAGCACATTGATAAGATTCAGCTTTTCTTGTTGCACATTGATGAGAGCTTTCACAGTAGCAAAAAATGGTCTTCTAAGAATTAAAGACAATTCAAAGTCTTCCTACAAATCAAGTAAAATGAAAACATGAAAGGAAATAATGGTAAATAAGGTTATTATAATTTAAGCTTCTTAAAATGTTAAAAGGTATCAAATTAATACTTACACCAAAATCACACAAGGCTTTATCAAAATTAACATCACCAATAATAAAAGGCATGGAATAACTCACTGGATCCTTCAATTTAGGTGGTAGCATATTTTCAAGAATTGTCAAAGATTATTTATCAAATTTTTACCATCTCAAAGTCCTTTAATTTTCTTTTGTTTTTAGGATATCCTTCAAGAATTTTGCATAACTTGGCATCTACAAAATAGTATTAATAAGAGAAATGTTTAGTATGCAACTTTTTAAACATCTCTAAAAATGTAGCAAATTGCTTATCCAAGTCAGCTTGTAAGAATGTTTGAGGAAAAGGAATTTTAGGCTTGTAAGGTTTAACATTGGAGTTACGAAAAAACTTTTTAGGTTTTTCTTATCACCATCATCATCTTTTCCTTCCTCTATGGCTTTGTTCTGCTTTTTTCCTCCCTCTAAAACTCACAAATTTATGGTGTCTTCTTTGCTAGGTCACAAGCTTCTTCATTCTCTTCTCAATTTTCTACTCCTCTAAGCTCCTTGCCGCTTCTTAAAGTGATAACTTTCACTTACTTTTTTGGATTCTTTTGGTGCACTAGGTAAAACCTCTTTGAGTTCTTTTTGAAACCAATCTAGCAAGTTGTCCTACTTCAACATGTAAATTCCTAACAAATGTCTCTTGACTTTGGAACCTAGTTTTGATACTATTAATTTAGTAATCAAATCCTCTAAAATTGGCTTCCTCTGTTATTGTTGAAACCTTGTAGTTGCTCTAGTTTGATTATTGCTTTATGAAGATTTAAGATTACTCCTCTATCTTTAATTGTAAGCATTTGAGTTAGGATTAAAGTTAGACCTAACCACTATGAGAAAAGAAATTAACATGCTCAGAAGAAGAAGCAACAAAAGAAAAATAATTTCTTACCTGACATTTTACATTTTCATAACTAATTCAACCACATAATTCACATGCCACACTAAATGAAATACTCAATATTGATGCTCCTAAGCTATCCAACTTTTTATGCAAAGAGGCAATTTGTATTGACAAAGCGGTAAAAAGATCAACATTATGCAAATCAACTCCCTATTTAATAGTCCTTTCATTATTCCATTAGTAGTTATATGAAGTCACGTCCTTTAAAAGATTATAGGCTTCTTTTGGTGACTTTCTTATAATGGTGCTTCTTGCAAACTACAATATAAAAATGATTAAGAGGGTATAACCCATTGTAGAAATTTTAAACTTGAAGCCATATTGGTAAACTAGGGCGAGGGCACTTGATGAGAAAATCCTTAAATCTTTCCCATGACTCATTATCAAATTAGGCAAAAAGTAGTTTATCATTCCTCATCTTAGTTTCAAAAGAGTGAAAAATTTACCTAAAATTTTTGTATTGTAGCATCCCAAGTAGTAATAGATCTTGTAAGAAGAGAGACAGCCAACACTTGCTTTGTCCACTAATGAAAAAGGACATAATCTAAGTCTAATAGTATCATTACTCACACATTATACTAAGAAATATCACAAATTTCAATAAAGTTAGAAATATCAAATTGGGATCCTCATTAGACAAACAACTAAATTGAACCCTTGGTTTGAATCATTAAGATCGATAGGTTTGGTTTGATCTCAAAGGTAATTAACTTGAATTGTTGGTCTGATGATGCTTGATGCCAACCCTTCTAAGGTTGGTGTAGCATATGAATAAAGGGCTCTTCGATTATATTATGCCTCCTTTTATTGTGCCATGTGTTCCTCTCTTTTTGCTTCAAAGATTTTTTGATGGTCCTTTTTATCTGAAGATCAAAAGTAGTAAGTTCTCCATCACTAGTATGGGTCATGCACTAACAAACCTATAAACCAAAAATTCAAACCAAGTAAACTAAAAATAAATGGAATAACCAAGTTGTGAAAATAAACGAAATAAAAACTATGAAAAATAAAACAAATGATGAACAAAACAAATTAAAAATTCAATGTAATGTTAGATTAGAAGCCATAATATGTAAATGATTAGTCCCCGACAATTGTGCCAAAAATTTAATATATGATTTATGCACTACTTTTAGGAAAATTGATCATGCAATATAGGATGAGTAAAGTATCATTCCTACAAAGATTATTCTACACTACCAAGACAATTCTAACTTAATCTAAGTTGAATTAATTAATTAAGCTACTTAAAAATTTTATAAATATATAAGAGTAAAGAAACTATAGATGTCAAAACACTAAGGTTTAGATTTCATTTAATACAAGTTATGCAATTGGTAAATTAATTTAATTCAAGACCGAAAAAGACTTAAGGTTTGTTAATAGTTATTACATATAATGATAGATTTTTCATAATTAATAAACTAGCTTTCTCAAGTCAAGTTAATCCGTCCCTTGCCTATTAAATTAGTCATATCTAAATGTAATTTTCAACAAGCAAGTGAACATTAAGTTTTGTGAAACTCTCATCCTTAATTACTACATGTGATGTTAATCATCTTTTGATCTCATAGTCCAACACATGGTTTATATTGTTATTGGTCTAATTCATACAATTCTTTCTTAATGTCATGCATGGATCATATGATCAAGCAAAAGTTGACCAAACTTTTGAAGCATTAAGTGCAACAAGATAAACTCATCATGCAAATAACAAATAAATCTTGAATTAAAAGCTTAATTGATCACATAAGATAAAGATCAAATTACATCTAAACCCTAACTTAAAACAATTTAATTAGTCATAATGAAATTCAACAAATCCATGAAGTTTAAAGAGGAAATCCAACAATAATACATCGAAAGGTAAGTAATAAAAATCAAGCAAAACGTAGCCTTGAAGATAGAAACACAAAGTTGAAGCTATTGCCCTTCTTCCTCCAAAGCTTGGGATTACTCTTTTCCCCTCCTTCTCCTTCTTCTCTCTTCTTAGCTTGCTTATTCTCTCTTCCTTTTTTCCCTTCCTCTTTATCTTTGTATTGATCTCATGTATCTCTTATAGTGTGACAATTCCTCTTTTTGTTTTGGATTTCTATCTCAAGAAAATCTCTGAAAAATTGTATGATTTATAACTTGTGACTAAATTTTCTCCTATATAGATATCAAATCAGATTTGGCATTAATTGAAGACTCAAAAAATTTGTTGTTATCTCTTCATCATTTAGGGAAAAATTAGATTTATATATTTTCATTTTCATAACCAATTATTTGTGATTGCTCAAATCAATGATACAAATAATATCCAAATACCAAACCTTCCCTTGATATAACATTCATGAAATAGAAGACATCTTAAAAGATCAAAGAAAGAACCTACACTTCTTCCATAAAAAATTCTTAAGGACAGATAAATTAATAAAATTACAAAAGCCACAAATACAAATTTCAATCAACGAGGGAAAAATGTAATATATGTTTCTGTAGTCATTGGTCAGAAAGCATCTTTTGTGGCACAAATAANCTTTTGAACCTCAAAGAGTTCATACCCATGAAAACCTAGAAAAGTATTCACTCTGTCCTTGAAAAGTTGGTGCTTTACAAAGTCTACACCCTTAAAGAGTTATGCCATCAATCTAGAAGAATTTGATGCCCCACCAACTTCATTGAAGCCTAGAAGAGCAACCATTGAAGTCCCTTCTCATTTTCACATTTTTGACCAGTTCTATTTCGTCAATTCTTCCTAAAATTGATAACTCTGTAGTACTTATCTACAAAAACTCAAAATGTGAAAGTTGTAAATCTACAAGTTCTCTGTTCATTTGCAATTGAAATCACTCTATTCTGACCTATCAATCAAAGACACAACCATTCCTAATGACATGTAGAACTAAAATTGCTACTCAAATTTCTACAAGTCACTCTCCTTATCCTTTTTTTAATTTTTGACTTAATCATTAAGCCTTCAGCTACATCATTTGGCATCAAAGCTTTGGAGGAGAGGACAGTGCCTCGAAGACAAGCCAGACATCGAGGTGGCAAGGCCATTCTATTGAATTAAGTGCACATATTTGCTGAGAATTTACAACAATATATGCATGAACAAATCGATGCCTTGCCTAAGAAGTTCAGTGTCTAAGGGCTGAAGCAAACAACCCTCCATCCCATTCTAGAATTGAAGAATCCAATGGTGATTTGTCTTCTTCAAAAAGCGTTTAGTCTTTTCCTCGAAGGAGAAATGCTCATTATTGTGCACAAGAATTTTGTGAACCAAATTGGGAAAAGGAAATCGAGAGGGACATTTCCAAATTTTCAAGTACCAATTTTGTTGATGAAATTATTGATTGGTTGACCCTTGTAAATGAAGTCTTTGAGAATAGAAAGGTCCCAAAAGATCATCATGTTGGTATCATTGCCATGCAATTTTGAGGCAAGGCCATAGCTTCGTGGCAACAAGAGAAACAAACTCACTAATCTGTTGGTGAAGCTCTAATTACTTCATGGCAAAAGATGAAAAAAAGATTTGAAGGTATTTCCGTTCCCAAAGGATACAAAGAAGAGCTCTACCAAAGGTACTAAAAATTTGAGGCAAAGGTTATGCAATTGGTAGACCAATACATCAATGAGGTTCGAACAAATTGGTGATTTCACAACAATATTCAAGATCAGAAAAGTGATTGTGAGCAAGCATTTGAATGGTCTTCAATTCATATCCAAGATTCCTTATAAGTCCTCAACATTGGATTTGGGGAGATGCACATCAACAGGTACTCAAAGTGGAGCATTCTCATTCTAAGAGGCCACAAACCTCTACTTTTCTGAATTAAGCAACATGGAGTACCACCGGCACCACCAAGTCACTGATATTTTGACAAAACTTGATAGTAAGCTCCATACTCAACCCAATCTTTCAAAGCAACCAAGTACAATTGGTATGCCTTGTTATTCTTATGGGGAGATCAATCATCATGCTAGCAATTGTTGATTCAATAAAAGTTGACCAGCCAGCAAAGCTTTCTTGGTGGATAATAAGTCCGACGATGATGAGGAGGAGCCATGCAAAGAAGAGTCAAAAGATGATGAAGTTGCAATGGAAGATGAACAAATTGTATATGCTGATTTTGGCAAGCTTCTCATGGTCAAAAAGATTTTCCTCACTCTCAAAGATGACACCGGAGATAAGTGGTTACGCATCAATATTTTTCAGTCAGCTTGCACCATTTTGGGGAAGGTATGCCAATTGATTATTGACTCTGATTGATGTGAAAATGTGATTTCTGAAGTAGCAATAAGCTAAAATTGGAGTTGAAGGTACACCTGACACTATACAAAATGTTGTGGTTAAAGAAGGGTACTGAGGTAATTGTTTCCAAATAATGTCTTGTCAATCTTTCTATTAGCTCTATTTATTTTGACAAAATATGGTGTGATGTTCTACCTATGGATGCTAGTCATATTATTCTTGGTCAACTGTGGCAATTTGATAGGAAGGCTATCCATGATGACTATCCTAATATGTATTCTTTTGCGTAAGGTGGAAAGAAGATTACTTTAGCACCTAGTAAGGAACCTCTCAAGACTCCTTTTGTTAAGAATTCCTTATCTCCTACTTTGTTACAATGAAAGACGTGAAGGGTGCCATGAAAGGGATTAGTATCGTATATATTTTGCTTAGCAAAACTGACATGGTTGTATCTTTTAAGCCTCATCAAGTGCAACCTCTTTTGGAAGAATTTAATGATGTCTTTCTAGACAACTTACTGCTAGGTCTTCCTTCTATGAGAGATATTCAACATCAAATTGATTTGATGGCTAGAGCTACATTACCTAATCTAGCTCATTACCCAATGAGTCCAGCAAAACATGAAGAATTGTAATGGCAAGTTATGAAACTCTTGAATAAGGGTTCCATAAGGGAGAGCCTTAGTCCATGTGTCATTCTAGCCCTTTTGGTGCCTAAGAAAAATGGCATTTAGAGAATGTATGTTGATAGTTGAGTGATCAATAAGATCACCATCAAATGTTGGTTTCCAATTCCTCGTCTCGATGTTCTTTTAGATCAACTCTTTGGTGTGACTATCTTCTCAAAGTTGGATTTAAAGAGTGGATATCACCAAACTAGAATTAAGCTTGGTGATGAATGGAAGACCGCATTCAAAACCAAAGACGAATTATTTGAGTAGCTAGTCATGCCATTATCTGATACGCCATCCACATTCATAAGGTTCATGACTCAGGTTTTGAAGTCATTTATTAGGAAGTTTGTTGTAGTTTATTTTGATGATATTATGACTTTTAGCAAATCTACTAATGAGCACCTATAGCATCTTCATAAACTATTACAAGTGTTAAGGTAAGAATGCTTTTATGTAGCCCCTAACAAATACTATTTTGTGATGTCACAAATCTCATTCTTGGGATTTCATATTTCAAAAGAAGGAATTTTAGTCAATGATAGATCAAGATGATTAAAGAATGGCAAGCTCTAATAAATGTACACGAAATTTGAAGTTTCCAAGGTCTTGCTTCTTTCTATGAACGGTTCATTGCGCATTTTAAGACTATTGTAGCCCGCTCACCTTTTGCATGAAGAAAGGAATTTTTGAGTGGACAAATGAAGCCCAAGAAAGCTTTGAACACCTCAAAGAAAAATTAAGCACATTCCCAATTCTCACATTGCCTAATCTTGATTTTGTTTTTGAGGTGCATTATGATCCATCAAGTATTAGCATCAGAGGAGTTTTGAGCCAAGGAGGCCGACCCATTGCCTTCGTCAGTGAGAAATTGAATGGTGCAAAACTTTGTTATAGTACTTATGATTTGGAATTTTATGCATTATTTTGCATACTTGAGCATTACAGACAATATCTTATTCATCAGGAATTTATTTTGTACATTGATCATGAAATTCTTAAGTATATTTTAGGGCAACAAAAACCCAATTCCAAGCATGCCAAACGGGTTGAATATATTGAAGAATTCTTGTTCGTTATCAAGCATAAGGCAGGTGTTCAAAATCAGGTTACAAATGCTCTTAGTCGAAAGAAGTGCTTACTATATGTTATGCACTCTACTATTCTTTAATTTGATTCTTTTTAGGAGTTGTATCAAAAAGATCCTTACTTTTTGGAGATTATTTTTGATGAGCAAGAAATGAAGCTTGCTAATTTACTTCATGCGATGGCTTCCTTTTCAAAGCAAATTGTCTATGTGTGCCAAATTACTCTTTTTGACAAAGGGTGATTGATGAAATTTAGCATGATGGACACTTTAGGCATGACAAGACTGTGCAACTTGTTTCAACCCAGTATTTTTGGCCCCATCTAAAATGTGATGTATATCAACAAGTGATGAGGTGTCAACATTACCAAGAAGGAAAAAGGCAAGCTACAATGTTGGTCTATATTTGCCCTTACCGATACCACAAGCTCCTTAGGAAGAAATCTCTATGGACTTTGTCCTTGGATTACTGCATACACTTAAAGGTATGGATTCAATCTTTGTTGTTATTGATAGGTTTTAAAAGATGACACGTTTCATTCCTTGTCATAGAACTATGGATGCCTCACAAATTGCTGACTTATTCTTCAAAAAAGTCTACAAATTGCATGGCATTCCTAAGACTATTACTTCTAATCATGACGCAAAGTTTCTTAGTCACTTTTGGTGACAACTATGGAAGAATTTTGGTACTAAGTTGCAATATAATACTGCCTTTCACCCGCAAACAGATGGACAAACTCAAGTTGTCATTAGGTCTTTAGGCAACATATTAAGGACTTTGATTAATGATAACCCTCACTCTTAAGAGACGCGATTGTCACTTGAAAAATTTGCTTATAATTGTTTAGTGAACCATATTATTGGATATAGTCCCTTTGTAATTGTTTATGTGTGCAACCAAAGATTGCTCTTGATCTTGCACCAATTTCTTTTGCTGAAAAATCCATAGATAAGGTGGATGATATTGTTTCTTAAATAAGGATAGTCCATGAAAAAGTGTGTCGAAGTTTAGAGAGCAAAGTTGAGTCTTATAAAAGGGATGTTGATAAACGATAATGTGAATTTATCTTTGAACCTAGAGATTTTGTTTAGGCTTATTTACCACTGAAGCGTCATCCTGTTGGAAGCTACAACAAGCTTAGTGATTGAAATCTTAGACCACTTGAATTTCTTGAATGCATTAATCCTAATGTGTATTGACTAAAGTTTCCTTCTCATCATACATGATGTATTCAATATGCATCATTTAACACCTTATGCCGGTGATTGTTTTAATAACAATGATTTGAATTTAGAGACGAATTCTTTTAAAGAAAGGGTGAATCATGTAGCCACATCTCCTAGTTCCTAGACTTGATTTGAGTCTTTTCATTATCTTCTTTTTTTCTTTAAAAGGCAATTAATATTATGTAAAAAATAGACTTGATTGGATGAATGAATTTGCCTTGGGCATTTTGAACCTTAAAGAGTTCAAACCCATGAAAACCTAGAAGATTTTTCACTCCATCCTTAAAGAGTTATAGCCATCAATCTAGAATAATTAATGCCTCACCAACTTCATTGGAAGCCCAAAAGAGCAACTATTAAAGTCCCTTCCCATTTTCTCATTCTGACCAGTTCTATTTCATTCATTTCTTCTGCTTAATTGATAACTCTACAATGCTCATCTACAAAAACTCAAAATACAAAAGTTGTAGATCTACAAGTCCTTGTTCATTTGCAATTAGAATCACTCCATTCCAACCTACCATATAAGAGATACAGTCATTTTCCTCATGCCACACAAAACTGAAATTGCCACTCGAATTTCTACAAGTCACTCTCCTAATCCTTTTTTTAATTTTTGAGTTAATGACCAAGCCTTTGGCTGCATCAATTATATATGATATAGTTTGAAATCTTTTCTTTAAAATTATGTCATAGAGGTTACTAATTACCATCTAAAAGGTTCCATTTAAATCAATTGATAAGATTTCATATGAGATATGAAATGGCAAGAGGCCCAACTTGTTATATTTTCATATTTGGGAATGTAATGCTTATGTAAAGCATTTATAATATATCATTTGTGAGATATTCATAAATAATTTATAGATACTATTTTTACTACATAGTTAAGTAAAAGAATTTGTCTTGAAGCATGTTACAATTTTAGAAAGAGAATTTATTCTTCAAAATAGTAGTGTGAGCTAGGTAAAACTTGAACAGGTTCGAAATCTACAATATAACATCTAAATGGAACTTTGATTGAAAATTCTTGTATTAGATACACACACTAAGACTTAATAAGAAATCTATACATATAGTAAGATATATCATGCTATACATAGAAATAAGTTTCTCTTGAAAATATTATATGATATATTACTCATTTTGAATGAGTTTTTAGTTATAAGGAAACAATGTGTGACATTGATTCCAATAAATGGCTTAGGGTCATGAAATCTAAAATTGACTCCATGTATATCAACTAAGAATATACTTTGATTGACTCATCTAAAAGAAAACCCATTAGGTGTAAGTATGATTTTAAAAGAAAGGCAAACATGGATGATTGTACTAGTGATCAAGGTTATAAACAAAGTCAAAGGGTTTAACTTTAATTAAACCTTTTCACTTATAACTGTGTTTAAATCCATAAAGATTTTAGTTGCTATTGCTACATATTATGACTATAAAGACTTTATAAAGTTTAAACATTTATTTTTGATAAAAAGATTAAAATATTTGATTTTATTAAAAGAATGGATGAATCTTATATTTATAAGAAATTGAGAAAGAGCACATTACTTTTACTAGTGTTTCATGTGGATGAAATATTATTGATAAAAAATATATATAATCATTTAAATTTATTGAAGTTTGGGGTTTAAAGAATTTTATTCATAAAGGATATGGGAGAATTAGCCTACATTCTAAAGAGAGATCAATATAGAGAAGATCTTAATGGTCAAGATTTGTAAAGATAAACCTAAAAGGTTACTTCTAATTATCCTCATTTAAGTACATATTGCTAAAATAGTTTAGCAATAGAAGAAATTAAGGAGAGATATGATAGATAATATCTATCATGTATGTAATATTATATACAAAACTAGATTTATCTAATAAGTATATACAAGTTTGATCCCAATGAGAGACATTTGACAGTAATAATAGACATTCTTAAGTACTTTAATAGTATTAAGAATGAATGCATATTCAATAAAGAAAAAATTGAATTCAAAGTTCAATGATATTTGGACAATAGCTTTCATTCTGTTAAATACGAATAAAAATCACAGTTTGGATAAAATTTTACTCTAAATGGTGAGACTATAAGTTAGAAGGATTCTAAACTTAAAACAATTATCATACCTGAGCACATATTTACATATAATGCAACAAAACTAGTAATTTTCAATCAAAAAGTTTATTATTGAACTTAGTGAGTTTCCAAGCATTGTTTAGCCAATAATTGTGTATTATGACAACATAAAGCCATTGTATGAAGAACTTATGTCTTATGAATAATCTAATTATGTGCTTAATTCTTTCTCATCATACAAATGATGGAGCAAAATGTTGTGAAAATAAAGAGAGGGCTCACTTAAGAGGATTTGACAAATTGTATTGCTAAGTCTTTGTTCAAGTGAGAACATAATCTCCATATTAAGGGATATGGTATATGACACATAGGTGATTGGCTATAGTGCAAATGAGAGATTCTTGGTGTATATTCTTGTAGTCAATTTGTTGGTTACTATTATGAATATACATTTAATATTTCATGCATATAGTTAATTAGTTAAAGACAATATTTATCTTTAGTATTCTTTATATACTTGATATGACCATCGATAAACTCTAAAGATAAAGTTAATGGAATAAATATACTTTACAAAAGTACTTGTGATAAATCATAATTATAAGATATATGTTATATCAAAGTATTATTCCTAAATATTGTTAGTCAATGCATCATCAAGAGGAAACATTGATAACCTGTAAGATTGACACATGTTATGTTTCTTTTTTATGAAAAAAGCAATCGATCTTACAGACTAAAGTTTGACAAAAGTTAAACAAACATGTTAGTGCATGTTAGTTGAACATATTCATTGAATTGACCTATTATGAGCATTTTTAAATGGAACATTAATTGGCAATTGTGTAAATGATCTTTAGACTTAAGATCACCAAAGTATCTTATATACGGATTGGTATACGTTAATCCTATCTCTAAGTTGTCCTAATCAATAATTGCTTGTGGAGTTAAACATTGGGCAAATCATGAATTATATGGAGATAATTGAGTGATCAATTAAAAATTTATCACTTTAAGGCAACTATAGGAGAATGTTCTATTTGTTTGTAAAGAGTATTAATTCAAGAAATCTTTGTGTGAGGTAAAATGATGATTTACAAGGAGTTATGATATCATTTATGGAATTAATGAGCATACTAGTGCTTAAAAACTGATATAATTAAATAATATAGAGTAGATGTTAATTCTATACTCTAGGTCTGATTATAACACTAATATGATGAAAAGATTATACTAAAAAATCATGCACTAGAAGAATTAGTCAAATACATTAACAATTCTAACATTTGGTGATCATGATATATGACTGGATGTCAATCTTAATCTATGAATTTAAATTGATTAATTAAAAAAATGAATGATAAATTAAAAGAGTTTAATTTATCTAATCTTTTAGGATTATAATTTATATTTATTGCCACTATGTTATAATCTTAATAGGTTATATACATAAAGACAATTAAAGAAATATAATATAAAGATCAAGTTAGACTTGATTGAAAAGTTTAAGAAATTTTGATGTTAAATATATGATATTTAAAAATTGAAAAATTAAAGTTTAATTTAGTGAAAATTAGCACAAGTCTTCCTAATAAGGGTTTAAAAATCAAAATCCCTATAAATAGTCAAAATCCTTATAAAGAGAGTAAGGAGGAAGATCAATAATCTTAATACACTAGCCATCACATGACTATTGTATTAAGATTAGTGATCTTCCTCCTCACTCTCTTTTTAAAAGAGGTTTAGGTTGTGATAATTATTTCCTTGTAATCTATATGAATTTCTATTAAAAGTAAGATGTTTGGATAATGGTGATTTGCAACAATCTACCAATTAGGCCTAAAAAAGAAAGGACATTTAAAGATTATCTTAGTAATAATTTCATCTTCTAAAATAAATTGTAATTATATTTAATAAATACAATCTACTTTTAAGAATCAAAATTTTAAAGTTATATTTATATTGCATATTTCTATTATAAATAAGCAATCAATTTGATTTTAAGAATTAAAATTTTAAATTTTTGTTTCTACTATATATTTATATGATAAAGATATGTACAATTCTTAACACATTTTTGTCCTTTAGCTAAAGGTAATACTGGTTGCAAAATGTCAAATTGCATCCATTTAAGTCCATCACTACCTAACAAGTTATCTTACCTTCTTTTAGTAATTTCACAAATTTTGCTATTTGGCAACCCATAACAAGAAAAGAACATGAATTTAAACTAATCAACAAGACATCATTATGATTAATGCAAATGCATGCAAGTTAGTAGAAATCATTACCACTCAAGAACCCTATTAAAATATAAAAAAATATTGCCAAAAAATACAGTATCCCATGCAAGAAATTCAAATAATTAAAGGAAAAATAGAGAGGATACTTACAAAGCCCTTCCCACAAACATAATTTACTCACTGATATTTCAAATGCAAGTCTAATCTTAGTTGTGTAAACTAATTACAAGGATAAAACCACACCAATTTTTCCCTTTTTTTCCTAAGTTCTTACTTTTTTACTGTGGTTGTTAACACTTCTCTATTTGTTAGCTCCTTTTCAAAATGAAGGTTACAATTCCACACTATTTACACATATTTCAATCTAAGGGTATCCATAATTTTTTTTGTTAAAAAATGTCAATCAACTGCACTGAAAATGATTATGTAATATTGCAACACCTATGCTTATTATTTCCAAACATAAAGTACAAAGAGCCAATATTATGCAATAAATTATATAAGGGAAGGCATGTTACAAATTGCTTTAAGTGTACCATAAAATCTCCTTAAAATAGTATTTGATGCCTTCAATGTGGTACAAAAACAATTAATGTTGCTAAGATCTTTCATTTGCCCTCCCATATAAAGCACTTGCTTCCTAATCTACTCAAAAGTTTCAAGTTGAAAAATGCAATCCTCAATCTCAATTAGGTATTTCTAATTTAGAATATTCTGATTTGAATATAAGGATTAGATCATAAAACCTTTATAATTCCTCCTTTCTTGTTGTCTTTCTGTGCTTCTTTTCTTCTTTAGTTATTTTTTCATTTTGTTTTTTTGCTCTTCTTCCACTCTTGGGAATATGTATTTCCATTCTTTACTTTTTTCAAATGTTTGCTTTTCTTTTTTATTTTTTTCAGCTATTTATAGTATTTTTTTTTTCAATTGTTGGGCTTAAAAATAAGTAAACTATTATTTTATGCATTTTCAAATATTTTACATCATCTGTTCAAAGGAATACAAACTAAAGGTATGAAACAATATATGAATGCCACACTCTAGAAAGAATGGATTTAGGAGTGATAAGTCAAGTTGAAATACCAAAAGATAATAAGCTAAAGTAACAACCTTAACATTAGAAATCAGAAAAACATCCTGAATAAATTAACAATAAATGAATCAAGGTTGGTTCGATTGAATTCGTAGAGCCATGTGTTCAACATCAAACTGGTTTATTAACCAACTCATAACCAATGCCGGTCCAACCTTCTAGTAGTAAACTGGTCCTATAACTGATTTTAGAACTAATATATTCCTTGTCCTCCATTTTTAGTCTTTGTGATAAGTCTAATTCACTAATTGCATTACTTTGTTGCTTCAATTTTTCACAATCACTTAGGCCAATTTAGTATACTTATATAATTAATAAAACCTTGACCCGTATTAAGATATAATTTATTGCCCTTCAAGGTTGAATTAGCTTCCTTGCCTTAAATGTCTTTAATCAACCTGTTAAGTGTCTCTTTTATCCTTTTAACTTTGAAACTTGTCATTGACCCTTCTTAAATGCTTATTGAATCCTTATAAGTCCTCTATACATCAGCACCCCCATAAATCTCATCATTCCCCCTCTCTTCAAAAGGATTCATCCTTAAATCATCACTTGTTTCAAAAAGAGAAACATCAGCAATATTAACTATTGCACTCACATTATACTTATCAAGAAAGTCCAAATTATATGCATTATCATTAATTTGTAACACCACTTCAAATGAACCATCCCTTTTATGTTGTAACTTTGAACTCCTCTGAGTCAAGAGCCTTTCCTTGCACATATACACCAAAAATCAATCACTAAGTTCAAACACCACCTTCTTTTGCCCTTTATTGGCATGTGATGCATATTGCTCAATTCATTATGCAATTTGTTATTGGTCATGCAACTTCTTCACATATTTCTTTTATTTTAAAACTCTTTTGTCTCTCAGGATTACTTTTATAGGTCAGTCAATTTGGAATTGTTGCACTAGGGATGAATTCAATCTGATATTTTATTCCCCTTAATACTAGCAAACCACTTGATTTTTGTAGAAAAACATTGTCAAATTCTTGCAAAATGGAAACAACACTAGGCAAAGAAATAATAAGCTCATTAGTTCTAAAATAAGCCTTTTTGTACAAAAGTACAATCATAGGTTGTTTTGAATAGAAAGTTCTCTTAATATCACTCTCTTTTGCATACAAACTCTCAAATTTTCTTTCTTACCCTCTTCCTTCTTCTCTCTCCTTTCGACCTTAATTCCTATCCACTCTCTCTCTTTTTATCTCTCTCTCTTTTTTAATCTCTAATTGATCTTTACAAACTTGTTGAAGTGCCAAAAGTAAAAGAGTAATAAGTTTATTATTTATTACAAAAGAGTACATATTCTTAAATCCATTATGCATTACTCATTGATCATATTGTCATGGCTCAATTTCTGCAAGGGCTAAATAGAAACATAGCAAACGTGGTTGAATTGCAACACTACGTGAAATTAGAAGACATGGTGCACATGACAATGAAAGTTAAAAGGCAACTTAAACGAAAGGATCCCACATGGTTTAAGTAGAATTCGGGTTCTACCTCATCTTGGAATCCAAATTGAAGTAAAAGGGATGAGAAGGATAATTACAAGTCCAAAGCTAAGTTATCCAAGCACAAGAATGTGGGTTTTAGCAAGAATGTAGGTAATTTTGACCCCTAACCAAGTAGAAATATAGATGTTAAATGTCTTAAGTGTTTGGGCAAGTGTTACGTTACATCTTAATATCCAAATAAGTGTGTAATGATCTTAAGAGGTAACAGTGATGTTGAAACTACAAGTGAATCAGATGCTGATTTTATGCCATCATCAGAGGGTAAAAGTGATGGAGAGGAGTATCTGGTTAATGGAGAAGCTCTTATCATAAGGTGAGCATTAAATATGCAAATGAAGGAAGAAAATAAGGTGCAACGAGATAACATCTTTCAGAAGAGGTGTCTCATCAAAGATAAGGCATGTAATATGATTATTGATGGTGGGAGTAGCACTAATGTTGCTAGCACAACTATGGTTAAGAAGCTGAATTTACCTACTATAAGGCATCTTAGGCCATATAAGCTTTAATGGTTGAATGAGAGTGGTGACGTCAAAGTAAATAAGCAAGTGCTCATGTCATTTTTTATTGGAAGGTACAACGATGAAGTTTTATGTGATGTTGTACCTATCTATGCAAGTCATATTCTATTAGGAAGGTCATGGTAGTTTGATAGGCAAGTTATGCATGATGGCTTTAAGAATCAAAATTCTTTTGTAATGAATGAGGATCAGTTAAGGATTAAAAATGACAATGAATAGAAAAGAGAGATTGAAAAAAGAGAAAAGAGAGGAAAAAATGTGAGGACACAAGAGAGAGAGAGAAGAAAACAGAAAGTTTCTATATAAAAGAATGTGATGTCAAAAGAGCATTTTATACCAAACAGCCTATGATCGTACTTTTGTACAAAGGGCTTATTTTAACACTAACAATGAAGTTCCCAACTTCACCCTAGGATCTACTAGTTTGTGATACTGAGAGGGGGGTGAATCAGTATCACCACAATTCACAATTCGCAGGAAAGTGAACAACTTCAATCTCTTCTTAAAAGCGAACTCTTTCTCAGATTCGACTAAGGTAGATCTATTGCTACCTACTAATCACAATAGTCCCCAAAGTCACCTTTCAGACACCTTGCCTAATAGACAATTCGGATGTTCTTGTTTAGGTCTTCGTTAGGTTATGGGTTGGCTGATACTTTAGCTGCGTTCACAACTCAATTCAAAACACAGAACGTAAAGCAAATTAAGGACACACGAGATTTACGTGGTTCCGTCAACGTGACGTACATCCACGGTGGTAGGGACTCTCCCTTACCGAGACTATCCACTATACTTGAGAATTCCAGTTACAATGGATGTCTTAATCTTCTGCTTCTTTCACTATTGCAATTACTAAGCAAGTACAATACAAAGAGTGTCACTTACTGTGTCTACCCTTCGTCTAGCTTGTCTTGCCTCTGTTGAATTGAAAGGCTGCTCCACTGCCGCTTAGAAGTTCACCGCAACGCTCTCTAACCTCTCTTGAAGAAATCTAGAAATACGTTGAGTTCTTTCCGATGCTTCGCCAAATTCCTTCTCTAGGTTGTCTCACACAGCTCCTGCTTTCACCGTCTCAAGGTTTCACAGCTTGCACTCAAGCTTCTGGTCTGCCGTTTCACGTCTCACGGCCTGCCCCACGCTTCTGATCAGTCACGCCGTTGCACGTTCTGGTCTCACGCTCCTGGTCTGCTGTTTCACGTCTCTTGGCCTGCCTTACACTACTGGTTTTTCTGGTTCACGTCTCTTGCCCTGCCTCACGCTTCTAGTCTGCTGTCTTCTCTTCCGGGTGGTCTCACGGATACCAGGTCTGCTGTCTTCTCTTCCGGGTGGTCTGTTTCTTATTTCTCCTCTTGCTGGTTGTGCGTTTCTGGTTTGGTTGCAGGATGTGTTTCTGGTTTGCTTGCAGGAGGCGTTTCTGGTTTGCCTGCAGGATGTGTTTCTGGTTTGCTTGCAGGACGTGTTTCTGGTTTGCTTGCAGGACGTGTTTCTGGTTTGCTTGCAGGACGTGTTTCTGGTTTGCTTGCAGGAGGTTGCACGTTCTGGTTTGCTCTCCCGGTGGTGACGTTTCTGGTTTGCTCTCCTGGTGGTGTTGTTTCTGATCTCTTGCCGTTCTGCTCTCTCTTCCTTTTGGCCGGTTGCTGTAGGGTTGCTGTTTATTCAATTGTGTTGGCCCTCTTCCCTAGTTTTGTCTTCCAAGGCCTTTATATACTCTCTTCCATGAAACCCTAATAGGGCTTACATGGCAGATTTACGTTCTTGCCCTTATGCTGCAGATTCACTTTCTTGCCCTTCCATGTGACTTTGCTGCCCTTCCATGTGACTTTACTCTCTTGCACACTTAACCCTCGTTGACAACAATTACAACCCATACAAGGCTGTGGGAACAACAATCTCCCCCTTTGTAATTGTTGGCAACATTCATAACAAAAGCCATTATGCAGTAGTCTTTCATAATCTTCTTAGAGTAATAATCCAGAAGCAGATGGATTACAACTCCCCCTAAATATGCACTCCCCCTTCCTTAACAGCTCCCCCTGCACTGTTGCTTCTCTCCCCCTTTGCCAACCAATTACAAATCTGAAAAACTCGCAAAGTAGAGATGGAGGATTCACCTGATTTTTAGGCTTGAGGAGGCATTCGCACAGACAGACTCATTCTGTGCTTTTCAAACAGCTCTGTGGACAGAGATTTAGTTAGATCTTGTGTAGCCTCTTCAACAGATTTAGGTTCAACTTGTGAGAGTAAAGTAGTAGCTCCCACAATTCTTCTTCTTGTTGTAACTCCTGCTGATGGGTCACCTATGATCTGATTTTCTTGATGAGCACTGGTCCATGTCTTCTTTGTCTTTCTTTCTTGCACAGTCTTAGTTGCAATAGAATCTCCTTCTTCATCTTCAGACTCACTCTTCTCTGAGTCTGAACTTACTTCTTTTCCCACTTCCTCATGTTGGTCAGATTCTTCATCTATCTTGAAGTCATCTTCTTCACTATCCTCAGCTTCTCCATTATGCGTTGTTTTCCAGTTTTCATCTATTCTCACATCACTGGAAGTGACCACTTTTCCCAGTTTATGCAGAAAAACTCTGTAACCTTTTGTCTTTGCTGAGTATCCCACAAAGATGCCTTCATCTGACCTAGCATGGAATTTTCCCAAGTTTTGCTCCTTATTCTTCACAAAACATGGGCTGCCAAAGATTCTAAGATACTTGGCTGTTGTCTTCTTCCCACTCCATAGCTCATATGGAGTCTTATCAGTATTGGGCCTTAGTGAAACTCTGTTCAATAGGTGCACGGCTGTAAATGTTGCTTCTGTCCAAAATCTTGTGTGAAGCTTGGATTCCAGCAGTAGAGTTCTTGCCATTTCAACCACAGCTCTATTTTTCCTCTCTACCACCCCGTTCTGTTGAGGAGTTCTTGCCGCTGCCATCTGATGGTGAATTCTATGCTTCTCAAGGTAATCTTCAAAAGCTCCATTTGTGAATTCAGTGCCTTGATCTGACCTCAATACTTTGATCTTCTTTCCACTCTCATTTTCAGCCAATCTTCTGTATCTCTTGAAGCATTTCAAAACTTCTGACTTATGTGTGAGGTGCATGATGCAGGTCCTTCTAGAATAATCATCAACAAACAAGATGAAGTACCTCTCACCATTCAACCCTTTTGTTCTCATCGGCCCACACAAATCAGTATGCACAATGTCAAGCACTGCTTTAGAACTGACCTCTTTGGTCTTATACTGCTTTCTGACCTGTTTTCCTTTAGAGCATGCTGAGCAGACATACTCCCTCTCTCTCTTAAGGTCTGGAATGTCTCTGATTGCATGAGTAGTGGTCAGCTTGCTCATGTTCTTCTGTGTTAAGTGTCCCAGCCTCCGATGCCAGAGTTGATTTTCTTCTTCTTTTGTAAGTAAACAGCTGTTTGTCTTGTCCTCATCAATTACATATAAATTTCCAGCTGTTCTTTTCCCAGCTGCAACAGTATTGCCTTCTTTACTCTTTACTTGACAACCTGTTTTTGTGAATATCACTTTATGGTCTTCATTGCATAGTTGGCTGACAGATGCTAGATTATATCTGAGTCCTTCAACATGCAGAACATCTTTCAGCTTTCCTTTTCCAATATTTACTGACCCTTGACCACTGATGTTGAGTGAATCATCATTGCCAAACTTGACTCTACCTTCTCTTGACTTGTTTAGCTTTGACAATTTACTCTTGTCTCCCGTCATGTGTGAAGTGCATCCACTGTCAAGGATCCACTGCTTATCCTTGTAGTCAGCTTTGAGTGCAATTTCAGCTATATTAGCCACCTCCCTTTTAGCTTTATATTCCTTCTTTTGAATTGGCTGGAAGATAGCTTTCTCCTTTTTCTCAGCTTTGACTACACCGCTTGTTTTCACTATGCCATTGAGTGCCTTCTCTTGCTCAGGGAGAAGTGTCATGCATCTCTTGGCATTATGGTCATCCTGCCCACACCTTTCACACTGTTCCAAGTCTCCTAATATAGCAAACTTGTTCTTTGAAACCACTGGTTTGGGCTTCCACCAACAATCCTTGTCAGTGTGTCCTTGCTTTTTACAGTATGTGCAAGAACTCATGACAGGTGTTCTCCTCTGAATTTTGTATTGTCTCCCCTTGTATGCAGCATCGTATCTTCTCAAGTTGGAGACATATACTGGCCTTCTCCACCAGCAGTTACTTGCCTTATGACCCCAAACTCCACAATAAAGACAGTGACCTTGAAACTGCCTCTTCTTGGGTCTAATCACAGCTTGTTTTCTTTTGTTCATTACTTGCTGTGTAGGCAACGTGGCTGGCTTCTTTGCTTGTGTGGCTTTCATTTCAGCTACCTTTTTCTCCTTCTTCTGTTCAGCCATAGCCCTTTGCTGGCTGATCTTCTTTTCTTCATTTTTGTTTGCCACCCTAGGTTGCTTCTTCAAATCCTCTTTATTCTCAGCTATCTTCTCCTGAGTCACAACCTTCTCTTTCAACTTCTGTGGCACATTCTTATTATCTTTAGGCAATGCAGCCTCAGATTGCTGCACTTTCTCTTCATTCTTCTTTTCTCTTGCAGAACTTGTTTCTCCTATCATTTCAAGCTTCTGCACGTTCTCTTCACTCCTTTTGAGTTGTTGCTGAAGTCTCAGCAACTCTATCTCCATTTCTTCAATTGTTGAAGTCCTTGAGCCAAGCTCCATAGTAAGGTCTTCACATATTTTGATATGTTCTTCAAATCTTCTCTTCAAGTCAATATGTTCAGCCCTTATTTCATCCTTTTGACTTTCAGCTTCCTCAGACTTTGCTTCAACTTGTTTTATGTGGGCCTCTAACCTTCTTATGGTTCTGCCCCTTCTGATTATCTCCTTTGAAGCTGCTTCCAACTCAGCTTCAAAATCTGGTTCTTCTTCATCAACCTCCTCTTCCTCTTCAGAGGTTGAACTACCACCTTGAGTTGATGCCATAAAGGCATGCTCATCTGATGAGTCTACATCTTCCTCCTCATCGGCTTCTTTTGTCTGGCTCACATAACTCTTGAATGAGCCTCTCTTCTTCTTCTTCTGTGGGCTAGCAGTCTTCTTGCTGGACTTCCTTGACTTGAATGATGGTCTTCTCCATTTTGAATTCTGCTCATCATCCCCATCCTCATCTTCATCATCAAGTTTCACTTTGCACTGAGAAGCAAAGTGTCCAGTCTGTCCACAACGATAACATCTCAAGGACAACTGTCCTTTTCCCTTCTTAGACCCCCTTTTGAATTTTCTTGTGAAGTATGCCAACACTTCACCTTCACTTTCTTCCTCATCATCATCATCATCCTCGCTGGATGATTCTTCCTCTTCTTTTATCTTCAAGTGTTTCATAGCTTTGAAAGCTGCCTCCTTTGATACCTTTGACGTTGAGGAGCTCTCAGTTGACTTTATTCTCATCTCATATGCAATGAGATTGCATTGGAGATCATGCAGAGACATGGAATTGAGATCTCTACTCTCCTCTATGGCTGCCACCTTTGAGGCAAACCTCTCAGGCAGAATTCTCAGAATTTTCTTCACAATAGATGAGTCCTTCTTGTTCTTCCCATGACTTCTAAGATCGTTTACAGCATCAATAACCCTGGTGAAGAACTATTGGACTGTCTCATTTTTCTGCATTCTGAGAGATTCATATCTCTCCTTGAAAACTTGAAGCTTGGCCTCCTTCATTCTGCCATCACCTTCATAGACTTTCTGCAATCTGTCCCATATCTCCTTGGCAGATTTGCAGTCCATAACTTTAGCATATTCAGCATCTGTCAATGCTGAAATGATGACATTTGAGGCCTTCCCATTTATCTCAAACTGTCTTAATTCCTCTGGGGTTGGATCTTTACCTTCTTCTGGAGGCTCAAAACCCTCCTGTACAGATTTCACCACGTTCATGCCCATGGTTGCAAATACCACCTGCATTCTCGCTCTCCACATATGGTAGTTGGTTCCGTTGAAGATTGGAACCTTCTTGCTGTAAGTAGTGCTGGTGTTGGTACCGGCGTCCATTTCTCAGTATGCTAAACAAGTTAAAACTTCTGGAGCTCTTCAAACTAGTACACCAAGCTGTTAAGCTTTATCCTGGTGAACCTGTGCTCTGATACCAATTGAAGTTCCCAACTTCACCCTAGGATCTACTAGTTTGTGATACTGAGAGGGGGGTGAATCAGTATCACCACAATTCACAATTCGCAGGAAAGTGAACAACTTCAATCTCTTCTTAAAAGCGAACTCTTTCTCAGATTCGACTAAGGTAGATCTATTGCTACCTACTAATCACAATAGTCCCCAAAGTCACCTTTCAGACACCTTGCCTAATAGACAATTCGGATGTTCTTGTTTAGGTCTTCGTTAGGTTATGGGTTGGCTGATACTTTAGCTGCGTTCACAACTCAATTCAAAACACAGAACGTAAAGCAAATTAAGGACACACGAGATTTACGTGGTTCCGTCAACGTGACGTACATCCACGGTGGTAGGGACTCTCCCTTACCGAGACTATCCACTATACTTGAGAATTCCAGTTACAATGGATGTCTTAATCTTCTGCTCCTTTCACTATTGCAATTACTAAGCAAGTACAATACAAAGAGTGTCACTTACTGTGTCTACCCTTCGTCTAGCTTGTCTTGCCTCTGTTGAATTGAAAGGCTGCTCCACTGCCGCTTAGAAGTTCACCGCAACGCTCTCTAACCTCTCTTGAAGAAATCTAGAAATACGTTGAGTTCTTTCCGATGCTTCGCCAAATTCCTTCTCTAGGTTGTCTCACACAGCTCCTGCTTTCACCGTCTCAAGGTTTCACAGCTTGCACTCAAGCTTCTGGTCTGCCGTTTCACGTCTCACGGCCTGCCCCACGCTTCTGATCAGTCACGCCGTTGCACGTTCTGGTCTCACGCTCCTGGTCTGCTGTTTCACGTCTCTTGGCCTGCCTTACACTACTGGTTTTTCTGGTTCACGTCTCTTGCCCTGCCTCACGCTTCTAGTCTGCTGTCTTCTCTTCCGGGTGGTCTCACGGATACCAGGTCTGCTGTCTTCTCTTCCGGGTGGTCTGTTTCTTATTTCTCCTCTTGCTGGTTGTGCGTTTCTGGTTTGGTTGCAGGATGTGTTTCTGGTTTGCTTGCAGGAGGCGTTTCTGGTTTGCCTGCAGGATGTGTTTCTGGTTTGCTTGCAGGACGTGTTTCTGGTTTGCTTGCAGGACGTGTTTCTGGTTTGCTTGCAGGACGTGTTTCTGGTTTGCTTGCAGGAGGTTGCACGTTCTGGTTTGCTCTCCCGGTGGTGACGTTTCTGGTTTGCTCTCCTGGTGGTGTTGTTTCTGATCTCTTGCCGTTCTGCTCTCTCTTCCTTTTGGCCGGTTGCTGTAGGGTTGCTGTTTATTCAATTGTGTTGGCCCTCTTCCCTAGTTTTGTCTTCCAAGGCCTTTATATACTCTCTTCCATGAAACCCTAATAGGGCTTACATGGCAGATTTACGTTCTTGCCCTTATGCTGCAGATTTACTTTCTTGCCCTTCCATGTGACTTTGCTGCCCTTCCATGTGACTTTACTCTCTTGCACACTTAACCCTCGTTGACAACAATTACAACCCATACAAGGCTGTGGGAACAACAAACAAGTTTAACCCGTCTTTGTCTAGTATTGTTGTTGCTTTATTGCAACAATTTAAAGATGTATTCTCTAGTGATGTCCTAAGTGGATTGCCACTTAAGAGAGGAATTGAGCATCAAATTAATTTCATCCCTAATGCATCCATCCCAAACTGGCCAGCATATAGGAGTAATCCTAAAAAGGCAAAAGAGCTTCAAAGGCAAGTTAAGAAACTTATTTTGAAAGAATATGTGAGTAAAAGCATGAGTCCTTGTGTTGTTCTTGTCTTATTTATACCCAAGAAAGATGGGACTTGGAGGATGTGTGTTGCCTGTCGAGCGATCAACAAAATCACTAAAAAGTATTGTCACCCTATACCTAGGTTAGATGACATGTTAGATGAATTACATGGTTCGTGTGTCTTTTCTATGATTGATTTGAAAAGTGGATATCACCAAATTAAGATAAGAGAGGGAGATGAGAGGAAAACAACTTTCAAAACTAAGTATGGTTTGTATGAATGACTTGTTATGCCATTTGATCTCACTAATACACCAAACACTTTTATGCGACTAATGAATCATGTTTTGCTTCCATTCATTAGTAAATTTATGGTTGTGTATTTTGATAATACTTTGGTCTATAGTAAAAGCCTAAAAAAGCCTCTTGATCATTTACATTCTATTTTATGTGTTTTACATTCTAGGAAATTGTGTGCTAACTTGAAGAAATGTTCTTTTTGTACTAATTAAATCACATTTCTTAGCTATGTTGTGAGTGCTAAAGGTATTGAAGTTGACAAGGAAATGGTTGGGGCTATCCGTGATTGGCCTACACCTAAGTTAATTAGTGATATGCGTAGCTTTCATAGTCTAGCTAGTTTTTATAGATGCTTTGTTAGGAACCTTAGCACCATTGCTGCACCACTCACAGAGATTATCAAAAAGAACATGAGTTTTAGGTGGGTTAGTGATCAAGACAAGGCTTTTAATCGTAATACCACAAATTTAAGACAAACGATGCATAAAAATTAATCCAAAATTAGGGTCTAATCGTAAAACTAATACACCCACAAAGACTGCGCCTTTAAATCTTTTTTCAAAGCCACAACATCCATAGAAAGACATGGAAAAATCATAGCCAAAAGAAAAAGAGAAAAGGAAGAAAAGAATAAACAAAAGAATTTATCAAATCAAAATCACTGATTCTTTTCCTTTTGTACTAAAAAACTATGACACCATTATTATGACCTAAAAGGTGGACTACCAAATCTTATCTTAGGAATTAAAAAAGTATGACAATAAGATTGAGAGTAGTGGAAGAGAAGAGAAAAGAAAGAGGAGAGCAAAAGAGGAGAGAAAAAGATAAATTTTTTAAATAGTTTTTGTTTTTTTTCTTTTATTTACTTCTTTTTATATTTTTATTACTTATAAATCAAATAACATGTGACACATCATATAATCAATTTTTTATATGTAAATGTATCATGTGTGTATACTAATAGATTCCTTTAGGTTCAATTGATAATATATTAAATTTATTACAAAATAATTCTACTAAAACTAAATTATTACATTTTAAAGGTTGTCCTATATGTGATAAAACACATAAAGGTGGTGATGTATTTATATATTAACCCAATTTTGTAATTTACTATCTTTTATTTTACAAATTTTTGTAAATTTACATGATTTGATTGTATGCACAAATTTAACAGTTAATTATTGTTTTCCAGTCAAATTGATATGTTGATTAATGATTTAAACTATTTGTTAATTTTAAGTAGGTTTTTCATTAAATTCTATTTGCTTTTTCATTCCATCATTCAAACTTGCAAGAAATTTACGAGACATGAAGATTCTCTTTCAACATATAATTGAGTGTTGTGGAGATTATTTATGAATTTTATTTATACTTGCACAATATGCATAGCTTTTCTAGCTTTTTCCTTTCTTTATTATTGTAATTATTGTAACTGTGACTTCAATTTTAATTTGATTGTATGTACAAGTTTGATAGTAATTGTTGTAAGTTAAATTGGTACATTGATTACTGTATTTAGGATATTTGTTAATTTTAAGTACATTTTTCATTAAATTTTAATATTTTTTATATACATTTTTTAAATTTGAAAGTAATTTGCAAGAGTTTAAGATTCTACTTTAGGATATACTTGATGTTGATGACAAGATATATAAATTTCTTTTATATGTGTATAATATATATGTATGTTTAATATGATGTTAAAAAAATAAGTGCAAAAGAAAAAAGACAATTGTTAATATGATTTTTTAATGTCAAATATCTATAATATTTATATTAATTAATTTATGAAATAATTTTATAATATTTTATGAATAAATAAATAAAATCAAAATGAAATTTGTGCATTATACACATAAGTGTTTAGTTTGAGTCTATAACCATGATTATTATCTCAATTGATATGGAAGTTTATTAAAAAATAAAATAAAATATATTTCAAATACCTAAACATTCCTAAAATTAAGTAAAAGTTAAATAATTTTTTTTGTTGGCTTAAAAAATTATTAAAAATGACCAAGTTTTTTTCTTAAATTTGACAATATAAATATACTTATATGTATAAATCCATATCTATATATTGATTGTTGTGTCCTAATTGTAATTGTGTTCATGTTCTAATTTGTGGATACTAATTTATCGTGTTGTCCGTGTCATATCATATCTATCTTATTTATAGATTAAACTCTTACTAAATGTTTAATTTAAATATCAATGCCAAATCGATCAACTTATACATATGGGAGAGAACTACATTGCAAGAGTAGAGAAGTTTAAGCAATTAATCCAATAACTTAGCCCTACTAATTCAAGTATAGATCAATGAGAGTAAGACCAAGGTTGACTTGTATATCTTTTTGGACTTAAGAAATAAGAAGGAACATAAGAATGATTCTGTAGTAGTTTTGAAGGATTGGTGCCCCTTTTTACTACCCATCAGGCACCAAACCCAAGGTAAGAAGTTGCCTAATGCTAACTACAACTTTTGCATACATATGTATAAGATTACACATCACATATTTGTCCTTTAGTGAGCATTTGGATACTTTTTGGTAGAAAATAAGTATATTCTAAAAAATTTATTTATTAATTTTATTATACTTATTTATAAAACATTTGTCTTAAACCTTATTAAATAAAAAGAACTTGAAAATAATATTATATGATGAGAACCTTAAAGATGAAGGGTGGAAGGCCTCAAAGGAAGCAAAAGGTTCACTACACATTCTAGAAAACCCAATAACTCGAGCTAAAGCCAAATAAATAAAAGAGATACTAAATGGGCTAATTGAGGATATTTCGGCCAACCAAGTTTCAAACGGTGCGAATTTAAGCTTGAAAGAGAGTCCAGACCTTATTAATATGATTGGAGTACCTAATGGGTCAGGACTAAGTAATAACATTCACTTTTAATTAGGAGTTTATTGTTTGTTTCAAAATTTGTCCCTAGATAGGAATCCTTCCTAAATAAGGATTTTTCTTAAGTAGGAATTTGTACCTCTTTAGGATTGTTATTTTAACTTATAAATAGACACCTTTTATAAGCTTTAAAGGAGTAGACAATTTTGAGTGAAATAGAAAGTATGGGTTTTTCTCCCTCGGTTCTTTAAGAACTAAAGAACTTATCAAGAGATACTTCTTCTTGTGGCATTCAAATTGACTTATCACTCTCAATTCCTTTCTTTTATGGAGTGTGGCATCCATATCCTTCTTAAAATACCCTAGGTTCGTGTTCCTTTGAATGTTGGGTCTAGGGTTTATGTTATTGAACTCTGATTTAGCTAGCCTGATTGTTCTTTGATTCCTTGTGTGCATTGGGTCCCTAAGCCACGTCTTTTTGGGGTTTTCTGCATCAGTTGGTATCAAAGCCTGACTCAAAATTAGGTTAAATCCACTCACTCTTCAATTTTCTACCTTGTGATATATTTATTTTTGTTTAGTTTGTCTATTATGTACATTACCATTCAAATGCACATATCTATTTGTTTGCAATCCTTCTCTCTTTGCTTGTTTGTTTAAGCTCATAACTATGAAAAATGTGCTAATTTCAATTCCAATTGTTGTGTCTAAGTATTCTACTATTGTTTTGTGTTGAGTAAAAGAAAAGGGGAAAAAAACAAAAAGAAGGATTAATGAAAAACAAAAAAAGAAAAAGAAGGAAGAGGAACAAAAGAAAAAAGACATCAAATTCAAGTTATTGATAAAATTAACAATTTGGTCATATTGGCTACAATAATAATAAAGTTTTCTTACTCAAATCTAATTATGTCATCTATTTTCCTATTTTGTTATTCGAGTTTGTCCTTTAGGTTTAACTACTCCTATCCTGATTTTTGTGAATTTAGTTCATTAAATTCATTTACCTTAATATCTTTTTTCATTTTTTATTCCTTGTTCTCCAATTTGTTCAAATTATACGCTATTTATCTTATTCTATTCAAAATCAATACTCTTGATTTACTTTATTTAGCAAGAGTGACAGTTCATAAAAAGAAAAAGCCATAAAAAGTGTAAACATGAGGGAGTGTGACACCTTCTTTTGAGTGAAAGACGTGAAGGAGTGTTCTATGATGTATCCTAATTATTTTGTGTAGAAGTAATACTATGACGTCCAAAGACAAAGGTGTAGCTCAGGAGGGAGCCAGTGATGTGTCCTTCATGATCAAAGTTATGCAACAATAATTTGAGCACATGAATACTAGATTTGATGATATGAGGGAGAGGATGAAGGAGCAAGCTAAGACAATAGCAAAGTTATAAAGGAGACATGAGGAATATGAGGCTCCTAAAGCACTAAGGCAATTGAGATGTGCCTATGACCATGAAAATGATGTAGAAGATGATGAATTTGACAATCAAACTACTGTGGTTAGAACTGCTAACAATAGAAGGGATCAGAGAGAATTTGGGAGGCAAGACACTTATGACCATGATTTGGGTGGTATTAAAATGACAATTCCTCCATTCCATAGTAAGAATAATCTTAATGTGTTCCTAGAATGGGAGAAGAAGGTTGAATTGGTTTTTTACTGTCATAAATATTATGAGGAGAAAAAGGTAAAGCTTATTGCTATTGAATTTATTGATTATGCTATTATTTGGTGGGATCAACTTGTTTTGACTAGGAGAAGGAATCGTGAGCGGCCTATTAATACATGAGAGAAGATGAAGGCTATCATGAGGAGGAGGTTTGTCCCTAATTACTATTACAGAGAGTTGTACCAAAAGCTGCAAGGGCTCACTCAGGGCACCAAAGGTATGAAGGACTACCACAAGGAGATGGAGATTGGCATGATTAGGGCGAATGTAAAAGAAGATAGAGAGGCAATCATGGCTCAATTTTTGCATGGGCTAAATAAAGACATAGCCAACATGGTTTAATTGCCATATTATATGGAATTAGAAGACATAGTGCACATGACAATGAAAGTTGAAAGGTAACTTCAACAAAAGGGTTCCACACAGTTTAAGCAGAACTCTGGTTCTACCTTATTTTGGAAGCTAAATTGGAGTAAAAGGGATGAGAACGCTGATTATAAGTCCATAGCCGAGCTCTCCAAGCACAAGAATATGGGTTCTAGCAAGGAGGTAGATCATGATTCTATGCCATCATTAAAGGGTGAAAGTGATGGAGAAGAGTATTTGATTAATGGAGTAGCTCTTGTCACAAGTTGAGCATTGAATGTGCAAGTAAAGGAAGAAAATGAGGTGTAACGAGATAACATCTTTCAGATGAGGTGTCACATCAAAGATAAGGTATGTAGTTTGATTATTAATGGTGGGAGTTGCACTAATGTTGCTAGCATAACCATGGTTAAGAAGCTAGATTTACCTATTATGAAGCATCCTAGGCCATATAAGCTTCAATGGTTTAATAAGAGTGGTGAAGTCAAGATAAATAAGCAAGTGTTCCTGTCATTTTCTATCAAAAGGCACTGTGATGAAGTTTTATATGATGTTGTACCTATGCATGCGGGCCATATTCTTTTAGAAAGGGCATGACAGTTTGACAAGCAAGTCATGCATGATGGCTTAAAGAATCGATATTCTTTTGTAATGATTGAAAAACTTATCACTCTTGTACCATTATCACCCCAACAAGCTTCTAAGGATTAGTTAAGAATTAAAAGTAAGAGTAAACAAAAACAAGAGATTAACAAAAGAGAAAAGAGAGGAGAAAATGTGAAGACACAAGAGAGAGAGAAGAAAACAAAAAGTTTCTATGCAAAAGAAGGTAATGTCAAAAGAGCATTTTATGCCAAACAACCTATGCTTATACTTTTGTATGAAAAAGCTTATTTTAACACTAACAAGTTTAAACTGTCTTTTCCTAGTTTTGTTGTTGCTTTATTGTAGGAATTTGAAGATGTATTCCCTGATGATGTCATAAATGGATTGCCACCTAAGAAAGGAATTGAGTATTAAATTGATTTCATCCCTAGTGCATCCATCCCTAATCGGCCAGCATATAGGAGTAATCTTGAGGAGATAAAGGAGTTTCAAAGGCCGGTTGAAGAGTTTATTTCAAAAGGATATATGAGGGAAAGCATGAGTCCTCGTGTTGTTCCTGTCCTACATATACCTAAAAAAGATAGGACTTAAAGGATGTTTGTTGATTGTCGAGTGATCAACAAAATCACTATAAAGTATCGTCACCCCATACCTAGGTTAGATGACATGTTGGATGAATTGCATGGTTCATATGTCTTTTCTAAGATTGATTTGAAAAATGGATATCACCAAATTAGGATGAGAGAGGGAGATGAGTGGAAAACAACTTTCAAAACTATGGTTTGTATGAATGACTTCTTATGCCATTTGGTCTCACTAATGCATTAAGCACTTTTATACGATTAATGAATCATGTTTTGTGTCCATTCATTGGTAAATTTGTGGTTGTGTATTTTGATGATATTTTGGTTTATAGCAAAAGCTTATAAGTGCATCTTGATTATTTATGTTCTATCTTAATTGTTTTATGTTATGATAAATTGTATGCTAACTTCAACAAATATTCCTTTTGTACCAATTAGATCACATTTCTTGGCTATATTTTGAGTGCTAAAGGTACTGAGGTTGATGAGGAAAAAGTTAGGGCTATCCAAGATTGGCTTACTCCTAAGTCAATTAATGATGTGCATAATTTTCATGGTTTAGCTAATTTCTATAGATAATTTGTTAGGGAATTTAACACCATTGTTGCACCACTCATTGGGCTTATGAAAAAAAACATGAGTTTTAGGTGGGATAGTGACCAAGACAAGGCTTTTAATTGCATCAAGGAAAAATTAATTTCTACACCCTTACTTGCTTTACTTGACTTTGCAAAAGCTTTCAAGATTGAGTGTGATGCTTCAAGTATTGGCATTAGAGTTGTTTTGATGCAGGAAAGACACCAAATTACTTACTTTAGTGAAAAGTTAAGTGGAGTAAACCTTAATTATCCTACTTATGATAAAGAGATTTATGAATTGCTATGAGCTTTGGAAACATGGCAACATTACCTTTGGCCCAAGGAGTTTGTCATCTATAGTGACCATGATTCCTTGAAGCACTTAAAGGGACAAGGAAAGTTGAACAAAAGACATGTCAAGTGGATTGAATTCATTGAGACTTTTCCCTACATCATCAAATATAAACAAAGTAAGGAAAATATGGTGGCTGATGCATTATCTCACAGGTATGCCCTTATCCCTACACGTATTGCAAACTTATTAGGATTTGAACATATTAAAGATTTATATGTGAATGATCTTGACTTTGCTAATGTGTATAGAGCATGTAAGAAGTCAACATTTGAGAAGTTTTATAGGCATGAGGGTTTCTTATTTAGGGAAAATTGTTTATGCATGCTTATGAGTTCTTTGAGGGAGTTAGTTGTAAGAGAAGCTCATGAGGGTGCTTTAATAGGTTATTTCAAAGTTAAGAAAACCCTAGATATCTTAAATGAACATTTCTTTTAGCCATGCATGAAACAAGATGTTGAGAGGATATGTGAGAAATGCATAACATGTAAACAGGCTAAATCTAGAGTTTTACCCCATGGGTTATAAACCCCCTTACCCATACCTAGTCATCCCTGGGTTGATTTATCTATGGACTTTATACCAGGGTTATCGCGATTAAAAAAGGGAGGGATTTTGTATTTGTTGTTGTTGATAGATTTTCAAAGATGACATACTTTATTCTATGTCATAAAATTGATGATGCAAGCAATGTGGCTGATTTATTTTTTAGAGAAGTAGTACATTTGCATGGCATGCCACGGAGCATCATTTTAGACTGAGATACAAAGTTCTTAAGCTACTTCTAAAAAACTTTGTAGGGTAAGTTAGGTACTAAGTTATTGTTTTCAATTACTTGTCATCCATAAACTGATGGGCAGATTGAGGTGGTTAATCGAACTCTTTCTACTCTTTTGCGTGCTATTATTTGAATGAATTTGAAAGTATAGGAAGATTGTTTACCGTATCTTGAGTTTGCATATAATAGGAGTGTTCATTTTGCTACTAGTTACTCTCCATTTGAAATTGTTTATGGTTTTAATCCATCAACTCCTTTGGATTTAATACCTATACCTATTGATGAATATGCTAGTTTAGATGGTGAATGCAAGGCTGACATGGTGAAAAAAATTGCATGAGAAGGTGTGACAACATATTGAAAAATGAACTAAGCAATACACATCCCATGTCAACAAGGGACGAAATAAGGTGGTGTTTAAACCTGGTGATTACGTTTGGGTGCATATGTGCAAGGAACGGTTCTCAGCTCAAAGGTGTTCAAAGCTACAACCTAGAGGAGTAGACAATTTTAAGTGAAATAAAAAATAAGGGTTTTTCTCACTCAGTTCTTTGAGAACTAAAAAACTTATCAATAAGTACTTCTTCTTATGACGTTCAAATTGACTTATTACTCCCAATTCCTTTCTTTTCTAGAATGTGGTATCTATATTCTTTTTAAATTCGTGTTCTTTTGAATGTTAGATCTAGGGTTTGTGTTATTAAATTCTAATTTAGTTTTCCTAATTGTTCTTTGATTTTTTATGTGTATTAGGTCCTTAAGTTACGTTTTTTTTTTTTAGTTTTCCGCATCATTACGTATAAGTAAATAATGTAAAATCTAAATTTAATATAAGACACTGAAAATTTTTTGAAACCTTTTAATCAGTATCAATCAAATTAATTATTTTTTACTATTCATTTTTACTTATTAAAAACTAAATTATTATAGTAATAAAATCACTATAACTATTGACTGTTATTTTTATTTTTAATATTTATTTTTATAAGAAATTAAATAAAAAATAATATAATTTGTTTAAATTTTTTAATCAAAATACACTAATAAAAACAACATTTATTCTTACTCTCTCCTTTTTCTTATTGAAAATTATTCAATTGACCAAGTTAATCTTATTTTTATTATCTTATTAAATTATTATAGTAATAGAATCACAATAATTACGAATTATTATTTTTATCTTTAATGTTTATTCTTATGACATATTAAATAAAAAGCAATTTAAAAAAAATTTCATCTTCTTCATTTAGATACACCTAAAAAACATTTCTTTTTGCTCTCTTTCTTCTTGAAAATTGTTGAGTTAAGTGGATTAATATTATTTTTTTCATTTTACTATTTAAAATACACGTTAGTAAGAAAGTTTATTATATTTTAAGAGGATAGTTATTATAATATACTATATTAAAATATTATTTAGGAAATGAGAATTATTTTTAAAAATAATGTTAAAGATATTACAGATATTATATTTTTTTAATTTTATTTTATTTTATTTGCATCTATATTATATATATATTTTTTAATTTATTATAACAATAACACTGCCTTAGAGGAATCTATTATTTCTTATAAATTGGGATTACAACGCACCAAGTTTTTTGCCAGCAATAAGTTACAGCTCTGTAACAAAAGATTTGATGTTAAACATTTCTTTTTTAGAACAAATTTTGTTCCTCTCGGATTTTGCTTATGCTCACCATACAAAGATAGATTTAACGGAACAAAAAGTGATCCATTAGAAAAGTTTCATTTATTTATTTAATTAAATTTGGACTTCTTGATATATTTATTGGTGACATGTTTTTTGTTACTTATCATCATTGATGATACTTTAGGTTGCTTAATGTAGAAAATAAGTTCTTTTTTTTTTTTTTGTATAATTGCATTGAAAAAGGATGAGTTAACCATGAATAAGCATGAGGTTCAATTCTCACATCCCATCAAACTTATGCTTTGTGGCCCCTAATGATCACAATGGTAAAAAGTTGAGGTGAAAAGTATGGAAGAAGAATATGTAAGAACGAAAAATATCTGTATCTTTATTGCAATATGGTTGTACATCAACACTGAAATTTGTGGTACAATGAAGATAATTACTTAATGGACCAAAAAACCAACAAGCATTGTTAGGACTCTCATTGCAGTTTGATTCATCGTGTTTCTTACTTGGACAAATATTAAATTTTTTGTTCTCATCCCCTGAATAAAATTCTCACGGACATGCGCACTCTGAAATTTTACTTACAATCAATTCATAAGTGACTGCCTATACTTTCACCCTTCTCAAATAAATTTCATCATCTACAATGATTTCTAATTGCTGTAATTGGGGACAAATATTTTTAAGAAAATAATTGGATGCCTAATATCTGGTACGGTGCAATTATTTATGGACATAGTTCTCTATTAGATTGAGATTTTTTCATTGTATTTTTTGGCATGGGGTGTCAACATTTATCTAACCATTCATGGGATTAGGTTTGGGAGCAAGTAAATGGGGTCTATCGAGAAAAAATAACAATTTGTTTTTCCGACAATAGCACAATCCCCTTTTGCAACCCTTTGGTCATTCTAGATGATGAAATTTGTTTAAAAAGGGGGAAAGTCTATGCAGCTCTTATGATTTAATTGTAAACCAAATTTCGGAGTACCCACATGTGAGTATTTTATTTAAAGAACAAAAACGAAGCTTTGACGAATGTCCTGGTAAGAAAGCGAAAATTAATTACCTCCAGCAGTATTTACTCCACTTTGTATCTGTTAGCCATTTCCTCCTACCTACAGTAATAAAAAAAGAAAAAACATGTTCATAGGCCATGTTTGAATTGGGTAAGTAAAGCATAGGACTCAATCGCTTTTACAAGAATTGCTGGGCTTTAAAACAACAGCAGAGACTTTGAGAAGTGGGTTTTCGATCCCAAATGGCCTTCCCTCGGTTGACATTTGTTATGTCTCAGAGATTCAAGTGATAAATTAAGATTCGAGAAGGAAAAGAAGAAGAGAGAGACTGATAGAGAGAGAACACATAAGAAATTGAGAGAGACTTAAAGAGAGAGAAAAACTAGAGAAAGAATAAAATTAATTTTCAGTTATTGTTGTTGCTATTTACCAAACCTTTCGACTTTTATACATGTGGTAAATCAAGACTAATCTCTCTTTCATAGTAAAACGCACCATTTACCAATTAAAGAGAAGGCAATGTACAACTAACAAATTCTACCATTGAATTGATATGACGATTGCTACTAAATCACAGTTTAAGAGTTGTTAATTATTTATTATCATTACAACAAAATATAACCAAATAGAAAGAGAAAGAAGAATAAAATGAATCTCAATCCAAGGCTTTGACTCCTCTAATTTGTAACAAGTCCTTCTTGGCAACTTAAGGCTCAAAAGTTGGAAACTGAGAGGAAATAAAAGACCAATCTTCATAAGTGGCATATTTTGGAGCTAAGTTAGACCATTGGATTAAAACATGCTTAACAACTTTGTTCTGCCTTTTCACCAAATGTCAATCTAGTACTACAATAGGCTTTGCTAGAGGCTGGTGATCCTAACCCATTGGAGGTAATTGAGACATGAAAAATGAGGTGAATATTGGAGTCTTCAAGTAATTAAAGCTTGTAAGCCACATGTCCCACCATCTTTTGAATCAAAAAGGGTCCATAATACTTCATTGCAAGCTTTAAATTATTAAGGATGGTAACCGAGGCTTGTCTATAAGGCTATAACTTCAAGTAGACCTAGTCCCCCATTAAGAAGGATTGGTCATACCTATTCTTATCAACATAATGTTTCATCCTCTATTGAGCTCGAAGGAGTTGTTCTCTAAGAAGCCCAAACATGTGTTGCCTTTCCTAAAACATAGCTTCAATAGAAGACACGTTAGGCTGATCAACATATAGCTCTAGTAACTGAAGTGGGGTAAAGCTATAAAGAGCTTGAAAAGGAGACATTGCTAGAGCTAAGTGATAGCTACTATTGTACCAACACTCAACCAAATGTAACCATTTATTCCATTGGCTAGCTATCTAGAAAGACATACAACACAAATAAGTTTCCACACATCTGTTGAGTGTCTTAGACTATCTATTAGATTAAGGATGGTATACAATGCTTAAATGAAGGTTAGTCACCAAGAGTTTAAACAATTCTTGCCAAAATAGACTCATAAACAACTTATCTTTATCAAATATAATAGAGTGAGGAACCTTATACAACTTCATTATGTTTTCCATGAATACTTTAGTCATTGAAATAGTAATGGACGGATGGGATAGAATAATAAAATGACCATACTTATTGAATCAATTAGTGACTCTTAAGATCACTTCCTTATCCTTTTATAAAGTCCATACTAATATTCCTCCAGGCTTAAATAGTCATTAATAAAGGTTGTAGAAGATTATGACTCCTCACATTCTCCTTTTTATATCATTGACAAATGTCACATTGTCATAATAATGTTCTAATTAAACATAAAGTATGGAATTAGTGTCTAATGCATATTGTTAAATTCAATTACTTCCTAAACATTCATGTAGTCATTAATTCTATGAATAAGATTATAACTATTTATGAATTATCATTCCACCTTACATAAGGATTTCTTGAATGATACTTATTAGGAACAAACAAAACACCCTCCCATGATTATTTTAGGGTGGCCAATCTTTTATTGATTACTCAACTATCTTTATGTAGTTCATGATATGCCTAACTTCATTCCTATAAGCAATCATGAATTGGGACAACCTATAAGTGAGATCAAAGCATACCTATTCCTATATAAGATACTATGGTAATCTTAGGTCTAAAGATCACTTACATAATTATCAAATGAGACATTCCTTAGACAAACAAGTAATATTCCATTTAGGAATTCTTATAATAGATCAATTTAGTAAACTTACTAAACTAATAAGCACCCACATATTTGCTTAAGTATCTTCATACTTTAATTTATTATATGAACTACTTTCTTCGTAAGAAAGAAATATAACATATGTTAGCCTTATAGTTGTATCAATATCCAATCTTAATGATGCATTAACCAAGAATATTTATGAATAATGCTTTGTTGTAGTATCTTATAATTATGATCTCATCATAATTACATTTGTAAAGTATATTTATTTCATAGATTTTATCTTTGAAGTGCAGTGATGACTCTATTGTTATATAAACAATACTAAAAATAAATAATGCCTTTAATTGATATATAATATATATGACAATATATTACATTGGATACTAAGGCATTCATTAACACCTCTAGTTACTGTCTCCATTAAGAAATTGTGATTAATATAGCTAATAGCTCCTTCTTATATATAGAAAGGCCTTGATGTTTAACATGCAACTTTTTAATAAAATAGGCAATGGGTTTACTATTTTGCATCAACACAATTCTAATGCCACTACCATATGCATTAGTCTCTAAGATGGAAGGTTTTGTGAAATTTGGCATAACTAGTATAAGGATAGTGATCATTGCATACTTCAATTGATTAAAAGAATTCCTAGCAATCTCATTCCAATCAAAGTTATTCTTATTAAGTAATTTTATCAAGGGTTTGTTAATATGACTATAGCATCTTACAAATTTCCTGTAGTATCTAATAACGCCCAAGAATTCTCTCAATTCTTTGATGTTAGTTGGCATTGGCCATTCTACCATGGTTATAACCTTGTTAGGGTTAGTTGTTACCCTAGTGCTATGGATAATGTGGCATAGGTATTTTGCTTATGATTGACCAAAAGTACATTTAGACTTTTTAGCAAACAACTTCTAATTTCCTAAGGACTTGCAGAGCTTGATCCAAATGCAAAACATGTTCTTTCATGATGGCATTATAAAAGTCATTAAGGAAACTAATAAGAGTCTAGAAAGTTGCAAGAGTATTTGTTAAATCAAAAGGCATTATTTTGAACTCATAATGCCTATGATGAGTCCTAAAAATAGTCTTAAGAATGTCCTCTTCCTTCATTAGAAAACGTAGTGGCTCAAGAAAGCTCATCCAGCAAATCATGTATAATTAGTATTGAAAATTTATTGTTAATAGTAAGAGAGTTTAATTATTTGTAATCAATACAAAAGTGTTAAGTAACATCCTTTTTCTTGGAAGTAGGATTGGTAAAGCAAATGGGCTAATTATTCTTGAAACTTATTCCACCTAAATTTCCCCATGATATCACCTTAGGTGTTGGTTTAGGTGATTTATCTAAGCTCAACATAACTTCCACCTGTAACTTTAATAGCTTATATAAATGACTCAATGATTTTGGCTCCCACATCTTTATGGTTGACTTAATGGAATCACTCAGTCCACTAATGTAATTGGATTTGAAATATTCCTTAGATAGATAAGGGTTAGCACTTTTTATGAGTGCTTTTAGCTCCCTAAATATTTACTGGTCTTCCTTTAAAGACCCTATGTAGAAAATTTATTAAACTCTTATAGCACATCTAAGAATTTATTATTACCAAACCATACACATAAATCACTAGCAAATTTTTCCTATGTAACAATAACTTAGTCTACTAATCACCCTTCAAACTATAATTTAGCTTGCTCATCCAAATACATGGTTGTCAACTTAACATTTACTTCATTAGCTACATTACATATCCTAAAGTGCCTATTGCATTTTGTGACCCCTTCCTTAAGGCTAGTGCCCTTAAAATATGGTAAGGTCATCTTTAGGCTCCAAACTAAGGATCCTTTAATATATCCATTCTTTTCTAACCCTAGATTCCCCACTTTCACCTAAAACTCCTTAGGTAAGGGTAAAATTCCTAATTGATCCTTAGCAGTTGTTGTCTTTGCCATTGAGGCAAAGTGAACAGTAGGATTTGGTTCTAGTAGCTTACCTTGATCAAGGAACTCAATAAAATGCTAAGTTAATAATTCAACCATCTTCTTTAAGACAACATTATCCTCTTGAAGGGTAGCTTGATCCTCCTTAATAGTGTTGCATTACTCCCTAAGTCTTTGCATTGCCTTATTTTTCTCTCCTACCATGATTAAAGTCATTGTTGTTGTAGTTTTAGCCTTCCTTACCAGCTTAAACTCTAAAATCACCACAAGATTGAATGTTTTGATACCAAACTTGTTAGCTCTTAAAGATTCAAGAGGTAAATTAGGGTTTAAGGAGGAAAAGAAAAATAAAGAGAGAACATATAAGAGGTTAAGAGAGTGTTGAAGAGAAAGAGAAACCAAAGAGAGAATGAAATCAATTTTTTGTTATTGTTGTTACTATTTACCAAATTCAATCACCTTTATACATATGGCAAATTAATACTAATCCTTGTTTATTAGTAAAACACACCATTTAATAATTGAAGATGGAAGTTAATGGATAGTAAATGGATCCTACTACTAAATTGATCCAATGGTTGCTACTAAATCGTAGTTTAACAGTTATTAACTATTTATTATTGGTACAACAAAATATAACAAAATAGAAAGAGAAAGAAGAAAATGAATCCTAATCTAAGGCTTTGACTCCATTGACTCATAACACTATTTTAATCCTTGGCCAAGATAACAGAAAGATTTTTTGTCACTAATGTCACCTATATGTAAGGTAATAAACAAGTTAAAATAGTTGTGACACTAATAGTAAGAATTTGTATCATGATCAATAATATAGCATGATTTTTTGGTAAATTCTTTTACAGGTGTATTTGGTAGAATTCTAACACTCTTTGGCCCTCCCTTTTTTAAGTGTTTGTTTAAACTACCTTTTTGTACCATAATTTGTACTAGTTATGTATTTTAATGTTTGTACTACAAATTACTACAATTTATACTACTATTTGGTGTTATTTGTACCATCACACATACATTTAATACATTTACTACACATTTAAGGATGTAGCAAAGTCCAAATTATAAGTCTAATAGGTTAAAATAAGAAAATTTGATAAATAATAGCATTTGGTTGTTGTTTAAAGTAGATCTTGGGAGGCATACAACAAAAGTCCAAGACTATGTAGCACAAATAGGGCATTTTAATGGCGTATGTTATGACATATGTTTGATTATTGGTTTAAAAACAACAAAGCTCAAGAAAGAAAAGAAATTTAATTTTTGTAAAAGACCAAAAAGCTTGAGTAGAAAGAAAAGAGATGTTTTTTTTGGGGCAAAAATTCACCCACATTTTGCTATAATTTCCATATATATCAAACACTTGCAATGATCATTGCTTAAAAGTACAATTGGACCATACTTTAGTATAAAAAAGCACGCTTAGGAAAAGCATTTGTCTTTATAGTCAAAAAACAAAATTGAAAGTAAAATTGATGTGTTGAATTATTTCACACATTTTATATTACAATTTGAGTGTTTTTTCGAATTCTTACATTAATTAGTTTTAATATTTTAGGTTTTAATTGCATTTATCTAGTTTTTGTTATTATTTTATTTTGTAGATTTAAGTGGTGAATTGAGTTTCAAATAGGTTTAAAGGGATAAAGAATTTGAACCAAAAAACATCTTATATTTTAGTAAGAATGCCTATTTTGGCAACTTGGATACTATTTGATTTTGGGGTTATAATTAGAGCTATGGACCTTGGATTGGAATGTTCTTTAACTTTCAAGAAAATTAAAACATAGGATTGCAACTTTCATGAAGAGCCTAACTCAAAATTCAGTTGTTTTAATATTCAAAAAATTTGCTAGAAATAAGTAGGGTGAATTTGGACATTAATCAATATTAAATTAAGAGTTTTAAAAATAAGGATTAGAGATGATTTTGTGAGGTGTACATACTGGTCAATTTAAAGTTTTGAGAAATATATACATTGAAGGGAAAACATCACAAAAACCGGGGGGGGGTTCTAAGTAGAGGAGAAAAAGGGGATGAAACAGCAAGTGGAGGATCCAAAAGTAGTAAAGACAATAAATGAATGCGCAAGACTCAAAGACTATTAGCCTTCCTACTTTTTACTCTTTCTCCTTATTATTTACTAATTTATTTTAAAATTTTTCATGAACATTTAGTTGTTTATTCATGTGTTTAATAAACATGAGTAGCTAGATCTTTTATTTTAGGGCAAGGATGTACTTACTAAATTCTATTATCAAATTGATATTTTGGTTGTTTTGAATGTTATTTAATTCAATTTAATGCTTTTGATTTTCATTTGTGTGAATAAATAAGCATTATTTGCATGTTTAAGGTATTAAACAATAAAGCAAAAGTGGAAGTTTAGATATAAATACATATCTTTGTGATCATTATTAAAAATTCCATTAGTCTTAATAACCTCATGTTAATTTATATAATCACGAAAGTAGATATACGATTAATATGAGTATAGTTGCTGAGTCTTGAAAGAGATCATTATATACCTTAGGGAGTTCAGTCATTATTGTTAACAAGTTCTAATTCTAACAACCAGATGTTAAGTTTATTATTGGTATTTAGTTAATGAAATTTGAGTCCTAGAAACCTTATTTATTGATTTTCAGTTTACTTTTTAGAATTAGCTTTTAGTTTCATAGTTAGGTAACTCTCTCTTCAATTGGTTTATCTAGATAATATAGGGAATTTGCATAATTTGGTACTTGAGTTTACTCCATGTGGGATCAATACTCGAACTCATGTCCACTTTATTTCTTGAATGTCCTATACACTTGTGGTGGATTTTAAGGCAATCAAGTTTTTGGCAATATTGATGGCGAAGAAAGTTTTCAATATCAATATAACAAATTTCATTTATTAATTGAAATTGTATTTTGGTTTTTATTTTAATTTTATTTCTACTTTTATTTTGTTTTAATTTTGTTTATTTAGTCTTGTATTTTAGTGTGTGATTCTATTATAGATTGCTTGTTAATTAAGTTTAGCTATTATTCTAATCTTTTAGTTTTGTATTTGTGAAATTTTATTATGATAGGTGTTTTTGGGCAAAACTAAGGCAAATATTAGTAGAAATCAAAATCAATTGTTGAATTAGGGATTGTGCTTACACCTATTTGAAGGAAATGACATTCCAATAAAATCTAATGGCCAAGCCATTAACCTCACCCTATCTTGTTGAAAAAATATTGCATACTAAGGTTTCTAGTTATTTTTGTATCTTTTTTTTTTTTTGTCATTAGAGTTGTTTTTGTTAGATATTGATTCTACTAGTTTTAGTGATTTTTTTGTTCAATATTATTGAAATATTTGTTCTTGATATTATAGGGTTGTTTAATGTATGCCATATACACGTAGCAGATTACCATATTTGATCCTAAGATAGAATGAACTCTACATACACTAAGGAAAAATCAATTAGAGTAAGAACAAGCAACAATGGAAGCCAAATTGATTAATCAAATTTAGAACTACAATTAAAATCCAAGAACGTTGTGTGATTATGCCATGCTAAGTGTCAATGGTGCCTAGTCCAGTATTATGCGACCAACAGTGAATGCCAATAATTTCAAGATCAAACCAAGCCTTATTTAGATGGTTCAACAAGATTAGTTTGGTGGAGAACCATAAGGCTTAACTGCACATCTTGTTAACTTCTTGGAAATTTGTGATACTATCAAGATAAATGGGTTAGTAATAATACCATTTGTTTAAGACTTTTCTTCATTCTTTCTTAAGGATAAGGCAAAGATTTGGCTGAAGTCTAAGGCTCCTTATTCTTTCACAACCCATAACACTTTGTCACAAACATTTTTAAGTGCCTATTCCCCCTTCCCTAAGTAAGGCTATAAAAGTTAGGAATGATATTATTAGTTTTGGTTAGTTTAATGGTAAGTCTTTGTATGAAGCTTAGGAAAGGTTTAAGGAGTTATAAAGATGATGTCCTTATCATGGTTTACTTGACTGGTTGCTAGTGCAAATGTTTTATAATGATTTGACACATTTAGTTAGTATTACTATAGATATAGCTGTAAGGGGTGCCTTAATGACAAGTCAGTAAAAAAGGCAATATGAGCTATTAGAAAATATGACTTCTAACAATTATCAATGGTTAAATAAGAAAGGTATGCCCTAAAGAGCTTTAGGTATGTATGAAGTTGATGGAATAAACATGTTGAATGCCAAGGTTGATAACTTGGTAAGAATGTTCAATAAGTTGGATAACGTTAGTACTATTTCAAATGTTAATGTTGTTTTAACCTTATTGCTGTGAATTGTGATTGATGTAAAGGAGCACACCTTAGTTCTAATTATGTGTAAGTTTAACAAGCATAATTTGTGTCGAATTTTAATAGTGAACATCAAAATAATCCTTATTCATAAACTTACAACCTAGGTTGGAGAAATGACCCTAGTTTATCCTAGAAAGATCAAGGACATCAAGACCTTCTAAGCCTCCCAATTTTCAACTGAGACCCTAAGGAATGATGCAACAACAAGAGAGCAAACCGATATGGGAGTTAGTTATTGAAAAGTTAGCCAATGCCACTTCAAAGAGGTTTAAGCAATTTGAGTATAAATTTGACAAGTTGGTTCCTTCCAACTGTAATTTATAAGTTTAACTAGGTTAGATAGCAAATGTGACCTAACCTTGTGACTAAGGGAACCTGCCTAGTAAATTAAAGGTGAATCTAAAGGTGTAGTGTAAGGCAGTTACCTTGAGAAGTGGTAAGCAACTTGGTCAGGTAAGTGGTGAGGTTATAGTAGATAATGGTGTTGATGTGAGCCATGAAGTGATAAGTTAGAAAGAAGTTGAACAAACTGAAACACCATCCATACCACCACTAATAATCAAACCTTAAGTCCCTCCCATTCCTTTTCCTTAAAGCTTAATCAAAATAATATTGATAAATAGTTTGGGAAATTTCTTGAAGTGTTTAGGTAATTGCACATTAACATTCCTTCTATAAATATCTTAGCTCAAATTCCTACTTATGTGAAGTTCCTTAAGGAGATTATGCCAAACTAGAGGAAATTAGAAAAGCATAAGACTAGTGCTTTAACTAAGAAATGTAGTGCAATTATTCAAAATAAATTTCCACTAAAACTTAAAGATCTAGAGAGTTTTTTGATCCCTTACACAATTGGTGATGTTGATTTTTTTAGAGTTTTGTGTGGTTTAGGTACTATTTTTCACTAATGCCTTTATCTATATGCAAGATGTTTAGAATAAAGGAGTTAAAACCTATTACCATTTCTTTGCAGCTAGCAAATTAATTAGTGAAATACCCTGCAAGTATTTTGGAAAATATGTTATTTAAGGTAAAAAAAAATTTCATTCTTATTAATTTCCTTGTGTTGGAAATGGAGAAAGATAAGGAGATTTCAATTATATTGGGTTGCCCTTTTTTGGCCACAATTAGAGCTATTATAGATGTTAAAAATGGTAGGTTGACATTAAATATTGATGATAAATAGGTAAAATTTAATCTATCTAAGGTTACTAGATACTCTTCTTGTATTAATCATATTTTTCAAGGTGATTTTAGTGATGAGCTAGCTTAAGAAGTTTTTAAGGACAAAAATCCCAAATAACCTCTTAAGAATTGTTTAGTGAGTGTAGGGACAATCGATGATGATAATTTAGAGGTTACAGTAGTTGCATTTGCCTCAGAAGCAATTAGTTCAATGTAGAAGTAGAGAAGTTTTCAATTCAAGAATCTAGGCAAAGGTAAGCTACTTCTTTTTACTTTTAATGTACAAGTCTCAATTTTAGGGTTGAAGCCATTGGCCCCATATCTCAGGTACCTTTTTAGGTTGATAATAATACTCTTCTTGTGATTACAAGTGCTTCTTTATCTAATGCTTAACTTGAAAATTTGTTGCATGCATTGAGATTGAGAAGAATGGCCATAGGATGGATTATTTCAAACCTTAAAGGAATCAATTATTCTTTATGCATACATAGAATATTAATACAGAAAAACAACAAACCTATTGTTAAAAATAAAAAACGATTAAATCCTAATATGAAAGACGTGATTATGACTAGAACTCTTAAATAGTTAGATGCCGATATTATCTATCAAATATCTTATAGTTTTTGGATTATTCTAGTACATGTAGTACCGAAAAAAGATGGGATGACTATTATGCATAATGAACATAATGAATTAATTCTCACTAGGATAATGACTAGGTGGAGAGTATGTATAGATTATAAAAAACTTAATAAGACTACCTGTAAAAATCATGTTCCCTTACCTTTTTTTAATCAAATGTTAGAAAGACTTATTGGGTATGAATATTGTTATTTCTAGATGGCTATTTGGGGTATAACCAAATTCCTATAACCTTAGAGGACCAAGAAAAAACCAGTTTCACTTTTCCCTATGATACTTTTGCATTTCATAGGATGCCCTTTGGTTGATACAATACACTTGCTATGTTCCAACGTTGCATGTTGACAATTTTTTCTGACTTTGCTGAGAAGATCAAGTGTTCATGGATCATTTTTTTGTGTTTGGATCTTCTATTAATAGTTGTTCGGCTAACCTGTCTAAAGTTTTGCAGTGTTATGAGAAGACCAACTTAATCTTAAAATTAGGAGAAATGTCATTTTATAGTGTAGAAAGACATTGTGTTGGTGATAAAGTCAAAATTATGACAATATTTATGTTTTATTTATAATTTATGCTTTGTTAAATTGGTCATTTGATATGTTTAGTGAGTGTTTTATAGGTAAGTGATTTAGAATAACTTTTGAAGATTATGATATGAATAGGAGAACAAAGAGGTTAAGGAGTTTAAGGACATTAATTTACAAGACATTTTAATCAAGTTCCAACAATTAACCATTTGAATGGCTAAAAAGATATCAAAGTTGATGTCAGATTAATGCAACTTTTGAATCTATAGAAAGCTTATACGTAACGCTATGACTTTTTTGGTTATAACTCAGTCAAATTCAATCATTTTCAAGGCAGAAATTTCATTAAAAGTTGAATTTGCAACAATTATGGATTTGAAATGTGATTTTAATAAGATGATTGGTCATGATTTGTGGAGAGAGATTAGCAATTGAGATTGTATAACTATTTTAGGGATTAAAGGAGACTTATCAAGAAAATAAAGTGCTAAAATTAAGGGAAAATATTAGGAAAGAACAACCTAAAATAGAAGCACACAATTGGTTTGTGGAAGTTTTAAATGCTACTAAAAATTAGGGTTATGTTTTGGTGGATTGGATGATAGCTAAGATTATAAGAGAAAGATTATATGATAAAAGGTGATATTCTACTATGAAAAAAGGGGAGTGAAAGGTGGTAGATTGTAGAGACAAAAGGGTGTGAAGCTAGGCTAGCAAAGAAAGAAATTCTTTTGAAATTAATTTTTTTGTCATGACATGTATTTGTTTTGTTTTGCCATGATATTTATGAACTAAATTCATAGTAAGGAATTTGATGTAACCTACACAAAATTTCTTTATCTATGCTTGAGTTTTAAACTAGTTCAATATTTTAGTTTCATTCATTGTGCTTAATTTTATATTGAGTTTGTATCATATATTATCTATATTTAATGTAAACTTAATGGATTATATGAGACACAACAAAAGAAGATAACATATTCACCAATTATACGTGCACTCTTAAATGGATTAATTCTTATTTATGTAGATGTCATGCTAAAAGAGGATTTTAGTTTTTATTTTTCTTGTGGCTTTAATGAGTTTTTAGTTATTAAATGAGCCAAACGCCAAGGTAGTTGGATGATCAGGAATACTTGATTATAGCCAAATGCCAACAAAATGATCATATTAAAAGAGAACAAACCCTAAAATTGAACCAATGATTGTTGAAGACATAAAATTGATGTGTATAGTGAAATCAAATTCCTAATGTTTATCTCTTTGTGCTTGGTTACAATTGTAATGTTTATCTCTTTGTGCTTGGTTACAATTGTTTATCTCTTTGTGCTTGGTTACAATTGTTTGCTATAACTTAAATTTATTTTACAAGTTGTCAATCTCTTTAAATAGTTTAAATTGTTAAGTGTTTTTTTTAATCAAAACTCTTATTTATTTTACCAAATCAATTATTGCCATGTGTATGACATAACTTATCTACCGCAATGTTAGATGATTTGAATAAATTAAACAAATCCTTATGGAATCGACCCTTGCATTAGTGTGTTATACTACTGTTGATTCGTTCACTTGTGAGGTATAACTTTTTGACCATTAGTTGGACCATAAAATCTCAGCTAGGGTTATTGAGGCAGATCGAGCAAAGATATAAACAATTGAAAAGTTACCACCATTGACTTATGTTAAAGGAATTAGAAGTTTCTTTGGTCACATGGGATTTTATGGCATTTTATTAAGGATTTTTCTAAAATTACCAAACCTCTTTGCAATCTATTATATAAGGATGTTGCTTTTGAGTTTGATGATAATTGTTTGAGTGCTTTTTGTAGGTTGAAAAAGGAGTTGGTTTCGACATCAATTCTAGTAACACGAGATTGGAGTTTTCCTTTTAACCTCATGTGTAATGCTAATGACTTTGCCTTAAGTGCTATTCTTGGCCAACAAAGAGAAGGGAAATTGCATGTTATATATGATACTAATCATATTTTAAATGATGCATAATTGAATTATGCAATTATTGAGAAAGAATTGTTTGTTATGGTATTCGCTTTTGACAAGTTTTGATTGTATTTCTAGGTTCCATGGTGATTGTTTATATTAACTATGCAGCAATTAAGTAATTATTGGCAAAGAAATATGCCAAGCCTTCGCTAATTAGGTGAGTGTTATTTTTGACAAGTTTTGATCATATTTCATAGGTTCCATGGTGATTGTTTATGCTAACTATACAGTAATTAAGTACTTGTTGACAAAGAAAAATGCAAAGCCATAGTTGATTAGTTGGGTGTTTCTTTTGAGAAGTTTTGATCATATTTCATAAGTTTCATTATGGGTGTTTATATTGAGTATGTAGCAATTAAATACTTGTTGGCAAAGAAAGATGTTAAGCCAATTTGAGATAAGAAGGGCTCAAAGAATGTGGTGGCAAATCCTTTGTCTAGATTAGAGGAACAGTCATAAGCAGCAAAGGTACCCATTAATGGGAGTTTTCTAGATGAGCAATTGTTAGTGGTATCACTTATTCTATGGTATGCATATTTGGTGAACTACCTAATGAGTGGTATAGTTCTACTTGATTTAAGTTATCATCAAAAAAGCAAGTTTTTTAAGTGATATAAAGTATTACTTTTGGGAGGAGCCACTATTTTACAAATTTTATATTGATGGGACGATTAAGAGATATGTACCCCAAAAGGACATTAGTGATATTCTTCAAGATTGTCATTCCTTAAAGTGTGATAGACATTTTAGTACTTCCATGATAGTTGCAAAGGTATAACAATTTGGTTTCTATTGGCCAACTATGTACCAGGATACTAAACATATTGTGAGCATATGTAATAGATGTCAAAGGGTTGGAAACATGTGTAAGAGGAATGGGATACCATTAAATAATATCTTGGAGGTTAAATTGCTTGATGTATGAAGGACATATTTCTTGGGTCCATTTTCATTGTCTTTTAACAATTAGTATATTCTAATGGAAGTGAACTACATTTCCATATGAGTTGAGGCCATTGTAACTCACGAGTAATGATGAGATTGTGAAAAAGAACATCTTTTTGAGATTTGATGTCTCAAGAGCCATTATTAGTATTAAAGGGTCCCATTTCTACAATCATTTTGTTTGATGCCTTATTGAAAAGTATGGGGTTACTCATAAGTTAACACTTACCTATCATTCTCAAACAAATAAGCAAGTGGAACTAATGAATTCGGAATTGAAGTTAAATTTGAAGAAAACTGTTGCCAAGTCAAGGATGGATTCATCGAACAAGTTAGACTATGACCTTTAGGCGTATAGAACAACTTTGAAGACACCCTTGGGCATGTCCCCAGACAAACTTATCTTTGGAAAGTCTTGCACCTAACCAATAGAATTAAGTATAAGACCTATTGGGCAGTTAAAGAATTGAAAATGAATTTAAAGGCTATAAGAAGAAAGAGATTGTTTAGTTAATTGAGTTGGAAGAGTTCAAGTTAAATGCTATAAGAGTGCATCAACTTTATTAAGGGAAAAAAACCAAAGTATTGGCATGATTAAGCATATTCAAAGAGAACGTTTTAAGACCTTGGACAGCAAGTGTTACTCTTCAATTCACATCTTAAGCTATTCTCAAGCAAACTTTAACTTAAGTGGTCTAGTCATTCATAATGGCAAAGGTGTATCCATATGG